>JAWWEU010000111.1:2382330-2475877 GCA_035583155.1 Acropternis orthonyx
CCCCCACACACCGCGCGTGACGTCGGGGCGACGTCACGGGCTCGTGACGCGGCCCCTGCGAAGCCCGCAAGTGACGTCACGCCGCGCAGTCCCCTCCGCCACCTGCACCCACGTGCAGCCCAGCCCGGCCCAGCCCGGCCCAGCAGTTCCCCACAGGGGTAGCTGTGATGTCATTCCTGCAGTAAAAATCCCACATGCCGGAGCTGTGCAGCGAAGGAAACGCCGCCCCGTCGTCAAAGCGTCGGATACAAGAATTAGTCTCCTGACATAGGCACAGCACGTTAGTTAGCAACGCGTTAATCCCTCTGCACTGTGCCCACACACAGAGGCTGAGCAAAGGAGCCTCAATTTTAGCTTTTCCCCGTTTTCTGACCTAAATATTTGACGTAACCATAAAAGCAGTGACTGAGCATTGAGCTAATTACACAGAACAGCCCCACCACCAGCAGCGTTTTGCCAGAGTTCTGCAAAGGGTCACAGTCCCAACGCTGTTATTTCACCCGCTGTTGGATTGTTCCCTACCACATCCTCTACTGCATCAAATATTCCCAAACATTTTCAAATTACTTCCCTTGGGAAGCCACCCGTGCCTGCAAAGGATCAGCACAGATCCTCTTTTCCTACATAACAATCCTCCCCAATCTTGCCATGTAACTTCTGTTCCTTTTAATATTTTGGCAACCATCACCAATATTGTCTGTTTTCTTCCAAAAACCCCACCTCTAAACTCTGGAGTAATACAATGAGGGCAGAGAATGCAAAAACAACACAGAGAAGTTCAGAAAAAACCCAGATTGCACCAATTTAAAGAAGTGTATAAAACCCCAATTCTCCAGGTCAGTCTGAAGGCTTCCCTTGGGTCTCAGTGCAAGCAGAAAACACTCATTTCATACCACCCCACAGCAATCCACAGAATAAACTGGAATATCACTGGATTAAGATGACATTCAGTTATTTCATGAGGAATGGAAACTTGATGCTATGTCAGAAAACTAGAACATGGGTTTTTAATTAACCTATGCTGTTAGACAGAAGTCAGTCCCTCCCTTTTTGTTTTCTTAAATAAAGCAACCAATATCAGTATCGGAGAATAAAAAAAACCCCTATATCTTAAATTTTACTCATTTGCTATTCTAGAGACTATGCTTGATCAGTTACCATAATTCAAACGTACTGGAACTATGTTTTTGCATTTTTCATTTCCAAAGCCAAAAAGCTCCAGAGGTACCCTCTGACAGCATAAATAATCTGTGTCGTTTGCTCAAGTCTCAGAGTTTTGGGACTACTGTGAAATTTTGGGAATTTCAGTAGCTCAAAGCAGGTAAAGATCCAGGGGTGCCTTGCACTGGCATCTTATTAGTTAAACCAGTTCTAGGAGTACATTTTCTGCAAGGAGACATTACCCACCTGTTTAAAGGTTGTGTTCAGCACGGCCAAAGAGCCCAGGAAAATTTTCATTGCAAACAGATCAGATTGGTAAGAAAATGTACTTGCTTTGTATTTACCTCAGTAGCAAATTTCACCAAGACAACGAAAAAAGTCAGAGCCACCTTAATATCCCAGCTGCAGCCTAGTTCCACAAAAAGCAGAGGTTTTGAATCTGGGCAATTTATTAAGTTTTCCTAGACAGAGAGAGTATTTTAGAGTTAATACTTAGAAATCTGAACAAAGCTTTGAGGATGTGCATGTTCATGTTCTGCTTGCACCCAGAGAACCACCCAGAACTTGGCCTCTGTAGCTCACAGTATTCAAGCAGAAAGGGGTAGGTATCAGTAAGATTAAAGCAAGAACAAACTGAAACCTTATAGAAACAAAAGTTCAGAGGTCCGTGAGAGACTTGAATATGAGCAGCTCCAAAGAGTAACATAAAGCTAACTTAGTATGTACAGACCTCAAAATAAGAGCTGATTGCCTAATGCAGAAGTTAAGCAGTATTTCAACCTGTCTGTTCTGATCTCCTCTTCCACACACTCCTGTTGCAGCCACACCTGCCTCCTTTTAGTCTTCTCCCCTTCCTAAACTTTGTCAGTCTTGAGCAGCCTGTCCACCAGCCTTCCTTTGCCACTCAGTGTTCACTTAGGTCTCTTTTTTTTCTGGAGCCTGACACATGGACAAAAACAGACAAGGAATTGTAGGGCTCACATTTTTTACCAGGTGTTACTTTGTGCATTAAAAAGAAAGAAAACAAAACCTTAAAGCACAGTATATATTTTACTTCAGTGAACTTTAATACCCTTTTGCAATCAGTACAATTAATTGGGAGTTAAATAACCAACTGAATTTCCTCAGAGCCTTCTTTTCCAATTAAAGTAATTGCAAGATTGAAAGGATTAGAATTCCTGTTGAGATTTAACAGATACAATGATGACAGTGACTGGTAGGCTGAGTCAAACTACTGTAAGGACAAGTCAGTTAAGTTTTGAATAACCCATCTGACTACTAAAAGAATTGTTTTCAAAACAGTGTGACCTGAAATTGAAATTAAACTCCTCTTTCCAAAAATCAGTAAGATTTAAACATTCCAACAAATATCATGACACTGTTTTCTCAACTTCTTCTGAGCCAGAAAAGAAAAAAAAAAAAAAAGATAAAAAATCTCCACTTAAATGGATACTCTACCAAAAAAAAAAAGTTTGGGGTTTATTTTTTCATTTATTTAAAGATCCTTCCTCTGACTGAAATCTTTCACTGACACAAGAGAGGCTGACAGTCCACTGATTAAATCCCATGACAATAAATGAATTCCCTCCAGGAATACACACTGCCAACAGAACTGTACACTTTACATCCCCTTCCCCCTTTTTCCTCTCTGCATTTTATATTTCAGAATTTTTTTGCTATTTTCATTTCAACACAGTTATAATTTCCAAATATAGATGATTTTCTTCTATGCCCTGGTACACAGGGAAACATTTCAGGAACATGTACTGTTTTAAGCCTATTAAACCTTCTTTCAAGTTTCTCACTCGCCCTTTAACTACTCCTTCCTTTACATCTGCACTTCAAAATCTAACAATTTAGTATAAATTATTCTAATCACCATCTCCCAACACCTGGGCACGACCACTTAAATTCTTGCTGTTTATCAACGACAGGCATTCAGAGATTACTTTAAAAATCCCAGTTTCCAGCACGATACCTGTCTTTTCAGCCACACTACCTCAATAAATCTGTGTTCATCTCAGAGTTTTGTTGTGGTGAACAGCCTTCTGAAAACCCAAGGCCAGCAAATGTAATTAAAATAGAAATAACTGAAAGCTTTGTTAACACATAATGGGTGTTGAAGACCTCTGTAGGAATGGTCAAACTGAAACTACTCCATCCATTAAGCAAAGGCACGTGCCCTACTTATACTTTTGAGAACCTTTAAAATAAAAAAAAAAAAGCTATTTTAATGATTAAGACAAGCTTATTTAATCCACTGATGTGACCTTCAGAAGTTCAACATGTTATACATACATACTACAAGGAAAAAGGGTTTCATTATCTTTGCTTCATTTAACAAAAAAAACAAAACTCTATTTCAGGACAGAATTCTCAAACACCAATATGAAGGAAATACTAAATACTCTGAAAAGTCTTAGTATTTTTATGGCTTTTGATAAACTGGAGCCCTCAAATGTTCTGGGCAGATGCAAAATTTACCACCTGAAAGGCAGCACAGAGAGTTTGTCCAACTCCAAGACCTTCACTGAGACAATTAAGCAAGAAATGTTAGTTTTTCTTTGCTGCTCCAATTACTTTTGATTTCCCCCAAATCAATGCTTCCCTACTGCACTAAAAGGCAGGATAGGTGTTTTGACATTCATGTAAAACCAATAAAGAACAGATATAGGCTGAGATGGAGAAGGTAGACTAATGGCTAGGCAGCCAACACGCTGCAACACAAAATGGCCAAGAGTGATGCAAAGTTAGTTTACAAAAGAAGGGAGTAACAACTAATAAGTGCCTGTGAATAACTTTTATTCCAATGTCCTTTTAATAAACAGAAGAGAACTGGTTGGAACTACTGATGAAGCCTCACTGCTCTCCCTCTGTAAACTGGATTTCTCCTCCCTTCCTCACAAGTCCCTTTTGCCCATGAGCTGAAGTCTTTATGACAGAGCCCTACTTCTTAAGAAAATCAACTTAAAACTTGTAACTGTTCCATTGCGTGGCTTAAAACTCTTGCAATTCTTCCTCCTTTCAGAGGGAAACCATGTGCCATTACTCTTTTATGGTCCTCAGCCTGCAGTTTTGGAAGACACAGAAATCAATCTTCCCTTTGCACATTACTGAAGAGGCCTCTTGTCAAGCCAATACTCTAATGGAGACTGGGTGTTAATCCCCCGTTTTTCATCAACAGTTTGTCTCCTTATCAAGAATAGGCCAGTCTCTATTTTTTTCCTTTGTTTGCTTTAAGAGCCTCAATTCTCCTTATCTCAAGAGTTGCTGCCAGCTGGTTGGATAGAATCACTAATGTACAGCCTTAGGTGAGTCAAAAATAAATACTGCAAATTTGAGCAATCATTTCTCCACCCCTTCACCAGTCAGTAGCAGCAATAACTGGTACAGACCCATCAGTGTTCCACTACAAACCAGATTTTGAACAAACCATTAAGTTGCACCAATAAAGCACAGTTCACTTGCTTTGCTGGTAAAAGTGCATTAGAGTTCCTGTTTCTCTCCACTACCCACAGTGGAGTCCGATGCAACGGGAACTTTACTACTTCCAGCAAAAACAGTTTCAAAAGCAGCTTCCTGCTCCTCTAAAGTCACAGCAGCAGTGGCTGCTCTGCCAGATGTGCTGGGAAAGGCGGGCCGTTGCTTCGGAATCCTTTCCAGGTCCGCTGTTCTCCTACCTCTCCTTTTGCCCAGGATTTTGATGTAATTAGCTGGCACAAGTCCTGTTGTTTGGCCATCATAACTGGCCAAAAGCCAACCACGGATTTTAGGTTGTTGTTCTGAAGAAGGAAATGCAAACACACCAAGTTACAAAACAATTCAACAAGGTGAACAAACTACTCAGTAAGTTTTATTCCAATGCAAGTAATAACTTAGTGGGGAGGGGGGGGAAAAATCAGTGCAGGTGAGCAATTTGGTCAAATAAGGTGGTTTTGGTTTTCTAGTATTAATTTTCAGACTCTAACACTATAATTTACTTCACATGGGATTAGAAAATAAACACACAATTGAAAGTTTACCTTTGGGTGCTAATTTTAGCATGTCACCAGCATGGAAAGAAATTTCTTCTTCTGAGAGAGCATTGAAATCATACTCTGCTCTTCCAACTACATGGTCATCTTCTCCACTCGCCCAGTTACTGGACACTGTTTGCAAACAGACATTAAGAGTTTATCTGCACTGAATTACTAAGCTTGGAGTGTTTTTTTAAAAGGAAAATGAAAAAAAACTCCCACTTTAACTTCCTTGCTAAAACTTTTCCAGGGGAGAACTGAGAGAAGTAACATGCAAAGCATGATTTGTTGATTTAATCCAAACAATACATCCCCAACTGCTACATCTAGTAGAAAGGAACCACAGCTTTGGAATCACACAAAGCTTAAACACGATCCTGACTCAACAACAGGCTGTCATTTCTATCACATGCTTAAAATTCAGCATTGTGCCCCCAGCATCTATTAACTACTATTACTGTAGTGTGGGATTAATCAATCAACAATAGTGAAAGGAACAGTATGTGCTGCACTTCATCATCTTTACCTGTTTCTTCATCACTGTAAGTAGAAAGCAGCTTCCAAATCAGGTAGGGACCTCCCATTATAACAGCAAAGAACAGGAAAATGGGCCAGGACTTCGCAGAGTTTCCCACCTTGTCTTCAAGGCCAACACGAGCCACTCTGCCCTCACTTTCAGCCCACAGATCCTCATTCTCGGAGCTGCTGCGCAGACCCAGCAGCCGCTGCAGGCGTTGGTAGAGGTACCTTATAGTTCTCACCAGAGCAAAAGCCGAAAACACCTTTGTGAAGTGGATTTTGAGGCGGGAGAAGTGGTTGGCCACATCCAGCACAGCTCTGAAGCTGTTGTAGACAGCTGAGAAGGTGGCATCCATCATCATGCTGACAGAGGCAAAGGCATGCACGATGCTTTCAATGGACTGGAAGGCACCCCTGCTGCTCTCCTCAGCCTGCTGGACAAACCTGCTGGGGGGAATGCCATCGGCACAGAAGCGGTTATACCCCAAACCACCATATCCGTAGCTGTAAGGGCTATAGCTTCCATAGAAAGAGGTTCCATAAGAACCATAGCCTGGAGAAAAAGAACTACTATATGCTGGCCTGAAAGTGCTCAGACTGGTGCTTCCCGTTTGCTGGGATGGTCTTGGCAAAATGGGCGGAGGTATTCGTGCCACTGTGGGTTGTCCAGCTCTGGTCAGCAGGTTGTCGCCCAAGTCAGCAGACCTAAACAAATTCAGACAAGCAGCATCAGTACCCAAAGTTTGGATTTTTCATTTCCCCAGGGTCCTTAGCTAACTACATAAATACCACAGAGTGTTTCAGCAGGCTGGCATAGGGAACCTGGGAGCCAAACACTCAGCGTGGTGTACAACACTTGCTGGAAGTAAAAAAATCTGGTCAGGAAACAACAGGTCTTTCAGGAGAAAAAACCATAATGAGACATTCAGTGTAAACATGGAACTGGAAAGAACACATTGAAAAACTTTGCCTATTTATTGTACTGATGAAAAAAGTCTGAAAAGCACTTTCGAGAGCGACCAGACCTGCTGCAGCAACACACAGGTCATTCTTCTGCACATGAAAGCCTCCCATGGGCCGCACCAAGAACATTTATGAACTTCCCAACCTGAGAGCTTTATTTCCAACACTACAATGAGCCAATGATACAGCAGGAAGAAGACTGAGAGCTGCTTTGAATCCACCATAAAGGGTGGTGTGACCTAATTGAGAATACAGGTAATTATGCAACAACATGTGCAAAGGCTTTGGGTCCCCCAATTTCCTCCTCTACCCAAACTGCCTCATTGTGCCTTTGTGCAGATATCAAGGGATTAAGTCTACTACTGATAATTGATATTGAATTTACTCCTGTTGGCAGAAAGTGGTATTACAAGTCCATCACTTGTTTTTAATGTAGTAAACTTTTTCTTCCTTTGTATGCCCATAAGTTCAAGTTATTTTATTGTAACAAGACTCTGCAAGTACTTGACTGGCATTTGAATTCTCTCCAGCAGCTTTTTGTCCTATTTCTGCCATCTCATTAAAAAAAATAATCACATATTATCACCCTAAAAACCAAACATTCTGGTTATTTCCCATGTTTGCTGCCTCACCCCATGATTTCCCACTTCTGCAGTCCATTAAATTCACAGGAAAAAAAAAAAAGGCAGAAGAAAAAGTTGCCAAGTTGGAATTGCTATGGAGCTGCTGCTGCTATTTATGTACAAAGCAGGAAGACAGCTTTCTCTCAGCAAAACTTACAGGTTTCCACAGCAAAGAATAACATTTTTATCTTTACACTGCCTGCTTTTTCCATCACAGGCTATAACCCTCTCAGCAGTTAAAAACGGAAGCAAAAATACGTGATTATCACGGCAAACAGAGCTACTGTAACTTGGTAAGTCACCCTCCATAGTCAGCCTGGGACACCTCATTTTAAAGGTGCCTGAAGCCATTTAAAACGGGGTAAATAAACCCAGCAAGAAAAATTAACATCAAATCGCTCGCTCAGCAAACAGAGAACGCCGCGAAGTGTCTGTGCAACGTTTAGTGTTGGGCCAACCTTTCGCCCACTTTCAGCTCTAATTGCAAAAGAAAAACAAGCCGGATCTTCAGCCACCGAGAGCGAGCTTTCCTCGCCTTCTGATAAAAAGGGGGTTCCCAGACACTTTCTTGCCCCTCGCTCTCCAGGCGCGGGCCGGGTTTGCTGGGGGAGCTCCCGCACGGACTGTCACACACCGGGGTCGCTTCCGAGCCCCGGGGTCACACTCACGCAGCCACACAGCCCCCGGGGCTTACACAGCCACACAGCCCCCGGGGACGGACACCCTGCCCGCACCCACGGCTTTACCTTCCCCTCACGGCACCCCCCGGAGCCCCCTCACGGAGCGGGGGCGCCGGGAGCCCCCTCACGGTGCCGCGCTCAGCCCCGGCCGGGCCCGACCTTTGAGCCCGGCCCATGGAAGCGGGCCCGGCCGTCCCGAGGCGGCGAACACCCTTCTCCGCCGCGGCGGGGACTCCCAGGGAGGGACGCCCGCACTCACTGGAAGGAGGACGCGGTGCCCGCCAAGCGCCGGGACTCCCAGGGCTTGGGCGGCGGCATCGCCGCCATCGCACCGGCTCCCTTCAGCTTCGGGGCCACTCGGCTCCGCTTCGGCTCCGCTCGGCTCCTCTTCGACCCCGCTCGGCTCCGCCTCGGGACCGCTTCGGGCCCGCTCGGCTCCTCTTCGGGCCCACTCGCCTCCGCTGCGGGACCGCTCGCCTCAGCTTCGGGCCCACTCGGCCGCGCTCGGCAGGGCCCGCCCACTGCCAGGCGCCACGCGGGAGAGCCGAGCTACTCGGCCAGCCGCCCCTGCGGGCACGACGCCCCGGCGCGCTGGCCGAGCGATGCGCTCTGCGGCTCGGCTGAGCGAGCCTGTGCCGGGCCGCAGCGTGAGGGGTGAGTGAGGGGAGCGGGACCGGGAATGGGAATGGGAACGGGAACGGGAATGGGAATGGGGCGGGAACGGCGCCTCCGGCCTGCGGGGGGGCGGCCCTGTGCTGAGCTGGACCCGTTCCTCCTCATCCCTCCGTCTCAGCCCGCGCGCGGCGCCTCAGTGTAGAGGGTAATGGGGTCCGCCCTCAGGCCTGAGGTGTGTGGGATCCGGAGCTCCCCCCGATCCCGAGCTGTGTGGGATCCGGAGCTCCCCCCGATCCCGAGCTGTGTGGGATCCGGAGCTCCCCCCGATCCCGAGCTGTGTGGGATCCGGAGCTCCCCCCGATCCCGAGGTGCCGGGGGTGCGGAGCTCTCTCTCCCAGCCCTGAGATGTTGGACCGGGCAGGGGTTCTGACGCTCCGCAAAGACAGACCCACTCCGCCTCTCCCCCACCATTGTCCCAAAATATCCCCAATATCACCACGTATTTCCGCTGTGCTTATTCTAAGGTTGTTTTTTTCCCTTTTTTGAATTCTAGAATTACCCAGCATGTCTTCCCTAACAGAAAAGGACAGACCAATTGTTCGGCTCTTACTCAGCGCTGGCACTTGCCCACGATGTATTTTGAGGTTCTGCAGGGTGGGATCACAGATGCTTTACAGACATCCAGACAAGGTTTGGCCTTTGTATTCCTGGTTAGCACATGCCCCGGAGGGGAACGTGGTTGTGTTCTTGGGCTCTTTGCCTGAGAGGAAACCGCTTTGCAAAACGAGTTATGAAAAGTGGCTGCTGCTACACAGTGCAGTTGTGAGGAATTACAGGAATCGTGGAATATAACAGTTGTTGTGGGTTAAATGTCAAGTTCGGCTGTGAGAGTTGCCTGAAAACACCAGAAAGCAGGGCACAGTAGCTTCTGCAGAGCATGGCTCTGTCACTTCGGAAGCAGAGCAGCTGTGACTGCTCCCTCTCTTCTCTTTCCCTTAACATGATAAGCAGTAAAAGGGCTGTGGACAGTGCAACTGATGAGAGGAGGAACCATCTGTGCTCCAGACTTTTCTGCCTTGTACTTCTTTCTTCCTTCAGTAGAATTGGTAGAGGATGCAACACTTAGGAGACATACTTTTAGCCGACCTTAGTGCTGAAATTCAGTGTTCTTTAATTTTTTCCTGCCTGTGCACAGCCTTCCTTGCCTTTGTTCTTGTGCTGGAAACTCCCCAGCTTGGTTTTGGCTCTTTGCGCATCCTCTCTGTTGGTTCTTTGAGACTGTCCCATGTGTAGGCCAAATAAACATCTCCATTTTCTTGCCCTAACCCCTGGTGTCTGTCTTGGTTGTTTCACCTTTGTTCAAGTCAAGACTCTCCAGAATATATTTTTAACATTTTTCTTCCCTATCTTTTTCCATTTTTTTTTATCAATTTTTTGAGGAATGTTCATTCTGTGTGCCATTTCTTATTCTTCTGCATCTCTACCTAATTCTCCTCTGAGTTGCAACAACACAGTAGCTGCTGTCTTTCCTACTGAAGTCCTTTTAATAAATCCTTCTTTCTGAATTGTGTCTTTGTCTCTGATCCTTCCAGAAATTAGAGACATGCAGGCGTTTCTCCCTCTTCACCAGCACCTCCTCTTAATTTTTGTAGGCTTCTCCCTTTACACAAAGTTCTTCCTCTGTGTATTTAATTTCCCCCCCAACCTGTACCTGTTGTCACTTTCTTTTTATACCATATTAGCCAACTCTCTTCCTGGGCTAATGGAGTTGGAGAAGTTAAATTCTAACCTAATCTAAATTGCAAGAAGGCACTAAATGTCTATTTTCATTGAATAGCAATGGGGCAAAGATAAGTGTGCCTCTGCAAGTCAGGTCTGGAAAATGTTTTCATTCTTGGCTGACAAACAAATCTGTTCAGCAACAGTTTCTCTGGAAATTTCTATTTTGAGAGAAATGCAGCTTAGAGCTGTTTAATTGTATCTTCAGGATGTCTTTGGATCTAAATTCCAAGTTGTTAATTACGTTTACTAAGGCTCAACTGGAATGATTAGTTATGGAATTGTGTGATGAAAAAACCACCAGAACGATTCCTCTGTTTGTGTTAGGAGCTGATGAAGGATTTACAAGACTTTCTGGAAAAGGATGAAGAAAAAGAAGAAGCAGTTGGTCTGGATGTAGCTGACCCACCCTGTAAGAGAATCAGACTTGGACACACAGAAGAAGGTCCCGATGATCTGAACCAGAACGGGACGCTCCCACAGATGCCTCCGGTCACTGATGGGAATGCTGCAACAGACAGCTCTGCTGGGAAGGTTTGCAATGTGTGCTTGGGAATTCTGCAGGAGTTCTGCCAGGCTGACTTTGTTAAAAAGGTAAATCCCTGTTCTTAGTCTTTTGGGGTCCTTTTTCTGGAGCTTGTGTATGTTGGGGCCTACAGTGTAGAGCTGATGACTACAAACACTGCTATTTTTGGGGGTTCTTTTGGAAAGAGGTGTTTCCTCTTTCTTTTGGAAAGAAAGAGACCAGAAGACAAACCAAAACATCTACCCATTCTGAATAGTGGAAGTGTAGATGGCACCATTCAGGTCCATCCTGCTCCTGGGCAGTGTTTGCACACCTGGGAAGTAACATCGGTGGTGGAACTGAATTTTGGCCAGACTTTGTCGTAGCGTTTTAAAAGAATAGCAGTGCAGGTGCAATGGAATGACTGCAGGGAGCACACTTTGCTAAGAAAAGGACTAAGAGATATGTGGTTACATGAATTTAGGAGGTAACCTGAGGTTCAGCTGCTTCTGAGGAAAACCTCAGTGTAAATGGTGACCCCTCTTCCCTTTTTTATGTGAGAGGGAAATGAGTGGAGTCATCAGGTGCTTTTCCCTTAACTACTTGATTCTAATGCAGCATGAACCCGTCTTTATGAAGTAATAATATTTAGAGAGCCACAGAGGAAGAAGGTGCTTTGGTGATAAAACAGATTCTGAATAATAGAGAAAATGAGAGTTAGGAGAAACATCATCTCTGAGCAGTCAAAATGCTCATGTGCCAAGCTGAAATACCAGCCAGAACACTCACAGTTGCATTTGAGGTGTTAACAGAGTTCTAACAGCAAAGAATTTGGTTTAATAGCATGAATGAATCTAAAAAGGGGACTTACCAGAAAGCATAGGATATGGTTTCTGTTGTTACAGTGCATTACATGTGGTTTTTGTTGCCATTGGCAGAATACAGATCTTTTTACAGGGTCCAGTTCTAAGACTTGTTTCAGAGTTATTGTCTTCAGTAGCAATGGAAAATCTGACAGCACTTGTTAGGGCACTGCAAAACCTAATTATTTTATACATGAATTTCCTTATCTGAGATGCTGATTGCACCTTGAAAGCTCAGAATTCATCTCTAGCATTCCCTGGAATCACTGACACTTTGGATGATTGCTCCGTGTGTGTTGGCATCTTGCCAGCAGCTCTCACTAGCCCACTTTAAAATGTTTGATGTGTGTCAGGAATCCTGCTTTATTTCCAGTGACAAATATGATTTTTCAGAAGGAATTCACACTGTGGATACCTGTTTGTTGCTGTCTTATCTCAGAATCACAGACAATTTTATTGTATCGCTGCCATGAAGGAGGACACCCCAAGTCAGCTGTTCTTGTCTTTGTTCACTGTGATGTAGTTTGTTGGACTAAGATTTCAATATACAATTGGTCTTGGCCTTAAAACAGTGAGTTTTGTTGTTTCACAGCCATAAGGATACAGTTTATTAGTAGCTTTTTTTTTTTAACAGGACAAAAAAAACTTAAATTTCATCAAGTTATGAGTGATTACTCTGGTTTGTATGTTCAGCATCTCTCTGAATGTGTGTTAACATGAATTCATAGTGATTGAATAAAGATTATCAGCTCAGTCCCGTTGCTGTGGTTTAATATAAACTCCTTCTCTTCCAGGTGTGCCAAAAAGTTAATTCTGCAGACTACCAGTTCAGTAGTTTTGTATTTTCAGTGTCGCTGCCCCCCCAGCTCTCTGTTAGGGAGGTGAGTAATTGAAATAACTTAAACACATGTTAAGGAAAGTGACTGTGGAATGTACAAGCAGGACATGGTTTGATTTTTAGTTGTTATTGTTTAAAAAAAACCCCAAACAAATGCTCTCCCTTTATTTGTGGATGAGTATTATTTTAATTAATAAAGGGTCTGAGTCACTTTGGTTTCCAGTGAGCCCAGGAGTTACATTACATTTGAAATCCTAAAGGGAGTTCCTTTAAACCCTCAGTGTAGTGTTCCCTTTGGTAGAGATGCCAGCCCTGCTTTGGGGATGTTCCAGAGGTGGAACTGCACAGCTGGTGCCTTTCCTGAAGTAAATGACAATTGGTAGTGCAGAATACAAATGGAGGAATTTGAGGATGAACTGCTCGAAGTGTTCAGCATTTTAAATGATGGGAAAATACACATTTTAATAATCACCTGTCTTGGGCATTGTTGGAAGTCTAGATTTGGAAATTACAGTTTATACCAGCTGTAAAACTACTGATTTTTATGGTAATTTTACTCAAACTTAAATTGTTTATGTTTCATTCATTTAATTACAGTGGTTAATGATGACATAGAAGAGTGTATAACCCTGGTAATTTTTTTTTAAATTGAGGGAGAATGCTAAGCATACTATACCTTGATCAATAAAGCACCGATTTTTGCTTAGTTGTGAGATGTTTGACAACATTTCCCTCCTTTCTGATATAAAGGGATGCAAAAATAGTGTTCTAAAGGGCAGCATGTAAATCTTTCTGACAGATGCTTGCTGTGGTGAGACGTGGTAGAAGCTTCAGTGAACATGGCAGAAAGACGTGTGGATGGTCTTGGATTTATATATCAACCTGTGGGGAGGTCTCTGCTGATCCCACGCAGTTTGATTCTTAAATAATCTGCTGCACTTGCAGTGGGGATTTGTGCTGTTAGTTCTCCGTCTTGGGCAAGTGCCAGTGTAATAGCAATCCTGTATTCTACTTCTAACTCTTCTTGAACACAAGATTCTCGACTTTCCATCTTAAATTGAGCATAATTGTTGTGTTTGCTTCACCTGCCACAGTGTCTGGTAAAAATAAAAGTAAGACCAGAGCAAATTGCCTTGTGCTTTCTGGCTGAATGAACTGCCCTTATTCCCATTTGATTTTGTGGCCATCCAATATATCCAAAGAGCACTTTGAGCCTAGGTGAGTGTATGGATGATGTGTGTGTGCCTGTGATGCTCTGTGAAACCCCAAACGTGGGTCAGACTTCCTCGGAGGGGTTTGAAAAGCACCTGGTGCTTGCCAGGAAGCCTCGGTAGAGGGTGGTGTTGCATTGCAGTTCAGGTGAGGGATGTCCTCACACTGCCTGTCCTTGTCTTCGAGCAAGCCCACAGTCCTACAGTGCTTGGGACAACCAAGGGAATAATAGTCGTGGTGTGGGTCCAGAAATGAATAGATGGAGTGAAAGGGGTGAGTAGGAAGCTCCAAAACCACATCTGATCTCTTTGGGAGCAGTTTTGGTTCGACTGGGAGAAAGTTTGCACTAGGAAGTTCCTGCTGTCCCTTCCATTCCATCCCTTCAGTCTTGCCAAATGCTAAACCAGCTGTGTTTGTGCTCCAGCTGCAGGGGTGGAAGTGGCTGATGGTGGAGGAAGAACTTTAAAAATCATGGGGGGGTTTATTTACCACCTGTCCGTTTGTCGCTTAAAAAACTAATTGGTCCAAACAGTCCCTGTTTTACAGTTACAGAAAAGCAGGAATATAATAATATATCACAATGTCTGAAAATATCAAAACCAAATACCAAAATATCTCTAAATGCTTTGTTTTGAAATGGTGTTGTTTGTTAAATTCTGCTTTTAATTCTTTGAACTGCTCTGTGCAAGAACATGTGCAATCTGACCCTAAAAGGACACCCAAAGACAGCCTCCCTCCCACTGCCCTTTGGTGTGACACACAGATTTTCTTTTTAACAAAAGAAAAATCAGAAACTGCCTTTTAATATTACCTCCAACTCATTTGATGATGACAGTTGTCATCCTGCCAAGTGTAAAATGCATGAGAGGAGCCGAAGAGGAGCAGGACATAAAATTGCCATTTGCATAGTCTTTGTATCTGGGATGCAAAGAAGCTCTTGCCTCTTTCCACAAGTAGCATATTTGATTGAAATAAATCATAAACACAGGAGTCCCAAGTTTGTGTCAGACAGCTCTGTTAGAATACGAAGTGAGTTTTGCCCTTCAGAAGGGTGACTGATCTCTGTGTGGTGCCTCAGTCGTGATCCATCATCCTGGTACCTGCTCCAAGGACATGGATGCAAATAACATCTGTAGCCATTGCTCTCTGTAGGACTGGCTGTACCTCACTGTGGAATTCCCCATCTCCAAGCTCTTTTCTAATAGAGTGGAACAGTGCTGTGGCTGGGACTGCACGTGGTGTGTCAACTGTTGCCACTGTGATCCCTCAGAGGGCAGCAGGATAATACCCTGCAGCTCGGAATCCATCCAGTGCCCGAGCTCCTGGATTTCAGAGATGCATTTGCTGTTCAGCGTTGCCCTGCAGGCTTTGAGCTCTGTAATGAGCATTTGGCATTTCCAAACCTCTCCACAAACATGAAGTAATTAGGAAGTAGAGGGATCTGATCCCCTGCTTCATGTGCAGCTGGGACAGAGTATAGGGGTTTGTCTGGCTTGGTGGTTCAGTGTGATTTGGAATTTGGGATCTTTTGGCTCCTGTGCTCGCAGTACCCTCATCTATTGTTTCCTCTTAATTGAAGGGGGAAAGTAATTTCTTTAATTCTCTTTCAACTTGGAAGTCAAGAGAGAGGAGATGAAATTTTAGCAGAGCTGCTCACACATGCAAAGTTTCGTGTGTTTTGGAAAACAAGGAAAAGGAGTGAGATGGGCTACCCCACTGAGTACCAAACAAACCCGCTCCAAATCAAGGCATGGGGGAGTTTTTTAAACTGGCATTCGTCAAGTGCAGATTTCTAGGCCCAGTTCTGTGGTTGTCACATTCTCCAGCTGAGAGTTACGTTCCAGGAATTTCAGTTGGAAGCTATTTTTATTTCTGATCTTATCGGGGTTATTATGCAAACAAGACGACGATATCCTTCAAGCGGAGCAGCCTTACTCACACCTTACTCACACTGTCTGCATCTGCAGGATAATGAATCACAGTGAATTTGAGCAAACACAATTGCAGCAACACAACTGAATTTGCGTTGTTCAGCAGCCTGTGGGCTGGTGTATCATGTATCTAACAAAGTTCCTGTCCTCTCCCTGCCATCCCTCTTCCCTCTTAGCACTGTTTTTAGGGCTCCTTCATTCTTTTAGATGTACCAAAGGAAGGATAATACAGTTTTTTTGCAATTGAGTTCCTCTATCAGCATGTAAAAGAGATCTGTGATGTGGTTCCTCCTGTTGTTGTTGCTTCACTGTAGGAAGTTTTGAGGGGAGTTTTTCCTCTGCTTATTAATTGCTTCTTATTAATTATTAGTGAACTCGAGCGTTTGTACTAAAAGCTCCCTCCGATTTCTAGAATTATTCCTTCTGTCCCTCAGCGTTCCCATATTCAGCTGGTCTCCTAAACTAAGTGGTGTGCTTTAAATAAGGGGGCAGTTCTCAGGGAAAGACTTTGTGATTACCATAAGCCCAAGTGTGCTTTTATTTCATGTTTTTTATAACGGATGATAACTGGATTGGGGGTTTTATTAATTTATATGTCAATCAGTTTTCATATACCATTCATTGAGACACCTTTTTTTTGCATTCTCTCTGTGTGGGAGATAACTAATGACTTAGGCTGTCAGTCTTTTTCCAGATATGATGTTAATAGCAAGTTCCAAAGTGTTTAGTGAATTTTGTTTGTTTTAAAGTCAGATAGAATTTGAGGTGAAGAGCAAAATGATGTCTTAACAACAAAAACAAACACCAATTCCATCTCTCCACTTCTGAAGCAAAAGCTAAATGAAATTCTTAATACTTCCTTTTTGTCCCGAGCTTTTAAAACACTTGTCCTTCTGCAAAGAGCCTCTCAAATTGTTGGGAGTTTTGAGCATTAATTTCATTTGCTTTTATTTCTTTCCTCTCTCCTTCCTGGGCTGGGACCTCCAGCGAGCTGCTTGGCTGGGGCTGAAGCAGGAGATGAGGTGAGTAATGTCTTTTGGAGCTCCCATCCCACTCCCACCAGAGTTCTCCAGATCCTGGGAAAGAAGAGCTACTCTGACTGCCTTCCAGTGCAGCCGAAATGAGAAACCTCTTCACGCAGAGAACGTTAACCAAGCAATTAATGCTGTGTTTTCGAGGTCAAGACAGTTGCTTTCATATAAAGGTACTTCTGCTCACGAAAGTGGAATATTAGACTCACTTGTGGAATATTAGACTCACTTCCTGTGTCCTTGGCCAAGATTTTAATTTATTTTGTACCTTCAAAACTAATCACAAGGAAATTCACAATTGGGAGGTGCTGTCATTTTATTCATTTTTTAATTACTATTTATTGTCCTTTTGCTGTCTGACAAGAACTCTTCATGTAGACACCATTTGTCTGTGTAAATGGTGAGCAGACAGGAAGTTGATTTTACAGTCCTGCCCAATTGACCTGATGCTTGCAATGAATAAGATGGAAGCTGGTTTTGTCTGGTTTGGGCTTTATTTTTTTTAACATGGTTTGACCTTAATAGGGGTTTCTTATCTCTTTTGCTCTGTAAGTTCCCAAACAAGTGGTTTGAGCTGCATCTCGGTGTCTCAGCTCTGCTCCAGGTAGACTCTGGAAAGGCTTTTGCAACTACCACGAAGCTCTGGCATCAGTTTCCTCAGTGCATGTTCTTTTGCACAGAAATAAAAGGAGTGTTTTGCTTGGCACTAGTTAGTTAAGTTCCTCTTGAAACGTTCTGTGTCCTGTATTTGTCTTTGACAGACCCCTGAGCAAGTTGTTATTTCTTTGTGATTCAGAAATCTGGGCCTTTCCTTGGCAAAGGATGACATTGTTCAGCTGAAGGAAGCTTATAAGTGGATTATTCATCCCCAGTTGTCAGAAGAGTTGGGTGTTCCTGCTGATGGAAAGGTCTTGTATAAATAAGAAAACATTTTTCTCTGGGTTTTTTCCATATGTGTGTGTGTGTGTGTGTGTGTGTGTGTGTGTGTGTGTGTGTATTTATGCACTTATGGGGGGAAATAAAAACATACCCTTTTTCCTTATTAACAGAGAATAAAGTTGCATTGCTCTTAGATTCACTGTAGGGAGAAGGGGGGAAGTTCTTTTACCCAGAGATCAGTCCTGAGGCAATACCTGCAATCCCCTAAGCAGGCAATAGGAATGTTTTTTCAAACTATTTTCAATTTGCAGATTCTGACTAATATTCTTAAGACATTTCTGAAACCCATTGACTGAACATGACATTGGGATCTGTCAGACAAATTCAGAAACACCATCATCTTGAATGTAAAATTTCTGCAAACATGGCTAAAATTGCTGCTGGGGACAAAGAGGTGTGCAAGTTTTACTTGTCACCAGCCACAGGACTGACCCCAGGACTGGGTTCACTTAGGCTTTATGTTGATTTGTCAGCTTGCCTAATAATTGCGGGTTATCTTTTCCCCGGGAGCGCTAATTGCAAGCATCCCTTTTGTCTTAGTGAAGCGAAAAACACTCAGTTACCCCGAAGATGATCCAAGAAGAAACAAACTTATATGTACCAAGTTAGCAAAAGCTCTACAACACTTGGGCCCTGAGCCACTCCAGACATCCCTGTACCATAAAAGTTGCTTTTCTAGTGCTCTTTATCTACAAGGCACTTGAATATTAGCCAATCTTTTCAACAGGCCTCTTGAGGGGTTCTGGTATCTGAATAACAGAAGTAATGAGTGTTGTTTGCCCAAGGCCAGAGAGGGAATTGGGGGTAGAATTGAGATTGCGCTGGAGTTTCTGGGCTAGCTGTCAATCCACGAGGACAGGCTGCCTTTCCCTGCCCCAAGGCCATCCAGTCACTGCAAAGGAAGCCCCTGACAGAGTTTTACAGCGGTGACTACCACAGGGTTTTTTATCTTTACTCCAGCCCTCCCAGGAGCGCTGGGGAGTTTAGTGACCCTAATAGGCTTTGAGCAGAGGCTGCCCCTGACTCAGCCCCGCTGTGAGGGTGTGCAGGTCACTGCTGGCTGGGAAGTGCTCTCAGCTAATCTTTGGTGACTTCAGAAATGCAAGTGCTGTTGTGGCACACATTTTATAGATACACAATAAGTGGGTTATTATCTTGTTTGTCTCCCTCTCTCTCTTTACTGTTTTCCTAAAACTACAACAGCAATGCTTGAGAATATCCTCCCTGTTTGTTTTAAAAAAACCATTGCCACCTTCTTGTTCTTTTTTTTTTTTTCTTTAATTTAGGGTTTGTTTGAAGTGAGCGTTGTCTTCGCTCACCCAGAAACAGACGAGGAGTGCCATTTCCTGTAAGTTTTATATAAATAACAAAAGATCTTTATCTAAACATTGTGCAATACTGTTGGTTTGGATTTGTTACAGATGCAGTGTTTATAAACTAGAATGAGGCCTGAGTTTAAACTTCCTCATGGCCGTATAAAGTTGCAGAGCTTGAAGTTACATCATCTCTGGTTAATTCTGTGCTTTGATGCCAATAAACAAAATCAGCCAGAATTTTGATTTGAACTGGAAGGAGAATGTTCACATAAGTTGTTCAATTTCACCCTTTTCCAAGTAATTCCCACTATCGTTTTAAAAAAATAAATTCAAACCACATGGGGGAATCTTTTGAGATCATGCTCAAGAGGTTTTCCTGCTCTTGTAGGAGACACAGATGGGAGGGAAGGCTTTGAAGTGAGTTAATCCAACTTAGCTGGTTGATTCGAACAAACAGAAGTTCCCTTTGGCCTGGCCCAGTAGGGCATGTGCTGTACACAGAGAAGGAAAACATTTCTGTGAATTTAGGTGCCATTTAATCCTGTTTCTGAAAATGTAGCTGTAGTATATTCTGGATAATTAGGTTCACTCTTCCTGTTTGCTGACGCTTCCTGGAAAACGTCAGTTTAGCTCAGTTAACTTGCACCTGCTGCAGTTTAAATGTTAGCACCGAAAGAAGTTTGGCAGAGATGTCTTTGTTGAACAGTGAATTCATTTTTTTTAAGACTAGAGGTTTCTGTTGTGGCCTTTATACGTTGCCCTGTGATTTTACCCCTTCTGGCTGTTCGGGATCTTTGAATGCTCAGCTCTTGGCCTTCTACAGCTGCATCTCTCATTTGCCTTGGGCTGGGTGATGAGGGAGGGCAGGCTTGGAGATGGACCAGGCATTAGGAGCAATGATTACCACTGTTTGCTGAACATCTTTCCTTTCCAGCTTCTTCCAGACTGGCCAAAAGAGGGGGAAAATTGTAGGCCCAAACTACAGTTCTAGATAACGGTACCTGCAACTCTGTAAAAACTGAAGTGTTTCTGGATCCTGCACCCTCTTGTTCTTATTTTATTTAGTTTTCCTTGACCAGTTCTTGCTTTCTGTAGTTCTCTTCCTTCCTCTGAAATCTCTCCACTCCTGTTTGCAGCTCGTCCTTTCCGTCCTTTTTGGGGCTTTTCAAAAATATCCATGTGGAGCACGTTATAGTGCCAGTGTTGGTGCTCCAAGCAGAACAGCTGTAGAGGTGAAAGCTGTAAAGAAGCTCCATTCCACATTCCAGTTACTCAGCTTTATTCCCTGTGACCTGACAATATCCCTTTATTTGCCTTCTCTTTGTGGCATGCTTGAACAGCAATTAAGGTTTGAGACGCTTTCCTGAAGTAACAGCACATTACCTGATTTAATTACAGAGTCATTTCTGAGGTGCCAAGGCACTCTGCACATGTGAGTTCTGGGCATGTTAGTTCATATTTGGAGTTTTGTGTTTAAGGGTAATTTTGGAAGAGGGATTTCGTGTTGCAGACTGGCCAGGGAAGTCACTTGTATAGAAACAGCAAGACCTGCTTCCTTCCAGTCCAGAATAGTTACAGAGGTGTTGAAAAGCACCAGCAAGAAATGATAAATTGGGTTGTAGCTTAGAAGTCATCTCTGGCGGCATACATAGAAATCCAGAAGTCCTCCCTGACTGCATACAGAGAAATCCATTAATAGGAACAGCAACTTCCTCTGCACTACTCAGAAGTGTTTCACTGACATGGCTTTCACTTTTGTGAAATAACCAATAGTTTCCTTTTGAAGAGGCAAAGCACAAGAGGTGTTGAACACCCAGGGTTACATTTTTTTCGGTAGTAAATTGAATTTTTCTATCCAGAAGAGGCAGTTTGAATCTGGAGTTTGTAGTGGGCATTGTCTAAGAGCAAGCACAGTTTGCAAGATCTCAGTACATCTTGCACAGCACTTAAACATTAATCATGACCTTTAGTGAGAAGGATTGGAAAGGACTGAAAGTTAAACTTGCTTTTCCACCCTTTCTCAAAGCTGAGACATGTTTGTGTTGGTCAGAGCAGAAGAGATTTACACCCTTTCCTCCATGAATTCTCTCTGAATCAGGCAGTGCACATCTTACACCATTTGTGGTTTAGGAGTAAGTGAATTTTAAAACCTGCTCTGAGCCAAGTTGTGGAAGTGAGACCCTGGATATTGGTGCAAAACCCATTTACATGCTCTGCTTGTGACTCTGTCACTTTATTCTTTTTCTGTAAGGGGAGCAGCTAATTTTCATTTCTGTATTTAGAGCCACAGCCTGTCCAGACTGTTTCAAACCAGCAAAGAACAAACAGGTAAGATCTCATCACTGTAGTTCTTTTCTGACATTCAGAATTTCACAGCAGTGTCTCCAGCGGAGAACTTACCTGGGTATTCACTCAGTCTTTAATGTCTGCTTTTCCTTCATCAAAAATCTCTCTAGTTTTCAATTGTCTGAAAATAAAGTTGTCTCCTTTATTCCCTTCACATTTCTCAGTTTAGGAAAATGAAGAGCTTGGCGCTTTCCTTTAGCTTTTATGTATTTTCCAGACTGTCTAAAGGCCATAATTTTAGGAATGCTCTCTGTAAATACCTCCCCTAAGATCTAGGAATTTGATTGTTATGCATCAGAAGTAGCATAAAAGATGATGCTCAAGCTCTCTGTGGGTGAAACAGTTCAGGAAAGTCACATTGTGAAGATGAGACTCTGCAGCCAGAAGGGAAATGATCACACTGCAGTTTCCATGTCCTCTGATCTGACTGAAAGCCACAATATGTGCAGGATGGTTTTATCCTTCTGCCTCTGGAGGAGGGGAGGGAAGAAAAGGGACCTTACAACTTGTTGCAAGCCCTGAGCACACACGCAGTCATCGATGGAAAAGGGGACATGAAGGATAAAAAACCAGCTGGAGAGAAACTGATACAAGTAGGACGGTGGATGCGATCAGAGGGAGAACAAGTGACTTCTGTCAGAAGCCATTGCAAGGCCTTTTATTCCTCCTGGGGAAGAGTCTACCAACATTTGGCAGAGGCAGGAACTGACCCAGGAATTCTACCCACTCTACCCCACCTGACCAATAAATGCAAGGCTTTTTTTAGAAGGGCTGTACTGTTATCACTCACTGCTTGCTGTATTGCTTCCCTTTAAAAGGGGGGAAATCCCACATAAGGAGCAAAACCAGCAGGGCCTGGCTGTTGAAACCACACAGGCAACAAAATGTCAGGGAAGCTAAAGCAAAAATACCCAACTCTGAAGAGCCATCAAAGGCTTGTCCTCACGAAGAAGCTGTGCTTGAAGCATCAAGGGCTGTGGGAATCAGAGAAGTGGGGTAAAAACTGGGTTCTGAGGGGAAATTTCTGTGCCATCTGCTCTAGATAGTTATTTAAACCTGCTGCTGCTTGAAGGGTTTTCCAGTTCATCCATTCTCCCAGGAAGGGAAGTGCCATTATCTCTAATTTATGCTTAGAAGGACAAAGAGCAGCTTTCCTGAAGGCACCCAGGGACTGTGTTAGAACAGAGACTTCAATTGTCCCAACAGTGCTCCGGTATTTTTCTTTCTTTTTCCCCCAAATCCCCGCTCCAGTTTGCCAAAAAGACATCATTAAACTGGAGATCCAGCAGCCAGGGGGCTGAGAGAAGAGGCAGAGGCCCCTGGACTTCTTCAGGTGGAAGGAGAAGGCTTTGGGGAGGATCCAGCTGAAATCTCCTCCTTGTACCAAAAGGTTATGGGAACAGGGAGGCAGGCTCTTCTCCACAGGGCACGGTGGGAGGATGAGAGACAGCAGAAATAAGTTGAAATGAGAAGTTCAGAGGAGATGCTGAACTGCAGACCCGGATTAAGGGTTATGTCCAGAAGCAGGTGCCTGCTGTCCCTGAGGCAAAGGCTGGGGCTGAGATACACTGAGCTCCTGACAGTGAAGGTCATTTTGGTTTCTGTTCGTGGATTTGGGAGTCTGTTTCTAAGCTAGTTTGCAAATTTGGGCCTGTGCTCCCAAGTGGAAAAACTCCACCCTGTGTATATTTTAGTGCTTTTTCTCTCCCTTAGGCATATCTTTTCTCACTTTTCTTAGTTCTTGACTCATTTTCTTATTTCACTGTGCAGTCTGTTTTCACCAGAATGGCAGTCATAAAAGCCCTAGAGAAGATAAAAGAAGAGGATTTTCTCAAGTAAGTATATTCTGAAACTAGTTCTTAGTATTGTGCTTCTGTACAGAGTTAGGATGGGGAGGAAAATATTCAGTGGGTGAGCAGTGGTAGGGTGTTTGTAAAGGAACTTTTGGGTGTTTAAATTCTGCTGTTTTACTGGTTAAAATATGGTTTCTGTTCTTTTGGTAATAGAAAAGCATTCCTGATCTTTTAATTAAGGATTATTTTGAGTTTGTAAGATGAGCTTCCCTTTACAAAGAAGACTTTTCCCCATATTTCCAGAATGTTAAGGGTTGAGTTTTAATAAAATACCTAGAGCTGTAATATGGTGAAAATCACACGTGGTGAGAAGCCAGCAAGAAACTCTTTCTCTCTGCTGCTCTCCTGATGCTCCATCATGTTCTGGTATTACTAGTTTTTTTTTTTTTTTTTTACTCTTCTGTTTTTTTTTAACACAGGCATTTTCCATGTCCCCCAAGTTCACCAAAGAACCTCTGTGATGCTCTGGAAATTCAGTGCAATAATGGTGCAGTTTTTGTGGCCGGTAAGGTGATGAGTTTATTTGTTGTGTTATGCAGAGCTGTCTAACACTGCCACCAGACCCAGAGATTCTTGTTGTTTGTTAATTCCTGTAATTAAGTGTAAGGAACAAGGAAACAAATCCAGCTGTAGCCAAGAGGGAATGGATTTGAAAGGGGAAGGAAATTACAGATCCCCTCGTTCTCACCTGCCTGCAGGAGCATCTCCCCTTCTCCCAGGCCTGTGTGTAAACAACATATTTAAATGCATGCAAACTGACAAAAAAACACCCAACCTGTAATTTCAATCCAAAATTCTGTGTCTAAAAGGATGGTAAAAATCCTGAATACAGGACAATGGGAAAATGCAGAAGTGAGTGGCAGGGTAGCTGATGTTTTACACACGCCCGTTTCTTATTTTTAGTTATTGATTACAGTTGGATGGACATTTTTGTGAATCCAAGATGTCCCCCCTTTTAACCTTTTCCAAACACACTGTTTTATTCTAGGTTGCTTTGTTGGATGGTTTTATCAGAGTCCGTCCGTATGAAGAGCAAGACAGAGGGTTTGCTTTCTGCCTGCCATTTAACACTGGTTTTGTGATTTATAGTTTACGTCTTGCTCCAACTGAAAAAAAAAATACAGTCAGGATTTTTTTTAATTTTCAAAGACTTAAATCCAGAATAGAATTTATTGAGCATAGTGCAATTATTTTGTTATTATTAAATGGGACAGGATCTGAATTAGTAAGCAGAGTTTCAGAGTTGGCATTGCCCTCTTGATCTTACCTTTGGTGCTCAGTGATCACTTCCCACCCCAACTCTTTTTTTTTAAGGATTCAGGAGCTGTCAAACTGAGAAACACCTTGTGTTTTTTTTTTAACTCTTGTTCAGATCAAAAGTTAAAATTATTAGAACGGGGAGCTGAGAGGGGGAGGGGGAAAAAAAAAGCCAATTTTATTCTCCTTTTTCCATTTTATGGAAGGAGACCTTAGCAGTGTGAAGCTGCATGTGAATGGTGAGTCAGCCTACTTTCATTATTTGCCCCAGTGAAACTGTTACTCAGTTTCCCCATTTGTTTGTGTGGCTTTTTCTGCAGGTCAAAATGCGAGAAGGAAACACTGTTCGAGATAGGAAAATATGATACAGCCCCAAAAAGCCTTGAGCTGTCAGAGGCACAGTGCAAGGCCCAGAGCTGCTGGGGACCCTGTTGCGAGGTTTCACAGGAAGGAGGTCTTTGCTTTGTGCATATTTTTCACTTCTTGCCAAACCTGTCTTTAAAAAAAGCTCCTTGTTGGTCATCCATGTCAGGCTCAGCCTTTGGTTAGAGCAGCCCCTGTGCCATGAGAACCTCCCTGGGGTCAGTCCAAGGGCTCCAGTCTCTCTACGTGGCACCTTCTCCAGGTTCCTGACATTCCCCCTGGTTTGTCACTGGCGCTTTCCTCTCCTCACGTGGTTTTCCTTGTGAGCCAAAGCATTTTAGTCTGGATTTCTGATCCTAAGCTTTTGGACAGTGGCAGGACTTGGCGTGGAACCTGAACTGCTCAATACAGGAAGGTTATCCCTGAGGGTGGGACTGCAGCAACAGGTTCTCCACCCTCCAGGTGGCCATCCTGGACACTGGAGCTGTCCTGGATGCAGCCGCCTGTGTTCCGTAGTGCTGCTGGAACGCTCCTCCACAAAACAAGTCTGAGCCTGGAAAATTGTCTTCACAAGGCTCCAGTGCAAGTTGAGTGTGCTAAAAGCTCTTGTCCATTGGTTTGCAGGGATTGCAGCTAACACGGTTGTTTTTTTACAGGAAGGTACAACAAATACTCCAGGAATTTGCCTCAGACCCCCTGGATTATTGATGGGGAGCGGAAGCTGGAGTCTTCAGTGGAAGAACTAATTTCAGAGCATCTAATGGCACAATTCAAAGCAGACAGTACGTGTGTAGGAGATCTCTTACCAGACATGTTTTTCATCCTTACTAGAGGATTTTTCCTTAAGAACTACTCACTTTATTCAAGAGTGTGAGGGGAAAAAAAGCTGTTCTTTCTTTATCCCTCTCTTATCCTTCCAAGTCAAAGCTTGTAAACTTTTTTTAGCTATAATCCGTGAGTAATTAGATCCTTCTATCCTGCTAAAGTAGCTCTTCAGTTCATCTGATGATGCAAATATGTTGGTTTCATGTAGTAGGGTTTTTACCCAACCAAACTTCTTATTTGGTAGGTGATTCATAAAGTGACTTGTATCAAGAAGGGTTTTGCCCCCAGCACTTTGTAATACTTGCCTGGCTTTCAGCCCCTTCATGTCTCTTCCCTTCATTCATTTATTTTCTTCAGTGCATATAATGCTTACCCAGGGATTATCCAAATGGAATAATCACTGCCCATTTTTTGTGGAATTAAAAACAGAGAAAGCCCAAGGAAATATTACATTAAATGTTGGTTTGGAGAAAACTAAGCTTCTGCTGCTGCTTCACTCTCCTCTCCTCCCAGTGGATGGGTTAGTCTGGCCGTGGTGTCTCATTCAGGCCAAGGAACTGGGAGTGCTCCTGGAGAAGCTTGTGAATAAACAGCAGTATCCCAGATTCGTCCCTGAAGTGCAGACTCCAGTTAGTAAAGGCAGCTCTTTGAAGCAGATTTTGCAAACAAGTTCAGAAGGAAAACATTTCACCTTTTAAAAGCTGTAGAGGATATTAAGTACGTAAAATAGAATTTCACCTGCCTTGTTTAAATCTGTTACAGGCTTTAATTTTTCTTCCTCTGGAAGAGAAGATGTGGATGTGAGGACACTGGGCAATGGTAAGATCCCTTGTGAAACACAGGAATGAAATGGCTGTGTGAAGCTCTCTTGCTGAATGCTAAGGCAGGATTGAAATTTAATCTCAGAGAACCATTTTAGTGATATTCATATATTTTTTCCCAAAGACCAAACAGCTTCATAAAACCAGCTTGAAAGAAGAGCCCTTCCTCAGTGGCCTTGGCTGCGTGGAAAGGCATAGCTGGGTGGGAGTATTTGGTTTTGTTCACTCCTCACTTTTAAGGCATTAATGTCAGACTGATTCCTGTCTTGTTTTCTGTTGGATCCTTCAAATTCCCTCACTGTCACTGTGGAGTGAGGGAGCCTTATTTTCCCTCTGAACTTGGCTCCTGTCGGAAGGTCAGCTGCTTTCCAATACGCTGAAGCTGCTGCAGCCAAAGGAGGAGGGAAAGCAGAAGTAAAAAAGAACAATTACATGTTTCAGTTGCTGTCTGATTGCTGTGGTTCTTGGCATTGCTTGTGCTGGGGATTGTCCTGGCCCTGAGCACAGAGAGTACAACTCTGGCAACAGATGCTGAGCTGAGGGAGCGGGATTTAACATCGTCTTGCACCTGGGCATTGCTGTAGGTGACAGAAAATAAGCTAATTAACTTTTTTCTTATTTTATTTTTTAATTAGCACAGACTTGTACAAGATGTCTTCTGGGAAGTCATAATTTGCACTTATTGCTGATACTGGGGTTTAGTAGCCAAAAAAAGTCCCTTGCTCCTTATCCTTCCACCTGATGCCACATCCCTAAACCCACAAGTCCTGTCCCTGTTTGTCTAACAGCAGACAGGCTTCACACCTTCCAACCTTCCTGTGTAAACTCCAGTGCTCATTTAGAACAACATGTTTTTATGTTTTTATGGCTGTGCCTGTTGCCAGGAAGGCCCTTTGCAATGGAGCTTGTGAATCCTCGTAGGATCCATTTCACTGCTGAGGAGATGAAGAGGCTTCAGCAGGTAAATCCTTCGCACCTCACCGAGCTGGGAAGGCACCGTGCTGCCTCTCCAGCCCCGCAGTTCTGCTGACTGGCTCTGTTTTAAATATCACAGGCAATTAACAGCTCTTCAGACAAAATACAGGTTCGAGATCTCCAGCTTGTCACCAGGTCAGTATTCACTGGCGCTGCCAGGGGATTTCAAAGCGACCCTCTGGGAATTGTTCAAGTGTTCCTGCTCACAGCCTGGGATAACTGTGCCTATGTTAAGTGAGCAATTAATTTCTCTTGTTTAGAGAGGCAATTGGTCGTATGAAGGAAGGTGAAGAGGAGAAGACAAAGACCTACAGTGCCTTAATATGGACAGACAAAGCAATCCAGAGGGAAGACATCGCATTTCTGGATGATATCAAGGTACCGGGAGCTCTTGTTACTCATTTCAGTAGTGCCTGTCCTGGTGCCCCAGGGAAGAGTTCAATATGTGCACCCATGGGCAGATCTCTTCCTCTGTGTTTGGGTTTTGGGGGTTTTTTAATCAGGGTTTCTCTTGCTGTAGGCACTTCCATACTACCCTTCCTTCCTTCACCACAGTCACCCAAGCAGGACAGCTGGCTGGCTGTTAGCCAGGACAACAAATCCCTGTCTAAGGTTTACCTTCCACTGGACCAAATGATCCAAGAGTGGATGGGAGAGGAGGAAATCTGGCACCTGCACCCCTTCCTTTCCCTTGCAGTGTTTTGTGGGAGCAGAAGTGACAGAGCTTTTGTTCTGCTCTACAGCCGCTCTCCTGTGGCCGTGACAATTCCCAGTTGGAAGTGTCTGTGACAAAGTGTGCAAAGAGGCCATAGGAAGGCTCAGAACGTTCTCCAGACGGGCTCATGAGAAGTGTGTTCAGTTTTTGTGGTGCTGCCCCATTTCCTACAGGTCTTTCCCAGGAACTCATTCTCAAAGCAAGGGCTTACAGCTCAGGGAGATAACCCTTGGGAAGCTTTTCCTTTAGCTTCCCTCAATCCTGAAAAGTTGCCTTTCAAAGTGCTGCATTTCCTTTGGGAAAGGGAACGGGGAATGAACTTTCAAAAAGTCTGTTCTGAGATCTAATCTCATTTCAGGGTTTTTTCCCCTCACTTTTATTTCCAGGGGGTTGGCTGTAGTTTAGACAAAGCGTTTTGTGGGTGGGATTTTTTTTCCCCTGATTGCCCTGAGGCTCTCAGTGAGCTGCTCAATCCTGGAGTCATTCCAGCAACGGGCCATGGAGATTTCAAGGTTATTCCTCTGTATTTGTGATTCCATTAGTTTGTGTTCATTCGAGGCCTCGTTCAGCCTCTGAGATGGCTGTCCTTTCTCCTTTGGTAAACTTGGGAAAAGCGAGTCTTGTCTCAAGTTTACTCAACTACCAGAACACAAGGTACAAAGGCGTGATTGGCTCACAACACTTAAGAGTCTGTGCAGTGACACGTTGCCTCGCTCTTTACCTCCTCACCTCCTGCGACAGGAGCTGAAGCTGGAGCAGAAGACCCCCCTGCGCGTCCTGCACCGGCGGCCGCTGGCCGTGCGCTGCCGCGTCATCCACACCATGAGCTCCCAGTACATCGACGAGCGCCACTTCCGCCTGCGCCTCAAGACTCAGGCAGGAACGTATCCTCCTCGGCTGCCCTTACACCAGCCAGCTCCTGCCTGGGCTAACGGGAGGGTCCCTGCTCTGATCCCAGCCCTGTTTTAAAATCGCTGCTCTCCTGCCGTCCTGGGTTGCTGCAGGATCGTTGCTTTTATGCCGCGATTCCACCTTGAGGTTTTCATTCAAGAACACCGCCTGTGTTTGTGTGGATTCTTGTGGTGACCACTCACGGAACATCCTGAGTGGGAAGGGACCCACAAGGATCATCACCCATCTCTGATAGTTTCAGAGTGTGTGACAGCTACCAAAATGTACTGGTTAAAAAATACACTTAAACTTTTCCTAATTTAACTCAAAACTTTTCACCTTAGAAAATGAGCTTTTCCACAATATTTAATGCACTTCAGCACAGGCTGGGGATTGCTGCTCCTTACAAGTTAAAAGTTTTGTCCTAAAGTCACCACTCACTTTGGAATAAAACAGAAGATAAATAGCGCAGGTTCTGGCACTAGAGCCAGAAGCCAAGACTTAGGAGTTCTTTCAGAGGTGGGTATGGGTTTAACAGGATGTTAAGTAAAAATTGGCTTAAGAGGAAAAAAACCACACCTTTTCCCCCCACTTTTGATTTCTTTCCTGCAAAATGCACCTCTCCTTAGCCAGAGTTTCCAGCTACATTAAAGAATTTGTGCATGGAGACTTTGGAAGAACAAAGCCCAATATTGGATCCCTTCTGAACAGAACTGCTGATATCCTGGAGCTGGATGTAGAAGTAAGTTGTTTACTTGTTTATCCTTCCTGGGAATTACTGAGGTGGTTGCATGTATGAGATGCTTTCCATGGGATTGCTCTCAGTGGATCAACATTCCTTACCACAGGTAAGAGCAAAATTGATGTTAATGCAAGATCAGTGGTTTGTGCCACACTGTCACATGTGCCAGTCTTCCTCTTCCAAATTTGTGTCAGGGAGGGATGGGAGGACATACGAATTTATAACACTGGTTATCAGCACCCACTGGAACAGAGCTCACCATGTTCCATGTGCCACAGCATTGCTTTCCACAGCGGGGGGTCGGAGGGAAAAGAGAAGGTATTTGACTTCTGTTAATGCAGATTCCAACACAGCAACAAATTCTGTCCGTTCCCTCCTGGCTGGAATCAGGTGGCAAACACAGAATTTGTTTTGGTTAAAGGACTCCACAGAGGGATACGAATTTAATACCTGATCTGGTAGTTAATTTAAAACGGGGGGGTTCATTTCAGGTAGCCGATCATCAATGAGCTTTTCCTCGTGGATTTCTGGAAAGCTGCCCATGAGTTACAGTTTGCAGATCTGGCATGTTCTGTAGGATGACACAGCAGGAAACCTTGCAGGGAGGTTTGGGAGGGCTTCTGACAGCAGGAATTCCTGGCCTGGGGCTCTGGCATCGCTCTCGTCCTGAGAGGTGTCCCCCATCAGTGGGCACAGCCAGGGAAGGGGGTCCAGGGCCTTGGAAACAATTAGTCGTCTTGCTAACAAAGCACTTTAGCTCAGCCCCAGAGCCTGTAGGTTAGGCACAATTAGCCATGATTAATGCAGGCAGTCCCAAAGCCAAGTGCTGTGTGTGATGCCAGGGTTGGGATTGGGAACGGTGATACACCGGGAGCGTGGGGAGGAGGGTGAGCAACAAGTTCATGGCCAAAAGGAATGGGAGCTGGGACCTCAGGGCAGAAAGGCATAACCCAAGCTGTAGCAATTAGGACATTTGCTTCTTGGAAAGTGCCAGGCATGTTTTGTCCCTTTTAACCAGTGGTAGTGATGGTGCCTGGATAATTCTTACCAGCTCACCCTCTGGTTTTCCTTGCTTAGAAGGCAGATTTGGGGACAGGGGATGGTTTTCTCTTGGAGCCTTTTCTGCACCACCCAGTACCTGAATATTTGTGTCATCAATCAGCAAGTTGTCTGTTTTCACACCATGAGGCCCAGCTGCAGACAGTTCACATTCCCAACAAACTGTTCTGGGCACTTTGCAAATGCAGCCCAACATCCAGGGATGCTGCAAAGTAGGAGCAGGAGGAATTGTGAGTCTTTTGGTAAGCGTAAAATACCAAGTCTGCTGATTTTGCCTTCTTTTCCTCCCCTCCTTTTCTAGTCCGTTGATGTCGACTGGCCTCCCTCCCTGGATAATTGACTCCTGAAGCCGGGATGAGGAAGCAGCAGCTCATGACCAAACACTGTGCAGTGCTACAGCCCGGGTGCAAAGGGTTTCCATGGAATGTTTGGATCACGTTGATCTGCTGAAGGATACTCTTACTTTGAATCTACTTTAAACACTCTGGACCAGGTAGTGTTGGTTCAGTCTCTGGCCTTACTTTAATTTCTCCTGTGCATAAAGATTTTTGGGAAGCCAGTGCATTCCTGAAAAATGAAAGATAACCCTGCCCTTGTCTGGATGCAGCTAGCAGTGGGTCCCAGCTCTTCCTGAGCACTGGTCCTGCAGGAAATCCCAAAAGCCAGGGAGACTGAAGCCAGCAGGACAGTGCTGGAGCAAGTCTCCCTGCTGCTTGCTTTTTGGTCAGTGCCGGTTTTAGAGATGGGCAAATTTGTCTCCCAAAGTACTTTGCAAAGGGAAAAAAAAAAAACAAAACCACTTTTCAGAGGAAACCTTTGCACTTAAACCCAAGTTTTTCTCACTTAAGAAACATCAGCGACGCTTCCTGGAAACAACAGTTGGGGCCTCACCAGCTCTCCAGCCTGGTCACAGTCCTCTTCAGGAGCAGGAATTCCCCCGTGAGTCACCATGTATTAAAAGAGTGGGAACTCCTGGCAGTGATGCATGATGGGAATCTAAAGAAAAACAGGAATACCAAGAACCTCAAAGTGCAGGCAGATAGAAAACACACCAAAGGGCGTTGGAATCCAGAGACAGGGAGAGGGTAAAACTTGGAATTAGGAGGATAATAAATTTTTTCTAACACCTCACCTTGGGTGGATGCCTGGAAGAGTTGAACACAGCCTGGAATAGGGAACATCTGAGGTTTTTCATTTGCTTAGTTTAGGTGTTTCCTACTAAGCACCACCTACATCTTTAGGAAGAGTCACCTTTATACCTGTATCATGTTAGTCCATTAGGAAGATGCTCTTCTGACGTCCAGAAGAGAGTTAAACTATCAACCAGAAATTAAGGTTTGGGATTTAAGGGCTCTTCATTAGTCAACATCTTGGAGATAAGGAGAGTAATGTTTGCCAAGACCAACCACTGTTTGGGGACAGGGAGGGTGACTGGGGTGTCTTCCCTCCAATTCCATGGTGCCAGGACCTCATACCAGAACAGCTGCATGAGAACTTGAGCTGGAGGCTCTAAAACTATTAATAAATACATTTTTAAGGAGCTACTTCCTAAAAAGTCATCTTGAAAAATTACGCACTGCCTGTGCTGGGCTGTCAAAACTCGTGTCTGTTGCTGTGCTTTCCTAGCCCTCTGTAACACAAGTAATTCAGAAACTCCTGTTCTTCTAACACAAAAATAATAGAAACATGATTTAGACAGCAATATTATTTTTGGTTTTAATCTTAAAGCCTTTATGAGCAACAGATTCCAGGAGCAGTTGTCAGATAATCATCTGTAGCCAGACAGGAAGTGTCATGAGTGGTGGAAAACTAAAGAAACTGAAGTCAGAAAACAAACAAGAGAGAATTTCGCTCTCGTATCTGTGATTTCTTGAAACTCAAAGTGAGCTAAAATAGGACTTTTAAATTCCATAAACTACAGGGGGGGGGAAAAAATGTAAACAAGACTGTGCACTTCGGACACGACAGGCGTGGGAAGAGCATTCCAGGGGGGAATGGGGCCAAGAGGGGGGAGGAGAAAGGGCTGCTCCTGCTGTAGCTCGAGGCCAAGCCAGGCCCTGAGCCCGCTGAGCCTGAGCCCTCCTCCACACAGCACAGGGCCCCCAAAAACTCCCGGTTAGGATAAATGCGAGGTGGCCCAATAACAGCGCCAACCCCAGCAGCACTGCAGGCAGGTCCCCTGCAGGGATCACGTGCCAGTGTGAAAGCCAGAGATGTCATCTGGGGGTTTGAGCTTGGCTCCAAGGCCGGTTTCGAGCAGCAGGTGAACACTCAGAACTGCCATGTGAGGAGTATTGCAGCAGTCATAACATTCATGTGGCACTTGGGCCTTCCCCTCCTTCTTGTGAGTGAAACACCCACTTGTGAGCACTCGGAGGGGATGCTTTGTGAGAGGAGGATTTCATCTTGTATTTCTCCACCAGGCCACCTCTAATGCCCCCCCTGCATTTTGTGTTTGCCTCAGCTCAGCTGAGCCTGGAAACAGCAGCAGCACAGAGGAGCCCCAGGCACCTCTCCCCTCGTCCCTCTGCCACAAAACCTGCTGAGCCCTGACACTGCTTAAGGTTTTGTAGCAGCCACAAGTAACTGGGAGCAGCAGAAAATAGCCCAAAAAAGCCCCAGAACAAGCAACTGATAACCTACCTTGTCCCTTTCTCCCTGCCTTTCCCCGTGGTGAGGGATGTCACGGAGCTGGGGAGGTTGCAGAAGCTGAGCACTTGGTATAACCAGTTTTTTTAATTACCAAACCAACTCGTTTACAAAGGAAAACAGAACTTTGCAAATATTTAATTATACAGTAAAAATAAATTGTACTATAAAGAGCTTTCTATGAAGTGAGTAAAATGTTTACATTTAATATACTTAAATCTGAGAACTTCAAAAAAAGAACTGAATAAACAACACATTTCAAACTTTCTGTGTATTTCTTTGGTCTTCCTATTGCTTAAGACTGCAGGGGATCTGTGCAGGAGTGAGGAAGAGCTGCTTTACAACAGGGACAGTCAGTTCACTGCATTGTGCACCTGGAGTCTGGGGAAGCACTTTCCCAAACTTCCCATATCCTGCCGCGTGACTGTCACCTGTGGAATGGGGGCAGTGGCTTCCAGCAGCAGCACCAGAGCGCTCCACACACAAGGAGGGAGTCCCTGCTTCCCTAAAAACCACAGGAGCTCCTTTCCCTGTGTCCAACTCTGTGTCACAAGTGGCTTTTTTGATTTGGGGGTGGGGGTGGGTTTTGGTATCTTTTTTTATATCCAAGCGTGCTTTTTTAAATCCAGCTTTCATGTCACCAGATAGTAGCAATTGAGACCCTCAAGCCTTATCTGCCCTACAGAACAAGATGTATCACCTAAGAAATACTCAGACAGTTCTTGCTGTGTCGCTTCTTAAAAAATAACAGTATAATAAAGTAGCCAAGGCCCAGAGTGTCTTATCCAGCCAGTTAACCTCCAGCTGGTGTCATGGAACAGCTCCTGGCTCAGGCTAAGAGTGAAGACTGGGAATCAGGTGGGAGGGAGGAAGTTCTGGTTCCCGATACAGAGGATAGAGGAGTGTTTTTAATTAGTACTGACTGAAATGGCTTTAAAAGTTGTTAATAAGATGAGGCTGCACTGAGGCTGCCCCTGGCTTTGCCCTCCTGGGAGGGGATGGTGCTGGGGAGGCAGGATCTGAGCCTTCCTTTAAGCAGTCACTTGCATAGCAGGAAACTGCTGGGATACCTGAGGAAAAAGTAGATACTTTGGCTGCACAGATCTCTGCCATCCGCAACACCACACACATCACAGCTACACACACACACACAGCTGCAGAGCAACAGCAGCTTCATCCCTAAAGCAACAGGGGTTGGCTTGTAAAACAGTGCACTCTGGATGAAGTGCAGACTTTCAGTTCCTTCTCTTGTGCAGTGATTTCCTTTATAACAGAGCTGGACTACTTAAAAATTCAAACCTTCCGGTCTTTTTAAATATATCTAACAATGACATAGTCATTAAAAAAAAATCTCATGAGTAAATTTGCCTTCAAAGCAAATGGAGTGTGGTGAAAATGTGGAAAATCTACACACGTGCTCATTTTAGAACAGTATTTATAGAAAGGGGGTAAGAAACCTAAACCTTTCAAATAAACTGAGATGAACTTTAATACCAATAGATGAGACTGAACTAGAGTGCTCACGTGCAGGTTTGTTTTCCTACTTTCTGTCCTATCAAAAGTTTAATTTCTATAGCAAAAATGGCTATTTTGAAAGAACTTTAACCCCGTGAAGTATCTGAAATTTTAACCCTTCTGAAGACACCAGCGTTTACAGTCCCCAAAGGCAAGGAAGCTCTAAATGTTCCCAGTTCCCCTTTCCAACAGCATAAAAAAATACACCTACACGGTACTTTTTAGGTACAGAACCCCAAACCCTACTCCCACCTCCCCTTCCTTGATGGGCACCACTATGGGCTTAAATAACTTAACGTTATGGTAACTTAAATAACCTTAAGTTCCATGGCGAAACTCGCATAGCAACGCTCTTGAGAGAGAAAGCGGGGACTCCAGAAGGGCGAACGACTCCTCTCCGCGCTCCGGGAAGCGGCCCCCGGGCGGCCCCCCCCGTGCCCCCCCCCCCCCGCTCAGGGGTTGTAGCTTTGCAAGATGTTGTCGAAGGGGAAGGACTGGTAGAGCTCGTCGGCGTGGACGCCGTCGCCGTCGTAGTACTGGGTGTCCGCCAGGCCGCCCTGGGGGCCGCCGGGGAGTCTGGGCTCGCCCAGCACCTCCTGGTCGATGAAGCCGTACACGGGGTCGGCCAGGGCGGGCTGGGAGGCGAAGCCGCCGCCCGGGGGCAGCTGGAGCTGCTGCCTGGGGGTGCCCGAGTTCAGCACCGCGGGGAACTTGTCGAAGGTGATGCTGGTGCAGTTCATGTCGTCGGTGTCCATGCTGACGATGCCGGAGGGATGCGCCCCGTGCACGGCCCCGGCGACGCTCGGCAGGTCCGCGCTCGCTGCCGCCGCTCCCAGCCCGTTGGTGCTGCTGTAATTCCGGAAGAAACCCGAATCCTTCTCGTCAGGCCAGTTCAGGGGGTCGTGGAAGGCGGCGAGGGAGTTGGTGCCCGGAGGCGGCGGAGCCACATCGGCGGGGAAGCTGTTGGATGGGTGTGTGCCCAGCAGCCCGCTGGCTGCAGAGGGGGAGCCGTGCAGCCAGCACGGGGACAGCCCGTCTTGCTTCCCTGGGCCCACCTGGCTGCAGCCAGGGTACATCTGGCTGCTGTTGGCCAGGGAGCTCAACCCGGGCACCATCAGCGAGGATGAAAACAGGTTGGGTTCTACGGAGAGAATGCCGGGTTTTAGAGGGTTGGTTAAAATTAAAAACTGCGAAAAGCAAAGAAAGCACACTGCAAGCAAACACTCTGTAAGACTGTATGTGCACTTTCACACTTGCTTAACTGCTCTCCAAGGTGGACCCCAGGGTTCTGCACAGCAGCAGAGAGCTGTCCACCTTGCCCCTCTATAGCCCATGCTGAGGGTGATGGCTGCAGCTACATAAAGAACTGATGGTTTCATGTATGCATAGCCAAGAGTATCAGTACCTTACAGGAAGAAACCCTCAAGAGAAGATTAGAATTTCAAGCAAAGAGGAGGGCACTATTTGTTTTGCACCACTGTCAGACTGTAGGCAAAACCTACCTTTTTTAATCATCTTCCCTTCAGGAGTGACAACAGGGAATGGAGTTACTTTGGGCCTCTCTGTTGTGTTTGATCCTGCAATGGAAGAAAGCATGAGTCCACTCCAAATGTTTGCTCTCATACAAAACAGCTCCATCAGGATGGAAGTTCACTCAAACAAGAGGAAAAAAAAAAGGCAAATATTTTTCCTTACCACAGTCCTGTATGAGCTTTTGCCAAGCCAACGTCGATCTCTGCCTTTTTGCTTTGTTGCCATATGGATCTACAGAGAAAGGGGTGGAAGGGGAAAGTGTCACATTTCTCTTGGATACAACACGTAAAGGAACTTCCTAGTGGCACCCAGGTGCAGTAAGATACATTTAAAGGAAAATATTTCAAGCATGGCAGTACCAGCAAACCATGACAGCGTTATCAACAGTGATACTTGATATTTCCACCGGAAGAGGGAACAAACTGACTGTTGTTACTTCCAAAAATCCAAAACACTGCTTTGCGTGAGTAGCGCTGTAGGGTTTTTACCAATGGAGCAGCTACCACAAGTTCTGCACTGGTAATGCTGCACTTTTCAGCAACACCACTGACTGGAACCATACCCTTTTCATCTGGCAGGTATCTGAAATCCATAGGTTCGCTGACTTCCTGGTCGGAAGGTCTCCGCAGCTGCATCTTCACCGTGACGGGCTCGGTGATGTCCTTGAGGAACGGGGGCGTTCTGAACACGATCGCGACTTGGCGGTGAACGTCGGCTTGGGAGAAGGAACCTTTGGCCTCCCAGTTGTCCAGGACAAATCTGACTTCGATATCATCTGGTCCATTAGAAACACAAGATGCTTGTTAAGCTGGAAAACCAAAGACTTGCAGCAGAAAAGGGGAGCAAAGAAAGGAGCCCCACTCGGAATTCAGGTGCAAAGTAAGCGGCTCGACTTTAAAGGCACAAGAGGTGCCAAGGGCCCTTGAATCTGAAAGCTGCTCTGCCCAGCTATAAAACCAAACCACTCAAGGGTGTGTGGGGAAGGTCTCTGTCCCCCAGCAAGGAGTGGGAGCATCAGCCATTTGGGACCAAGATTACCTTTCTGAACTTTGTCACACAGTAGAAATATTGCGTCTCCTCCTTTTACGCTTCCGCAGTTCTTGTTCACGCGGCAGATTCTCAGTTCTGCAGTGTTGGGAGCTCCTGGAAACAAGTAGGTAAATTTGATGACCTAATTACTGTGACTTGGTCACTACTGGATATGAGGTGCTGGGAGTTAAGGCACACAAAGGGAAGGCAACAGCTGGAGGAGTGATACCCCAAAATCTACATGCAGCAAGTCGCTCCATTCTGGAAATTCAGAAACAGGGCCTGATATTCCACGATCCTGCAGCTCTCAGCTGCCCATCGCCAAACACAGGACACCATCACAGCTGTGCCACTCCCTCCCTGACTGCTCTAGAGAGGTCTCAAAATGCTTCCCAGAATGATGTGGTGGTGCTCAGCCCTGCTGCCCTTCAAGCTGCAGAATTCAAAGCAGTACTTTGAGTGACTGGTTACCTGGTACAGTCACACTTCTCTGGAAAAAGCTGGGCTAGCAAGTCATGAAAATTCCCCTCTCTGAGTATCTGGCTGTAGTTCTATTTACTTGGCCATCCGGCCCCTCCTCTGTTACCCCCCCTAGGTGTCTAAGAACAGGTCTAGAACTGTAAATTCATACCTTTACTCAAGCCAGCAGGTTTCACTCAAAACACTCAAATTTCAACTCCAGACTGGGGCTGAGCATGACCAGCCCTCAGGATAGTTGTGGGTGGAGAGCTGTCTCTTGCAGTATATGTCACCAGGAATTTACCCCACTGAAGGCTGCACTTCACATCCCAATATCCTCATGGCTACAGGCAACTCTGGTGGGACGTGGAGCCTTGCTCTGCCTGGGGCTGTCTGGCCACGTTCTGGAGCAGCAGCTCCAAACACATGTAAAAGGCCTGGAAGGATCCAGCTGGTGCTGCTTTGACTCCCCAAAACTGATCCCCCTGCAGCCACAGCACCAGGAGGCTCTGTCAGCATGGGCTCCCCTGTTCCACATACAGATGAAACACAACACCAAAGCTCATGGTGTCACCCTTAAAAAATACACCCAAAACACCAAACCCAAACAAATGTGCTTTAAACTCCCAGTTTGGGTCACTTCCTGCCCAAATACAGGTACAGTGTAGCACAACACAGACTACACCTAGAACAGAGCTCCTGGTAGCCTCACACCAGACCCCAACTTCGTAGTTACTGTCTGCAGTTATTGCTATTATTATTAGTAGAAGTGTGAGCTACAGCCTCGTGCACTACATGACACACACCACTTCATTTGCTGAATGAATCAGAAACTCTGAACGGAGGGGGAACCAAACAAAGGCAGAAAGAGCACAGCATCATGTGACTGACAGCGTCATGGTGTGTTTTTCACAGGAAGGGTAAATTAAGAATTGTGAGGAAAAGCCTAATTTTACCTTTTTTTCACTTCTGTGTGTTTGAACAGCACTTGATATCACAGAGTGGTTTGGGGCCTTGAAAATCACCTCAGTCCAACCCCCCTGCCATGGGCAGGGACACCTTCCACCAGCCCAGGTTGCTCCAAGCCCCGTCCAACCTGGCCTTGGACACTCCCAGGGACGGGGCAGCCACAGCTCCTCTGGGCAACCTGTGCCAGGGCCTGCCCACCCTCACAGGGAAGAATTCCTTCCTAATACCCAATCTAAACCTCGTCTCTGTCAGTTTGATGCCATTTCTCTCTGTCCTGTCACTGCACACCCTTGTGAGAAGTCCCTCTCCAGCTCTCCCTTTAGGCCAAACCCCCAGAAAAAGGAGCTCCTCGCTAAAAATCACATTGCTTTCAACAAGGGCAGAACAACACAATGTACCCAACCTCAGTTCTCAGAAATGGTGAGCTCCTTCATCTGATTCCTCCCAAGAGTTTTTGGCACGGTGAGATATGCAGCTTGGGAAATTTCTGTTCAGAACCAGCCACCGTGAAAGCCAGCTGAAAACAGAAGGTGCCTGTGGTACTGAATTTTAGGCACTTGCAGCCTCTGCCCAGTGGGACTGCCTCTGTTATGCCCATATGACTCTTACTCTCTGCTCATCTCTTAATCTCTACTACTCAAAGCAGATGGAGACTATGAAGTGTCAGAGAGTGAAGATTTACAAGCTGATTTTCAGAAGACCTGAACAGATGTGCAAAAGCTCAAAGACTGTTGCATCCATTCTCTGAAGCACAACCTGCCCCTCCCCAGCACCGTATGACAGAGCACATTTAACAAGACTGGCGTTCCGGAGAGCAGCTCCGATGTGAAACTGAGCGACATCACGCTTTATGATTTGTGGTTGCAGTTCAGCAGGGGTTTATTTACACCGCTGCTCCGTTACACAGAGGGTTTGGACACCTCCAGTGCCACCCACAGCAGCACGCCCAGTTCCCCACCACGCGGCAGCTCTGGCCTTTCACGGCTTCACCACGACTGACGTCAGCCAGCGCGGACGACTAATCATGATCTGGCACATTTCTAAATGGCATCTGAGGCGTAGCTGCAAATCTTATACATCACAGTCTTATCTCAGCCCTGATTACTTCAGGGCAAGTGCCCTCAGCAACACGACACTCGCAGTCCCAACTTCTAGGTCGTTTCGGACTCTAAAACCATCAAACGCATCTCAGTTCATAAGGGTGAGGGTCATATAGCCCAATTTCAGAAACGTGAAACACAGGTCTTACTTTATTCAGTAGTTTCTGCTAAAATAGGGACATTAAGTATTTAGCACGGAAATACTCCTGCTGAAGAAATAAAAACCCCTGCAGGAAAGTTTCCAAGGACCAACAGTTCTTTTCCTACTCCGCTCCGGAAGAGGAGTCCAGCACATGCTGAGGGCTAAAATCCTCAGCTGCAGTGACCTGCTGAAGCCCTACAGACATCCAGTTTCATGGAAAGCAGCGTCAAGAAGGGTGTTTTCCCGTACTTCTGCACTCTTCCAGACCATGATCCAAGATTCCCCCCAGCATCTACCTGTACAGTGAAACAGCAACTCACTGGGATACAAAAGGCACATAAAAGCCTTAAGACAGTTTCCCACCGGGCTAAATCTCTCAAGACCCATTCCAGCACCCTCGCAAGGCAAAGGCAAGAGTCCTCAAGGGCACAAACAGGCTTTAGAGGACTCCCTTGGAAAACAGATGAGCCTTAAGGCAGCCATCCATCTCACTACTGTGACTGAAGTCACTTGGCACACCAGGAATGGGCCTTTCCATGCAGTCATTGCTGCTGCACATGAGTAAGAGCTAAAAACACACCTGTATGTGAGTCCACGGCCATGACATACAATTTTTACTCTGTCTGGCCAACACTTCACCCTGGGATCATGTTTAAAGACGTGCTCACTGTGACCTGCCGTGTGTCACACGTGCACCTGGCAGCTCCAAGCCACAGAAGCGACCCAGGACTGGCACAGACCTGGCATTTCTCACTCCAAGCTACAGAGAAAAACAAGGAGAGGGGGGGTGGAAACTAGACATTTGACTGAGGTGGTACTTACTGTTGTCATAGATGGGGTTGGAAATCAAAGGAGGAAGAGCTATGGTGTAGTTGCCATGCTCGTCGGGGAGGAAAGCTTGGAAGCAGAGGCGGACAACGTTGAGGTCGTACTCGTCGATGTTGTGCAGCTGCTCCTCGGGCACTGAACAGCAGAAGGAAGGACCGGACAGAGGATTAGTCTCAGAACCAGCAGCAATTCTCAGCCAAACCAGGGGTGAATCTCCCCCAGTAAAAGAGATGGTGTTGCCCAGGTAAACATGCCTGCAGGCCCTGCCGCATTTCAGGGGCTGCACCAGTCAATTCCCTGTGCACAACAAATGACACACAAGCCTTTAATGCTTTCCCTGCACCAAAAAAGGCTCAGCTTTCCAAGTTCTTCAGCTGTTTCTTGCCTCTAGTTTCCTCACCTTGCCTGCCCAACCAGTGTCATGTATCTGTAGTTTAAAAGTCACTCCCTGGATATGTTTCAGTCTTGTTTGTGTATGGTAAGACTTAAAAAATTAATGTTGCTACTGAAGAGAAATATTTTGGTACAAACAAGCCCTAGGACCTCTCTGAAGACATTCTGCAGCAGTGACAGGCTACATGGCATCATTATTTTCCTCTAAAAACTGAGATGGAAAGAGAATCAGAAGGCAGCTCCTGGAGCAAGAATGAAGCTGAAACAGCACAAACCAACTGGGTCACTTCTGTACCTTTTAGTGGAAACATTAGGATTTTGCTTCCCTAATTTCACAATGCAAGAAGAAAACCCTAGCTGGAAAGGATCTATTTCCTTACATATTCCTCCCAATGTAAAAACACAGCAATGCATAGCGCAGATTCAGCATTTCAGTTTGATACACTCTTTCCTTTATTTAAATTACAAGTCACAGGACCTGGCTTATCAATACTGAACATCTCACGTACTCCTGAGAAAAGCAGCCCCCTCCAAATTCAACACTTTCCTTTAAGCCCTGACAATAAACCATTGACACTCAAGGCCAGCAAAATGAGAAACTGATTTGATTTCACTTAGTAGAAGTACTGATAATTAAAATCATTGCAAGTGTTTCTCTTTCCCAAAGCCTTTCTGAGCAGCACTTCAGCAGTTTCATACTCCTCACAATCACCCAGAGTGAACACGTGCCAAGTCACCGGGTTGCCACCTCTCCATTCACTCCTTCCCCTGCCCTTTCAAAGGCCTCTTGCAAGAATAAAAGACTGAGCATGGCTGTGACAAGTCTGAGGACCACACTGTACTGATTAGATTACTTGCTCTGACCTTTAACATTTATCACTGGCTTGGTCTCCACCCTGCCACAAGTGGGATTCCACAATGCCCACTTGAATGATTTCTCCCTTTTACCTTCTGATAGTGTGAAATAATAAGTGTGATGAGCTCAGAATACTTTCCACTGGCATTTTGAGTCTTTCTGGGGCTCTGAATCTCTCCGTTTCTCCTGGTCTCTGCTGTAAAAGGAAATCAAGTCACCTTTCCCCTTGTCAAGACAAACACAGCAGCGCGTATAAAACTAAGCCCCAACAGTGTGAACTTCAGAAGTGGTGGAGCCCAGGGGAGCTCTGCCATGAGCACTCTGCAGCTTGGTGCTGGCTGTGCTACCAGATACACCAAGTTCTATGATTCACAATGCACTTCCTTAGTTCATTTGCTAACCTGACACAGGATCTTTAGGAAACGGGTTAGGAACTGACTCTTCAGCCTAACAGGGACTTGGCTCACTCTGCAGCCCAACTGCCTCTTGACACAGCCTGGTTCAGAGAGTGAGAAAAGAGAGGGGCATTCCCCAGGCTGCTCCCTGCAGAAGGGCTATCAGGACAGCAGCTCCGTGTTCTGACATCATGGCCAGCTCCCAGGGACACCCTCACATCACAGCTTACATTCCTGTGCCATGTTAGCCACCAGTGACCATGTGGATCTTCCAGAAACCCAAGGGGTGGTCAAATTTCAAACCTCTTTACAATTAAATTGAGCACAGAGATTCAATACCTTTGCCTAAGTCAGTAGGTGGAATTCAAGCACTAAATCTGCATCTGGCTTTTGACCCCCAATCAGAAGTAAGGACTCTGTGGTTGTACAACCAAGTCTTTCATGCTAAAGGAGACCACGTTTTACACAGGGAAACACGTATTTTCCTCAGAAACAAGTAACAGCAGAATTAGAGTTTAAGATGTAAAAATAAGCTCGACACGGAGAAAATTAGCAATGCTGACATTCAAATGACATCAGTTCCTATGCTACGAACTTGCGCAAATTCCCAATAAATCTGTTTAACACCTGATGTAGCAGAGGAGTGGCGTGCCAAGAACGGCAAGGCACAGAACTGCTGCACACAGCTCATCGTACCACAGCAAACCCCCTGCTCCTAGTTTGCATGGCTTGACAAACCATTTAATAAAACACAAAAAAATCTGAAGTTTGAAAGAGGAAGCATTCAGTCAAGAGTGATTCCTCCTGGGCTATTTTTGACCAGACAAGAACATAACAGAGCAAAAAAGAAGAAGACAGCTGCAACTCCATCTTGTGATGACATGCTTTAAAAAAAACAAACCCAGAGACACCAGATTCCACGTTCACATCAAGAAGCACGCGGCTTTCATCGATTTCAAAACACAAAAGATGATCATCCCAACAAAATCAAATGTTGTTATTTTTAACAAACGTCTAATTCTGCTCCCTCTGAAGTCCATCTGGGAGCAGCCACTACCTTGGCATGGGTGCTGGCTTCCTTGAGAATATTAAAAGCAAACAAAACCGAGGCAGACAAACACCCTGACTAATGCCTGGAGCACGGCCGGATGGAGGATGGTCTTGTCATTCCATGTTATTTCACCAACTTTGGCACAGAAGGACAACAGACGGGGCTAAACCTGACAAACCTGAAGTCATTAAAGTTAGGAAACGCTGTCGAAGATTTTGGGAACGGTATGTACTGGAGAGGAGGAGCAGCCACTCCATCAGCCCATGCGAGCTCCGCAGCAACCGGGGGCATCGCACACGTGAAAGCAAAGACATCACCCGGCACGGTGTGCTGGAGGCAGGTACGGCCAAAGGGGCTCCAACACAACACATGAATTAAAAAAGGGAATAAATACTCTGGTTTTGGCAAGAGTTCAACTTCCTCTTCTGACTGGTGCTCGCTGTGTGGTACCACACCTTACCTTCTTCATATGAATCCAACCGAAAGGGCTGGAACGCAACCAACAGTCCAGGTACGTTCCTCTGATGGCCCAATCTAATTAAAAAAAATAGCCTTAACCTGGCAGGAATTCATTTCCCATAGTTATCTCCGCACACAGGAGCGCATCAAGGACTGTTTGTGAGTACAACTGCTTCACAAGAGGAAGGAAGAGCTTGCTAAAGTAACACGTAGCAACTCAAACACATGCCGATCAAAATAGTATTTTAAAAAATTAAGTTCTAAATACGGAGAAGAGCATCAAAAAAATCCATTGAAAATCCAGTAGCACCCCGGTAAAAGAAAACCAACCTCACTAAGGTTCTGGCAATTGGAATTCAAAAGGAGTACCTGGAGTTACAGTCAAACCCAGGGAGGACTCGCAGTTCATGCCAAAAGGGGCTCCAATAACCAGTAAATCCTTCCATTATAAATCTGTTTACAGCTCTTCTGAACAAAACGCTGATTCCCCAACTTAAATAATTATCTCGGCGATAATTCCCTAATCCATTATGTGCTAATATGGGAAGAGACTGATACAGTCCCGGTGGGGGCAGGAAAATACCCGCCATGAGCTAAACCATAACCTCCTTCCCATGTGAGCTGGCTAATCCGGGCAGCTCACGTGACACAGGCGTTGGGTTTCGGCTGTCCCTGTCTCTGAGACTTTAGTCTCTAAAGTCCAGACATGTCCTGCTGGGACTCCACTGAGAACTTGCTGAATTTGCTTCTGTAACACCAAACTGGAGACTTTCTGGGTCCAACCCACCAACGTGCAAGTCCAAATGCGGACACAAAATTAAAGATGCTGATAATATCAATTTGTTCCTGGCTATTCATTTATAATTATAGTTTTAGTGGTTTTTACTATTTTAACAGCCTTCAACATCTAGGAAGGGCCCATAAAATATCATTTATCTGATGAAATTACTGGAGGATGAAGGGCTCTTGATGTTCACTCCTAAGGTGATGCTGCAGGGAAAGTGAAAGTTTATTCTGAACACTGAAGAGAAATGATCAAGGGTTTGGTTTTTTGGCTGATAACGTGACACCTGATGAAACAGCAGGTCCCCCCCACACAGCCCTCCACTCATCTAATGATGTCAGAAACTTCTGGAGTGGGTGGAGCTGGGGGTACTTGAGCATCTCAACTTAACGTGCGTGGAAAATTCCAGGGCAAAGGATGTGGTGTGACATAGCAAGGCTGGGCTCTGTGGAGAACGCCCCACAGAGGGACATCCCGTGACCTTCCCTTCTCAGCGAGGGGCTGCAGGGGCACATGAGCCATGTGAGATCTCAAAGAGAATGACCTCCCACAAACAAAATCACCCCCAAGATCGCTGGGGAACACACATCATTAATAATCATCATAAGCTGTTTCGCTCTTACGCAGATGAGGGTTTTTAATTTCGGGATATGCTGGGAGCTTAGTTTCATTTAAGGGATGACACAGAGGTGGTTTGCCCCGAGGGTTTTGCTCCTGGAGTACAAAGATACCCCCCTTGGCCCTGATACCGACTGGGCAGTCTAACTTGGTCCACACCAGAGGCTTTGTTGCCAAAGGCTGGCTCTGCCCATCCTTTCCAGCACTACTCTTAGGCTGGGCTTAGCTCTCATGTGGTGAATCAGATCAAGGAACTGGTCTGGCTCAGAACTAGCTTGCCAGAAGGGAAGAGGAAAAGGCTTGTTTTCAGCCAGCTGGTTCCCACAACAGGTAGCCCTGGCAAAAGGGATTTGGTGGAAGGAAGGGCTGCCTTTTCAATGCTGGTGCTCATTTATGCCAAGTTCAGTCAGGGAAATGGGGTGCAAGTCGCAGTGCCCTCCTGGTGCCTGGGAGGTACGTTTCAGATCCAGCTTACCTTCCCAGCCTACATCCTGTGCCAGTGGAGCCTTGGGAAGCCCCACAGCAGACAAGAAACACAGCACACGCTGAACTGCCCAAGGATTTCACTGGTGTCTCCCATAGCTGAACTCCACACAGCAAAAAGTACCTCACCAGCTGGTTGAATGCCACACTCGCTGTTTCCAAGTGAACTACAAACATCCAGGTACAAGGATGGAGATGTCCTGGTGAGCTGTTTTCCCCCTGGTGCCAAGAGCAGAACACTGTGCTCTGTTTGTACCTTGGCTTCAGCAACTAGACACAGCACTGGATGATGAGCCAGGCTGTTCAGCTACACATCCAGAGCCATAAATCCCACACATAAATCCCACCTATCAGCACTTCCAGAGAGGCAGAATCATAGAACAACTTGGGTTGGGAGGGACTTTAAAGACCCAGTTCCACTCCCTACCATGGGCAGGGACACCTTCCACTAGAGCAGGTTGCTCAGAGTCCCATCCAACCTGTCCTCGAACACTTCCAGGGATAGGGCATCCACAGCTCCTCTGGGCAACCTGTGCCAGAGCCTTCACACCCTCAGAGCAAAGAACTTCTTCCATAAATCTAACCTAAATTTCCCCTCCTTCAATTTAAACACATTTCTCATTGTCCTATCACTACAGTTCCTGATGAAGAGTCCTGATGAAGCTACAAACAAGGGGAGGGAAGGACCATGGCAGCACTAGGTTTCTTCTCCCAGTACACCCATGCCTGGCTTATACCTCTGAAATTCACGAAAAGGCAATTTTTAATCCATTCTGCAGAAAAAGAGACAAACTTTTACACGCACCTGAAAACAGAATGTGCATCAACCACACTCAGTTTTAAAAACCCAAAATCTCAGGGGGCTGATGAGTGCAACCAACCAAAATTCAGATGCCAACCTGCAGTCAATAAATGCCCAAACTGCTGTGGATACATTTCCTTGTTTTACAGAAGAAACATGAGGAAGGCAAATGGCTTGGCCTCATATAAAAGGCAAGGGAAGACCTGGGAAAATAAATTACAACTTTTAAAATGCAGTCCTTGTTTTGCCTAGACAATATTTCTCGCTTTTTTTCCTGTTTCAAGTTCAATCTGCAAAAGGTAAAACTGAAACAGATTTAAGTGAATGTATCCATCAGCTTCAGTACATTTCTAACACATTTTTTAGCAGTTGCTGTTTACATTATTAAAAAGAAGCCAGCATTTTTGTCTGCTTGCTAATTTTCCTTTTCCTTTTTAAACAACTTCAAAAGGGGCTGTCCTTTAGATTTACATACACGTTTCAGCACAGACAGTGAGAAGTATTTGCACGAGGAACACAAGGGCTTTCCAAAGCTGAGTGCTAAAGCCATGCCATGGCCAGGACACGCAGCTTTCAGTCATGCCACGATCAGGACACGCAGCTCTCCTCAAGTGAGGTTTCTCTGGCCTCCTGAAAAGCTGATGACTCTCACCAAGATTTTCAGCTTGAGAATTTAGCTGGGGGGTTGCATATTTGTTTTGAGTCAAGACAAGAAGCTCAAAGTTTTTTTTATCATATCCAAGGCACTCATTACAGAGGACGCTTAGAATCCATTTCCAACTCGCAGATTGTTGCCAAGAGCCTTCTCTTGGTTGGTAACAATTTGCTCATTTGCTCTCAGAATGCACGGCTCCATAACCCCCCCTATAAAGCAGGTGGGCTGGAGAGGGGGATCCTGGGAGAGTGGCGTCAGAGGAGAGGGGATGCCGTGGATGCAGCGGGGGCCAAAGGGAAGCTGTGGAGAGGGGGTGTCAGCGTGGGCAGGAAGCGAGTGTGAGAGCAGAGGCGTGGACGGGGTGTCACAGCGGAGATGGTGACGAGCGCGAAGCCGACACTGGGTCAGCTGCTCGCGGGCGGAAAGGGGAAACGGCAAAGGAAAGACTGCGGAGGCAATGGAGACGTGTCTAGTTGTGGGGTGCAGAGGAGCCTAAAAATGAACTGCGTGCTTATAGCCAAAGCCATTAAGAAGGAACAGGACCCTTAAGCCTATGTCAAGCTCCATGGAAAGCTTATTTACACCCTCTTGATGAACTGCCAGAAATCTGGTGGTTCTCTGGGTTTCTCACTTCAAGACAAGTCCAGGGTTTTCATGCATTTGGCTAGAAAAAGGTCAGTCCTCTGTAATGCTGCACCAAGTACAGTTTTCCCCTAAATTTAAAGAAAACACTTAGGGCTTTTCCTCATTGATAATTAACTAGAGCTGTTATTAACTCAATTGTTGTCTCTATGTGAAGTCACACCCACTCACAAAAGCTCTTAACTGAAAACTGGCTCTTATTTTAATTTGAGTTGGCTGTACATCAGACAGCGCATGGGAAGACAAGGATATGGCACAACTCAACAGCTACTAAAAGAAAACAAACACCATAGAAAGCAGACATGGACCAGCTCCACTGGAGGAGTAACTCTGCTCCTTCAATGCTGTGCTATTTATATCACCATCACGCCAAAGAGTCCTAGTTACACATTAGGCACCGCGCCCCATTTCCCTGGAGTGCTCAGGGATGAGAGACACAAGGGATTTCTAGAACTGTTTACATTATTAGAGGACAAAAATACATGGGATGTACTTTGGGAACACAGTGGATCACAAACGTGGGGTGGAAACAGCAACTCAGTCCCAAACAAGGCTAACAAAAGAGCAGCAACCCAACTGCAAGTCACCCAATTGCAACTTAGTGAATTTGTACACAATTTGTACCAGAGAGCTGGTGTTCAAGTTCCCTCTCCCTCTGACATCCCAGCTGTCTTGGGCACCTGAGCTGCACTGGAAGATGACAGCCCCTTTACACAAGGAACTTTGGAATGCAACTTTGCGGACCCACGCCTTGCTATTACTTCATCCCTTGCCAACAAGACAAGTAAAGCACATGCTGGCAGGCTGGAGGCACTTTGCATCTGCTAACAGGGCCAGTGCTGAAACTCTGCCCTGAAAGGGGGCTCAGGACAGGGACTGTTTGTTCCAGAAGAAAGTGAGAAAGAAAAAGAAAAGACAACCAACACACCAACACCCTGAAGGCCAGTTTTCCATGAAGCTTCTTTGATGATGTTCACACGAGAAATGAGTAACACCAACTTGCAACCTGCTTAGAGGATGCACCACTCCAAAGTGCCTCTAAATAGAGAAGTCAGATTCCTTTCTGAAGACACAAAGGTAAAGTACAAGGCAGGATGGATACAGCACAGGCTGCACGATCCTGGAGAATGTACCAACACTCTTCTGACCTTAAAAAGCAAACTAAATCCATACATAAAACTTTCAGCCTTATCAAGCAGTGAACACTGCGGTGACTGTTGCTCACGAAACCCTGGTTTGGATCAGCCAAGTAAACATATAAAATATCCCTGTCACTAACTCTGTTTTATTAGACCTTGGTGCCATGCCCTTCCTGGGCTCTGCTCGGCGTGGGACTGCCCTGGAGGCCGTTCCCCAGTGGCTCTGCTTTGTGCTGACACGTTAACACGCGCCGAGAGGCAATGACGCAGGCGGGGATTGCCGGCGGCCCCTTCTCAGCACTGCCCCTGCCCAGAGCAGGGTGCTGCCCTGTGTGTCACCCAGGCAGGCTCTTCCCCGCTGCCAGGGCAGGAATGTGGCCTCCTCCACTGCTGGAGTGGAGGGAAGCAGCCCAGGATCTGCCCGGATGCCACCAAGCACAACCTGCTGTAATTGCCCAAAAATGATTTGTGAGCATGGAGTTAAGTGCCAACAACTGTAAAAAATCTACTTCCTTCTACAGCAGAGTTCCCCTTTTATTGTTTGAAATCAAGGTACAGTTGGTCAAGCCAAGACAACATAATTCAAACCCTTCAAGTGTTTGAAATGTGCTGATGAATTGAACTTGTGTCAAAACAGATGCTATGTTGTGTGTATATTACCCCAAGATAGTTGCTTAGATGAATCATCAGCACCATCAACCTGACTCAATGGCTGGTCTAAAACGAAGAAAAATATCTAAGACATTTCTCATTCTGTAACAAATTCAACATGCCTTTTTTTGTCCCAATTCAGGGACATTTTAAAACCAGTCAGAAATCCAGCTGCCAACTCTCCAAGAAGGACCTTACCTGAACATGGGCCGAATTCTGTAAATATTAAAAAGAAATAAAAGGGTTTGGAAAATCTCCAAGTTCCTGCCACACTTAAGTAAATACATGACTGCACTCACAATCCTGAGCCAGCTGTGCCTGCAGTCTCCATGTGTTGGTCTCACTCTACCTGGCCCCAAAATGTGCAGGGTGTTCCCCACCCTCTGCACTGAGCTTGGCAGTTCCATGGCTGTGAGATTAATTGGTTTAGCAAGTTGATCTCAGGGGAAACCACTTTTTTTTTTTTTTTCCAAGTTGGTTTTCCATTGGAGCAACTTGCTGAGTCTGTTCACCACGTAGCCACCCAGGCTGTGTGGTGTGAGGGAAGTGGTAGGAGTGTGTGAGCAGGGATGGAGGGAAGAGCTGGGTGACTCTTTCTGAGAGCAGCCCACAGATCAGTCGACACATGAACCAAGATCCTGTGAGCAGGCCCTCCCAGGTGTGGTTCTGCAGCAGCACAACCTGCCTCAGGCTTGACTTAGATCAGTATAGAATCATGGAATGGCTTGGATTGGAAGGAACCTTAAGGATCATCTATTCCAACCCCCTGCCATGGGCAGGGACACCTTCCACTACCCCAGATTACTCCAAGACTCATCCAACCTGGCCTTGATATTGCAATCCCACTGTGGATTTCTGAGTGTCTGGAACAGCTCCTGCGCTGTAAAAATCAGGCAAAGGGCAACTCCAAGGAGTCTCTCAGCCCCCTGAATTGGTTAAGAGGTCACAGAAGAAAAGTGGGGCAGTGGCAAGTGAGACTTTTACTGGCTTAAATTGTCACAGAGTTACACTGATTCAGTCTTTTATTCTCACTGCTGCCAAAACTGGGGAATCTGATTCCCAGGACACTTGCAGACATTTCCAGGAAACATTTTTGCTGCTATCCCAGTCCTTCTACCCAAATAGCAACTCAGATTGCTGCTGGGAATTTAAAACATGAAATAATAATAAAAGCCATCCAAACAGATTCATCATGTGCTCACAGAGAAGAAAGACTTGGAGGGACACAACAGGAAGGCTGTTTCTCAGAAAGATTTTTTTGGAAAAAAACCCAAGCTCTACCACAAAAGCCAAGGCAGGACAGGACAAACAAAATGCCACCACCCTGCCAAGTGAACCAGCTGATTTAATTTCCACTCACCATTGAAAGGGTTAATTTTCTTCGAGATTCGTAAAGAAATGGATTCCTTCAGGTCTTTCTTCTTCACACACTGAATGCCCAGGTTCTGAAAACTGAAGCACACGTGGCAGGATTTCAGCAACTACTAGCATCTTCAGCATAGGTTATTAAATAAATTAATTGATGTTAATTAGTGTGGTAACATACAGGGTAAGAAATGAATTTTGAGAAGGGTGTAAAAGACCCGAGAAGCAGGGATGCTGTTTTCCCTAAAGAAAGGGTAGAGACAGAAGGAAAGAACACTAAAATAAAATTCTAAACTACTTATATTCCTTATTAAGGACATATGTTTCTGTATTAAAAACAACCCTGCAGTAAACACAGTGATTAGACAATTAAATACTCAATCTCAGGTAATTTATAATGACAATTATTTTCATAATCAATAAACCTGCTAATTTGCATTAGTTAAAGGATTTGCTCCTCTCCTGCTTTTATCAGGGAATGTAAATTTAAAACACTATTTTAAAGTTTTTTGTGGTTTTTTTTTTCTTTTCTTAAACAGGTCAAAACAGGTTTTAAAATCTCACATAGTTATGGAAAAGTTCTGAAGAGCTGCAGCTCCTCCTTATTTGCATAAAAGTGCAGGTCACCCTAATGCAGGAGGTGGGGGGAGTCCCAGGCAAGCTGACTCTTTCCCACATGGAAAAACCATGACATCACCAAAGCTGAGTGGATGTAAAGCAGGAAGTTAAAAAAAAAAAAAATTATCTGTGTTTCATGATGTGACAATAAGCTTTGAAGATGGGTTGTGCCAGCAGGCATCTTTCTCCAGAAGGACCAGCCATTTCCCTTGCTTTGAAACTCCACAAACCTTTGTTTTAGCAAAACAACCCATCATATGGCACCTAAAGACCCTCCTTGTTCCTATCACCACTCTCCCTTCTGAACAAGACCATCCTGGCAAGGAGTTAAGTTTCATTTCCTTTAACTCCCCTGCCTGTGCCCAATATGCTCTGCCCAGAGATTCCCAAACCCTGTGCCATCAGGCTGCACTTCCAGAACCTCTGTTGACCAGAGGAATGCACAGGCTTCCTTGGAGCCCTGAATGTGCTATAACCTAGGGGAAAAGTAAAGCACAGCACCATCTCATCGCTTGGGCTTCACATGGTGGCTCCTCACAGTCACGACTGGGCCTGCACCCTGACGGCCAATCCTATTTCCACCTGCTCTTGTAGGAAGTATTTTTCTCAGGGCCTGATCACAGCACACACGGTTTTTTTCACACCCCCTCCCCCCCAGAATACCCTCTGTGTTCCAGAGATTGCCTGAAGCACACTTCCAATTCCAACAAACAGGCTCCTGTCTGTCTTACATCCCCAAAGGAAGCCTCCTGTGGGACAGAAGGAGGCTTTTCAGCGTCCTGGAATTCTCAGATTGTGTGTGTTTTCTAAACCTGTGCCGCCACAGTGAAAGTGTCTGTTTAACTATTGCTAAGCAGAGGGCTGGGCCAGAGGAGGAACTCTGAGAAGCCCAGCAGGGTGGTGGGGTTTCACATATACGTGAGCTGACAGGAAGCAACCGAGATAACGAGAAGAGAGAGGGAGAAGTAGAAAGGGAGAGAAAAAAAAGCTAAAAAAACTATGATATCATTCATGTAGAGAAAGAAAGAGAGTGAGAGAGTGCAAACTAGGAAGTAAAACCCTGAGTACACAGGCAGCCCCACAAGCTCCAGCATTCAAACTCCTGCCTTGATGTCTTGGCCAGCAAGGGCTCTGATCAAGTTTGGGCAGCAGCACAAAGATCACTATTCAACAGGCACAACAAAACATTTTGGGAACTTTCAAGAGCAGGATACAGAGCGATTGCTCAGAGCAGCCCAAAATCTATGATTAATAATTCCACTTCTACTGAGAAAAAAGACAAATTGGACTTCTGCTCCACTTGGGATGCTCAGTAAGAGCCAAGAGCCAGACCCACTACGGAGAGAGGACATTTCCTGCTCACTAAGTATTGGATGAGGCTTTTCTCCAACACGGACTCGAAGAGAAGAATGTGAAGATTGAGTCACCAGCCACAAAAAGGAAAATGACTTTAAACATCCAGATCCAATTATGGATCATGCTGTTCTTTCATCTTAAAGCAACCAATGATTTGTTAAAAAAATGAGTGTACCGATGCTGGAAACATTTCAAAGGGAATGTTTTGAGCCTCCTCCCATCTCCAGTGTCAGGCTCAAAGCTGAAAATTTCACATTATCAATAAAGTGTAAGTAGCCCACTTACTGTTCTGTCAGAAACTGAGAGGCTTACACCCTAACAATACTGAGAAGAACTCATGGATAGAGCAAGCAAGCACCAGTGAAATGGAGATGTGGCATTATGTCAAAGAATGGAGATGACATCAAAATCTGCAAATAAAAACTTGCAGATCATCCCAGTGTTTTGTGGCACTGTAGTGGCCTCTCTAACAGTCTGGCCTCAAGCTTACACGTTTAACCTTGTGCAAGAAGAAGATGCCAAGAGGAAAAACAATCATCATTGTCTTCCTGCACTCAGTAATTGTAAGACGAAGCCAGAAAGGGTGTTAAGCAATCCAGCTCTTCTGCTTCCGATCAGAAGGCACAGAGCTGAGGGGAGGAAGTGGGATGGGCTACAACAGCAGACTTCCTTTGACCCTGCTGAGGAAGCTTTATTTGAGGAGACAAAGGGGAAGGTGGTGAATGGATGATCAGGGGAGGGTGCCAGGTCCCCTAATAATTTTGGGTATTTACATGCCAACGTGCTCTGTGCCACCGGAACACACTGCAGCATGCAGGATCCCTGGAGCCTGGGCTGGAATGCTGAAGAGGCACCTCCGCTGCTTATTTCACCACCAGGCAATCCCCATGTTCCAACAGATGTGCCTTAGCTCTCTCCTTTATAGTGTCCTACTGACTAAACTCTACTAAACATGGACTAATTTCACTGACACAAAGAGAATCTCACTGGCCTCAGAGATCTAAGAGCCACTTAGACACTGAAATATTTACCTGATCTTCTTCCCAGCTCAATTATGTCTCCCCCAAATCAGCAGCCTCCTCCAAATTTACTGCATTGCAAACTGTGAACCACATCTTGTCAGTTCTAAATTCCCCTCTCTGGCAATTTTGCTGTACAAGACTTGGTAAACTTACGGGAAATGCCACCAAATACAACTGTATTTGAGATACTCTTAGCAGTGAGAAACACAGGTCACATACAGCCTGAATTTTCTTTACCACATCCACAAGCAGATCCTTCCCCTGCACACTTGCTCTACAAAGCAGGACCTGAGTAGAATCTGTATTTTCACTCCAAAAAAAACCCCAACCCAAACAAACAGCAACAACAGTGACAGCTACTAACACATTTCTGGATGTGTCACAACCACTATGTTCTAAATGGCATGATACTCTGCCCGTACAAACTTTCTCCAGAAAGTCCAAATATAATTTTCATGGAAGATGTGAACTTCCCTCAACACCATAAAGTACTAATTCTAACACTGATACCCATTCCATTACTCATCCTTTTCACATTTAGGAAAGAGTCATGCTCAAGAGGAAGATTTATTACTGAACAAGACTAAAAAAAGTAACTAAGTGGGAGAAAGGAAAGTGAGAGAGATGCTGGGAGTACGAATAAAGGAAAGAAAAGGGTGACAGGAAAGAAAATGCTAGTGTGAAGTACTGAAAAAAAAGGACATACTTCAAAGAGAAGTTCCCCTCTCCCTGAGATGGATTAGTAAACTACAGCAAACACAGCATTCTAATTGCTCTTTTAATCATTAGTCTGAGGTTTAAAACACAAGATTGGCAAATCACTTGCATAATTAATCAAACTCCCAAGCAACACCATTACTCACGACAGGACTCGCCGTTCTGGCCCGAACTCGGCTTCGTAGTACCCATCTCTGCAGTCTTTGCCAACCAGATCATGAGGGTGTGGCTTGTAGGGTTCATTCTTTGTTACCAAGGTGGTTCTTATTTTAACTTTTCCAAAATAGTTCAGAACCTACCAAAAAAAAAAAAAAAAAAAAAAAAAAAAAAAATTGAGGTACTTTAGATTTCAGCTCTTAGGGCAGAAGTTCCCACATGTAACACAAGATACATTTTACCCTGAAATACTCTATGGAAGAAACACCAGTGCTATGCAGGTGACCACACAGAAACAAACACTTTTGAAGAACATGTCCACCTCCAAAATAGCAGAGAAGCAACATCTAAAGCCCCAGGGATAAGGATGCTACCAGTGCATGGAACACTAAGCAGTGAAAGAGGATCTTAACAGATACCGAATGACACAAACCCCTCTGAAGCTGCTGGGGGGTTTTTCCTAACTAATTCTCAGATGAATATTCAATCCTACAGTCAAGCAGGGGAGTACCAAATTCTCAAGCTCCCACTTCACAGCACTCACGAGCCTAATCCAACACACGTTCCTCCAGGTGCATAAAAGCAGCCTCGTGCTGATGGCTACCAGTGAAGTCACCAAAGTGTGGGGGAGTGTTAAAAAAGGGTAAAAAAAAAAAAAAAAACAAGGAGGAAAAACAGTTTGGCCTAAATTGTTTGACGCACAACAACTTGAAAGCAAACGCAAGACTGGCTCGGGCACACGTCTGTGCAGAGGTGAGCTCTCCTCCTACACTTTCCCTGCCCTGTAACTAACAATTCCTCTCCTCCTTCAGCCCTTTCTTTCCTCCTCCTCCTGAGAATCCAAGGATCCATCAGACATCCTTTTCAGCCAACACCTCAAGTCTTTGACTTGACCTGTGCCCTTCTAGCTTCCATCATCTGTTAGCTTTCTGTCTCCAGTTTGGTTCCTCTCAGCCTTCATATAAGCCACCACTACTTTTTACCCTTAAAATACTTCCACCACTCTTCACTTTCTTCAACTATTACACCATTTCTCCCTCATTTCACACCTGGCCCCTTAAATTTGAGGCCTGATCTAGCTGCTTTTGATTCTCCAGTTCCTCCTTGATGTTCATCTTCATAACCACAACATGAAATTTAATCTCTTCCTGGCCCCTCTATTCTCATCCTCATTGGTCTTTCCATCTCTAGAGGGGACTCCCCTAGCACCTAATCAGCATTAATGCCTCCTACAGACTCCAGGGAGGCAGGAATTCACCTAGAAATCACCTGCTATCGGTACCAATCAGTTCTGTCATCAATAATCACCTTTAAAAATGAACACACTTTGCCAGAATTGCACGGCCACCCACCCCTGTCCCACCTTCCCTTTGGGTTCTGGCTGGTCTTTGTGTGCAGCACAGTCCAAGACAAGAGGAATCGAGGGCTTTTACTCCCATCCAGCTTGTGCCCTGACACAGACTTAGGCTGAAAGTCTATGCAAGCCTTGAGTCTTGCCAACAGCCTACAGAGTCCCTTGTTCAACTGGTAGAGTGCTGAAAAAATGAGAGCCTGGCAGATCTCCATTTCCTGCATTTCTTAACCAAAGTTGGCACTGTGATAGTCAACGGGGAACCTTCTTCTTTGCTTCTTCCCTCAGTAATTCTGGCTCCAGGGCTAGACCAGCTTCCACAGTTGCCTCATGTTGCAGAAACTCACTCTGTTGCTCAACATATGACTGTCAATATTCATTCTCAAACTCTCCCTCTTAAAGACCTTCGACGTCTCAGCCTAAACCATATCATATTTTCCACATTTCACATCCTCTGTATCTGTGTTTTTGCTGCTGTGATTCCAGAGACTTCACTTTTGGCTCCACTAATTTTTAACCCTTGCACACACTGCAAACACAGATACACAGCTTCTGTTCCCGGGCACTGATGTATTGTAAGATGGCAAGCGCTCTTCACTTCTCATTATATTTGAGCTTTCTCTTCTAATCTCAGCTCCAAAAGACTTTCTCCAAACTGAAAGAACTCAAGTACACACTGGCAACTTAAAACTTTGAACAGGAGACCAGAAGTTGTTCTTACCCCACCTGTCCAGGGTCTCCAACACATTCCTCTGTCCCACGTACAAGATACTGCCAAAGTGCTTCCATTCCACCTCTGTCCCTGCTTCAGTCAGAGCTGCCAGGGCTCCTCTGAAACCCTTCATTCTGGATTTGCCAACCTATCCATAATACAACCACCCAACTCCTCATCATTGCAAGTGCTCTGTGCACCTTTCTCAGCTCATTTGGAATGGTCTGTACACCTTTCTAACTCCACACACTTCACAGCAGTGTCTTCTGCTGGGCCTAATCGCCGCATCATGGGCGACTGTTCACTCATATGCAGTGCCTTCTTTCATGTTGTGCCCAGCAGCTTTTCAAAAGCCTTTTCAGATTTTGTACGCAAACTCCCTCCAAGCTCTCCCAAAATTCATGCTGCAGTCCAAATCACAAACCAAAACCCAGCTCACAAAACTAGGAAGGCAGAGCAAACGTGCGTTCAGAAAAAGCTACTAATGAATGGCTCCCAGACCACGAGTACTTCGCCAGTCCCCTCTCCAGCAGCACTTCACCTCTCTTCTTGTAAATTTGAAACCAGCCCTTTTCATGACCAGGAGCAAGTAACTCTTTTCCCACTGTGCTGCAGCTCCATTTACATGCCAGGGAAAGAATCACAGAACGTGAGATGAAAAGCATTGTATTTACTGTGTGTAGTCCAACACATAGCTACAAGCACCACATTAATGTGGGAATGGTAATTCATGGATAAAAGTGGTATTTACCTGGATGGAAGGGAATGTCTTATTGTTTTCAGTACTGTGTTCTCCTGGAATGCTGCCTGCAGATCTTCCCTCACATTTGTATCTGAAGCGCATTCCCCTTTGCCTGGGTTGCTCAAATATTTCAATGTAGGGCTCAAGGCCACCTTAAAAACAAAACATTTACAATATTAGGACAGAGCAGAGCATAAAAAGCAGCAGAAGTCGCAAGAACTGGAATTTCTAGACTCTTTGATTGACATTGCACCTTTCCACTTGATCCATTTTTTCAGACAATCTACTCTTCTTTCTGTGTACATGCACACACTGAAGGGGGGGGAGGAGGGGAAAGAACAGATTTAGATGAAACCTCTATAGTATCAACACCATGGCAGTAATTAGCAAAGGACACCCCCCTACCTCTCATCTAGAATTTAATTTCTTTAAACTATCACAGAACATATGTCTGGTCAAAGATGATTTTATGCAACAGAAAAGAGACCATTATTTTGAGGGAACCATTGATATTTTTAAAATTAATACAGTTTTAAGAATAGCTGTCTTCTCCGAGTACTGGTACTGTGAAGCACTATGTTCTCTCAAGTGTCCTCTAAAAGTGAAGATGCTTCCTCAGACTTGATTTAATTCAGTTCCTATGATAGTGCAGCAGAAACTATGCAAATGCAAAAAATACCCACCCTACTGGGTTGAATATGATCACTGGGAGCTCAGAAAATATCTGACTGCTTGTACTGAATTCTGCATTTTGAGCTGCCCACCTCCCACAAGGCTGGTTTCTAGTTGCAGTATGTCCCCAGACAATGAAACCTCAGACAAACTATTGGGCAGTTGCGAAAAGAGAGGTTTTCAGGAAACATTAGTGACAGATGAGAATAAGAGACAGCAGAACTCTTAAATGGGGGGTTACAAAGACGTTAACTTAGCAAGAGTGTAAGTGCTTGTCAAGTGATGTTTTATTGCAGGACAGTAACAAGCTATTTAATAGATCTCACTGAGAACATCAAACAGGACAGTCAATCAAATAGTGACAACAGTGGGAAGGCATGTGAAAAACTAACAACAGAGGGTAAGTAAATATTGCCCAAGTTGAATCATCATAGTGCTACACGATCAGAAGAACGTAGCTTATGGAAATGTCTACTGAGCTCTCTGTCATCTTCATATAATAGCATCCTCCTCAAGCAAGGCTGAGCATCACAAACAAACATGACAGGCAATATCCTGTGGCACAGCACTGAAAAAAAAAGTGCTTGGACTTCAACATAATAAGCAAAACAGTTATTAAATATATTGAATGTGCTAAAAGGGTAGAAGAACCCCGACTTCCTTTTCCCCAAGGTCTATACAGCCTGTGAGTCCACAGCACATGAGTTTTGGCAAAGAGGTGGATTCCAGTCTTAACTCCATAATAAAGGCTTCTCTTCTGCAGCACCTACAATGGTTTAGGTATAGCTGCCAACACAAAGCTTGAACTTTATGTCTGGGATTTGCTGGTGGCAAAGTATTTCCAGCGCTGCAGCAGTTCATACCCAAAGTAGGAAAATATTATAACCTAAAAGATAAAGTGATCAAGAGAAGCAGAGAAGGGATGGAAAGAACCACATCTCCAAAATGTCACCTTGGTCTGACCTGAATGCACATTTATCTGTCACACACCTACAGCCAACAGTGGAACAGCTGTGTGAGAGCAGCTCTTGGCTGGGATTATCTCCAACCACACATGCCCTCCTCAAAGCCTGAGTCCCTGTTCAAAAGACACCATACACTTCCACTCCAGGCTCTATTTGCTGTCAAAACCTTTGACAACTAAGGTTCAGGACTCTTCATAGACCTTTCCAACAATCAATCAAAATACAGTTTCTAACCTGATCACCTCCCATCAAGTAGATTTTAAGTCATTTTCTGAACACCAGCCATGACCTGTCACATCCAATACACGTTAGCCACTAACCTAGGTCCAGTTACTTAGAAGGATGGTCCCTTTTCCAGATACTTCCCAGCTCTTCCCTAACCCTCCTTTCGATAAGCTTTGCATGTTTTCTCTGTCTAGAAAATACAGCAGCTCACCAAAGGGCAAGGAAGGACAGGCATTGATAACTAAAAAGCCTAGAAATGACGTAAAGCTAGTTTCAGAGAGAGCAGAAGTCTGAGCTTCTCACGAACCCATGCTTACATGTGCGTAGCTATTTTAACTTTCACACTTCTATCTGCTTATGCTATTCCATTTATCAGCACAGTCCAGCAGCCCAGACAACAGAGGACTTGAGCCAGTGGCAAGGAGTGACTGCTGCATATCAGTGAGCCTCCCATTTCCATCACACAGCCAAGGAGAGAAACCTCCCCTTCCTATTCCTAGGTAGCTCAGTGCGCCACACAGACATGCATCCATATGCTAAATTAAAAGTCTATTTTAGACGTTACAACAACAAAAATTGCAGCCAAGTGCCTGCTAATCATGTCACTTGGAGATTCTCATGCTTGCAGAGCTGCTAACTAGACATGCAGGACACCCACAGATATTACGTATTTGCCAAAACTAGCCAGAGCCTCGCTGTTCGAAACTACAGCGGAGCGTGATCACTTGAGGTCTTTAACTCTCGCTGCTCTAACCAATAATTTCCCTTCACGTTCTATTAATACTTGCTTAAGAGGGCTTTTTTTTCCCCCTCACCTAGTAAGAGCACTTTATTTTAAAACTCTGGGCTCAGTGATCTCTATAGGGCTGTGGTCGAAACAAATGCCACTGCAGGCGAACCCACTGCTTAACAGCCAGGTGTGTTTGTGGGAAAGTAAAGCTCGGTGACGCAGCAGCCTGCAGAGATTAAACATTAAACTTCATTTTATCTTGGTTCCCTCTCGCTCTGTTAAAGAACTACGTTATCATCTCTGCTGTGATTATCGGTGTCATCGTGTTTGGTGCAGAGAGGAAACACAGGGCAGTGTTTGTGTGAACTGCAGGCATTATCAGCGCTTGGCAGTGAACCGGAGGGCTGTCCAGTGTTCTCTGTTTCTGTAAATCACCAGCGTGCTTGAGAAGTGGCATGGCTTAACTATTTCACAATCTACTCTCACACACAGAGGTCGTTAGTTCCCCCACTGCTGTACAGACCTGTCTTCTTCAGGTTTCGCTATGTTTGTCAAACAAATACGAGCTACATCAAAAAAACTCTCACTAATACTGGAAGAGAAATACATGGCTACTCATATTACCTGTCTGCCCACAACTACTCCAAAAAACATTTGAAATATAAGAAAAGAAAAAAACAACTAGCTAATCCTTCATCTAAGTGCTTAAGAGTTTAATTTGTCTTCATAATTAATTATAATTGCCTATACGCATGCTAGCAAGAGAAACATTGTGCTACATATTACAACCTGCCTCTCATTCTTTTGGTTATTAAATTGTTTATTCCTCCTCATGCCCTCGATGCTACACTAAATAATTTTAAAGAGAATACAGGAGACCAAGTCCCAGCTACAGATGCAAGGCAAATAGGTAAAAGCAGTGACAGCTTCAACAGTTCAACCAGCTTATGCTTGCTCAGGAACTCAAGGGTGCCTTATTCTCATCCGTTTTGAGCAATATGCAGAGAAACAAAAGGACAATCCCAAAAAACTCATAACAGACCTCCATCAGAACTTTGCAAGACGGTTTAAAGTTTAACACAGCCTGTGCCATTAGGGAAGAAGTGTGACATGCTGCCACCAAGCAAAGTGACAACAGGATCAAGGGTTGTCCCCCTCCTTTAGTCTAGAGGAACTGCCCAGTTTGTAATTTTCTTGCACAATCAGGAGCACCCATGAACGCTCTCCAGCAACATCTGCGTATGACAGCAGAGCAGCTGTGGGTCTTTGTGGAAGATGTGAAAGTATCACCCGAAACCCTCCAGCCTGAGGTGACTGTAGTGAGACACAGATGGGGGAAGCTTCACCCTTCAACTTTGATGTCACTACTCTGCACAAATCCCCGGTGACCCCACCTCAAGTGTTTCTAAAAAGCACAATTCTATCCACTTATAACCTTCTGCAACACCTCAGGCCAAAAAAAAAAAAGATGATGGTGGGAGATTTGTTATAGCACATTCCAGCGCAAGAAAAAGCAGCTGAAAACATAAACAAGATTTGATTTTAAAAAGCAATCATCTACCTAGGGCTCCATACACTGCACAGATTCTAACAACGACAAAAAACTGCTCACCAACTTCCTCTTTACTATCGTGTTACATTACAAAACAGCAAGCAAAAGGAAAAAAAATAGCCAACTACAAAAGCAAGCTAGTACCAGGAAGTTATGAACTTCCCCCGCTGAAAAATTCCTTATCTAGTTCCTAATTACACTGAAAATACATAAAGACATGAAGAAAAAAAACCACCACCAAAACTGCCATCTCCTGCTTCACTTTTGCCTGAGATCAAACCTAATGTTTAAAAGATGCCTCTGTACAAACGCGGTTGTTTTCTCTCTGTTGATAGTTAGCACACCTATATATTTACCAGCAGTGAAAGTTCGTAGTTTGCTAAGTGGCAACAGAACACACACGCACCCAGGCTCAGATTGGAAAGCAACTCTCCCCTAGAAATGTTATTCTAATTAACGCAGCCAAGTTTTAAATTTAGGGGTTTTTCTTAAACCCTAAAACACGTATCAGAGAGACGTCTCCCGAAAGGATGACAAACTCGGTTTAATTTAGCCTCAAGAAACTTAATTGTGCTTTTTGTTGTAATTACTCAAAGCGCGATCCCTTATCTGCGTTACTTTGCATTTGTGCCATCTCTGTTTCTCATTCATTTGCATTCCCACAGCCAAGTTTTACGCAGCGAACAGGATCCCCGATGAGCATCACCCAGTTGCCTCCAGCCGGGATACGACACCCGTACTTAACACCTAAAGTTAAGTTGTTAAAACATTTAAGTCTTAAAAGATACACTTGAAACGTAAACAGCTACGCGAAACCTAATCGCACGCACTCGTGCGAACAGCCCCGCGGCTGGTGAGCCGCAAGCCCCGACGGCGGCGGGGCTCGGCTGCCCCCGGAGCCGCTTCCCCGCGCCCCCCCGGCCCCAGCCCCGGCTCACCGGCCATGCTGACAGCTCCGCTCCGGCCTCTGCGCCGCGGGGCTCCCGCACCCCTCGGACGGACACACGGAGGGACGGGCCGCGGCTCCCCGCCTCGCCGCTCTTTTCAGGGGGAATTTCCCGGCGGGCGGGCGGACGTAGCGCCGCGGAGCCGCCCCCCGCCCGCCCCCGCCGCGGCCCGCCCGCCCCGCCCGGCACCGCCGGGGCACGGCTACCCCGACACCCACGCTGCTCCTCCCCACCGACACCCACGCTGCTCCTCCCCACCGACACCCACGCTGCTCCTCCCCACCGACACCCACGCTGCTCCCCCCTCACCAAGGCCCCCGCTGTCCCACCCGAGACCCACGCTGCCCCCTCTCGAAAGCCCCGCTGTACTCCTAACCGAGACCCCCGCTATCCCACCCGAGACCCCCACCCCGTGCCCAACCTCGGGACCTCATACTGTCCCTCCCGGGACCCTCCCTTGTTACCCCTCCCCCGACTGCTGTCCCCCACCCCTACCCCGCCCGGAGACCACCGCTGCTCCCACCACGACCCCCGATACTCACACTGTCCCACCCCCCCCTTCCCTGAGATCCTCACTGTCCCAGGAGACCGCCCTCCTCCTGCTGCGGGAAAAAGTCACACAAAAGTTTGTCCTCCAGCCCTGCCCTGCCCGAGGTACAAAGGAAAAAGTTCAATTCCTCTGAGTTCAGAGCGCAGCACCGAGGACCAGAGCCTGTTTCCGTCCACACCCTTGCCCTTCTTTCCACAGGCTCTGGCAGCAGCATCCCCTCCATCACTCCGACACAGCAGTATCCCACTCTGTCAGCACCAGGAGACCCAGCTCCCTTGTTATCCACCTTTTTCTCAGTTGCACAGAGCCTGGTGGTCAGCTTGGAGAACACTCCAGGGAGACCGACTGCAGCCTCCCAGTGCCTACCTAAGCCCCCTACCTTCCAGTACAGGGTTTATAAAGAGGACAAGGAGACTTTTTAGCAAGGCCTCTAGTGACAGAACAGGGGGGAATGGCTTCAAACTGACAGAGGGCAGGAATAGATGGGGTATTAGGAAGAAATTCTATTCTTTGAGGGTAGTAAGGCAGTGGAACAAAGTTACCCAGAGAAGCTGTGGATGCTGCATCCCTGGAAGTGTTCAAGGCCAGGCTGGATGGGGCTTGGAGAAACCTGGGATGGTGGAGGATGCTCCTGCCAAAAACAGGAGTTGGAATGAGATGGTCTTTGAAGGCCCCTCCCAACGCATTCTGAGACTCAATAACAAAGCTGTACATACTGAGAGAGACCAATATCGAAGGTAAGGATAAACTTAATCATCAACAGACTGATTAAGTCACAATGATCAACTTCAAACCTACCAAACCTTCAGAGCATCCCAAATGCTCAATGTCACATCTTGGCCCTAACACAGCAAGATAAAGCAAAGGAGTTGGACACTGGGGATAACAGAGCCCCAAGTGTGGCTCAGTAACAAACAAGCAAATCTAGGAGGGAATTAAAAAACACCTGTAAAAAGAGGAACACAAAGGAACAGGAAGGCCACACCTAGCTGTGGTGCAAGACTGTATTTAGTTAGAAACAAAATTTAAAGTTTTGCTTAAGTCTTGACTCTGCGAATGGAATACACTGCCCCTGCAGTTAAATAAGTTGGTATTCATGAAAAAGGAATAAAAAAAAAATAACACAGAAAGCCTAAAAGAACACTCAAGCAAGGTACAAAACTGGTAGGCTTTTTTAGGTTTCTTTTTCTCACTATCCTTTTTCTAAAGCAAAGGTTATTGGGATCTGTAGAAATGAACCACAGCAGAAAGTGCTGTTCTGTAACCTGTCAATCCATGCACCAACGCAGGTAGAAACGCAGCAGAGACTGCTCAATGCTTGTTACTCTTTCTGCCTTGTAGTCACTCTCCTCTTAACAGGACTTTTCTGTGTAACCTTAATTTTGCCCAACTATCACCATATTTCCTATAAGTGGAGTTTCTCTTTCTCCATCCCCAAAGCAAAGCTTTCCTTACTTAAGATTCATTGTTCATTATGTGGCAGGATTGTTATACCTCTGTCAAATTTATAACTGAAATTGGAGGATTAGAATCCTGGGGAGCACTAAGGATAACCAAAATGTCTGCGACATTAGCTCTTAGATGATAAAAGGGAAGAAAAGCCATATTATTTAGATATTATGATAAAATAATTGTATGGTAGTGGGTTAGTTTCTTGCCAGAAGAACATTATTTCCTCATTTTATTTCCCACAAAGAACCAGCCAACACAAATGAAACAAATGAGAAGTGCCCTAAAACGAGAAATTAGGACTAGATTTTTATGTCTTCCAGGATTTCTTGGATTCTCTATGTTTGATGACGTAAAGTAAAGCAGGCGAGTCTAATATTCTAAAACAGACTTTACCTACACACACACACACACACACACACAACCCCAAAGCATTCACTGACAAAGAGACCACAAAGCACTACTCAAGGTGCTAGTCGGGGGTTGAGGAGAGGGCAGATGCTTTTCTCTTGCATTTTCAGTGACGAGTTCAAAGATGCCAACAGGATGGCACATGAACACAGAGGGTGCTCTGGGCTCAGCATCTCACTGCTCAATAGAAAAACACACAACCTGATTCCCCTCTGCTAAGTGCCCCATCCAAACATAGGCAGCTCACCAACACCTAATATTAGAAGATACATGAGTTTTTAACTGATCACCTGGTGGGACAACAGTTCTCAACAGCCTTCCCTCACAAGGCTGAACAGCTGGAAAAAGTGCTCCCCATTTGAGGGCATCCCTGCAGGTCACAAGAATGATCTGGACAGGATTTTTAATAGGAGAGGGGTGCTACTTCTCTGGGCTAGCTGAAACTGCAGAAGCAAGTTATGGGGGTTGGATGTAAAGCAAGGCACCTGTGCAGACACATTCTAAACTTCAGGCTGGTTTGCAAAATCTCAGAGAGTAAACTGTGGCACTTCAGGAAGAATGAATTTAGGTGGTTCCCTAAATACAGTTAATATCCCTGGTTTCCACCTACTTCTTTAGTCCATGACACTACTGAATAAACACAGATCAAGTCACCTGGGAAGCTCTGTGGCTCAGAACAGAGTTATCTACTCGTTTCTTTGCAAGCAAAGCGTTATTGTAGGGTATAGATCTAAACCGATGTGAAATAAAGGGCAGTATTCCAGGCAACACAAATACCATGTTATGACTAAAACATAATAAACATTCTCTACTTTTCCCCAGCTCTTTTGAACTCTAAGTTTTAGGGCTTGCAGGAACAGGCTACTCAAAGATAATCCTTAAGACTGCATGTTAGAAATTGAGGCTGTATCTCACAAACACACCAGTGTCTATGGTACAAACTGCTGCTTGATACTATTTTAAAGAGAAAACACGAGTGGCATGCACTTCTCACAGCATCCCTAAAACTTTAACTCTATTCCTTCCCTAAAACAAAACTAACCTTCAATAAAATGAGAGGACAACCAACCACATGAAGTGTTTCACTGTGTAAGACCTATATGCTCCCATAATGGGATTATGCAGAGACCTCATCTGGCTCAAGAAACCCTTGAACAAAGTTACTGCAGGAAGGACAGTGTGAAAGGAGAGATTTTCTGGATGGTTTTACTCTCTCCAGCATTAAGCACAACAGTGAGACAAAAGGATCTTTTAGTCTAAGCCCAGCGTGGCTGTTTTATAAAACATTCATGTTTCTCTAAAGTAGGGGAAAGCTCTGTGGAAACCAAGAAGCTTTACCAAGTAAAAGGCAGAAACTCAAGCACATTAAAGAGGCCTTATCCAAAATTGTGTAAGCATGTAGATAAATCCCTGTATTCTCTGTATTCAATTCTGTTCTGCTGATTGGAATCTATGGCACAGGGATAATCCCAGGAGAGTGACATGAACTAGGTTGCAGGATGGCTCTGGTCATCACAGAAACCTCATCAGCCACTGACATGAAGCATAAGAACTTTGCTAACTTTGGGTATATGCAGAAGTCTGCAAAAAGCAGGATGGAATTCCCCTCCTCCAGCATTGCATAACAAAAGCCAGGTGCATCACTAGTGTTTTTGTCAGCTGACTTAGGCTATAGCCAGAGGCAAGATACCAGAATTTTTAGGCCAGTCTGATCCAGTGCTTTACTTCCTGTCTTCCAGTTAAAGCAAATGTGTTACCATGTCATTTTTCTCTACTTAGCAAGTCCAAAGACAAGTCCTCCCCTCGTGCTTTACACAGGCTGTTGCACTGGCACAATTAACAGCTTCCTGCTCTGGCAGGGAATGCCATGGAACAAGTGGAAGGACAAAAAAAACCCCCAAAACCAACACCAAAAAAACACCAAAAAAAAACCCTCCCACAGGAAAGGATTGAGTGTTTGGAACATTGTTTGTCAAGCCTAGGATGATGGCCCTGTAGTGGAGCTTAGCATAGGCACTGCCCAGTGAAGTTGCTGTGATAGGAGAGTAGCACAGGCAAACTGTTAAGTCCTTATTTCCTGCTCCCAGCTATCTGAGTTAGATCAGAGTTAAGTCCCTTGTCACTGCCTTGGTTAAGCAGACACTAAAGTACTTTAAAATATGGCTCTCCTGATAAGGTATATCATACTAGGAATAAAAATAATAAAATCGTTCCTTTCTCTCCTTATGGAATGAAGTCGGGTCCTGTTTTCTTGTCCACTGTGTCTCAAACCTCACATACTCCCCTGATTATTAATTTCCAACCCTCTATGCCTTAGGAAACCTTTTGTTGTTTGAACTGCATTTTTTAAATCTCAAAGGCCTCCTGTTTAAACACTTTCAGGCCTTTTGGTGGTTAAAGCTTCTGTGGTTATTGATCCTGAGGAAGGTTCTAACGGAGAAGCCACTGGAGAAGTAGTCATGGCTTCCAGATTAATGACAGACTCACAGGTTGTTCAAGCCATTCTGCTGGAAGTGCTCCTGTACCACACTTTGAGCTTGTTTAACACAGAGCAATGCTACTGTGCCTCCTCCTCAAAACAGGGTGGAGAAGGGAAATGCTAATAGAGAAAGGTTGGTCTTGTGGATAAGGCACAAGGCTGTGATTCAGAAGACTGGAATGTGGCTCTTGGCATTGGCCTTTCTACACTTAGGCAAGTCGTTTCATTCTCTAAGCCTCAATTTCCCCAAGAGAAATCAGACAAGATACTTCCTTGCTCCCACATTTCTACCTTCTTCACTCCTGAAGCAACTTCTTCAGGGGATGAACCTGACGTTCCATGAAAGTGCAGAGCCCAGTGTAATGGTAGTTTCATGGACACTCCAGACTGTGGCAGCGTCAGAAAAAGGCAGTCTCTCCTCTGTCTCCTTCCATCCAGGTAACTCACCCTTGTGCATTCTTACGCTGTTGCAAGCACTCCTTTGGAGACATAGGAGCTTGCTTAAGAGTAACCCGGAGGAAACAAGATGACTTTCTGCTGGCTTGGTTTTACTGAGCCAGTTCCATACACAGTCACAGAAATAACTGTGCCGACAGGAAGGAATGTGGTGGTACCAAGGCCGGAACAAGTTTTGGGAAGGCAGATTTGGGCAGAGGCACCTACTTCCTGGCAGAGTATTAATGCCATGGCACTACAGCATAACACTCTTTTTAGCCTGAGAAATTGAGAAACCTCTGAAATTTCCAATTCGCCCTCCTTCCTTCCCCGAGTCAGTATTCAGAGCAGAAATCCTCAGGCACCCTCAAGTGTTTCCTATTCCTTTCTCCTCACCCCAGTGCTATGAACACCTTCCACATTTTGCAAGTTGCATTGCTTTAGCAGAGAAACTCTTCATGTTTGTTGGCAGGCAAAGGATAAAACTGAGTAGTATTACAGAGAAGCTGATTAGTGACTTCTGAAAAGGGCAAGCTGCAAACTCCTTCCTTATGCCACAGTCAGGATTCATCTGATGCAGAAGTGCTGTAGGGAGAGGACTTAGGGAAGAGATGAGCTCAGGCTGAACATCAAAAGCCAAATCAGCAGAAAACAACCTTTTTCTGCCCAGAAGGATTTTTTTCAAATGGATTACCTCTATAAGCCAGATCACTGTTGCTTTTCAAAGCGAAGCAACAGAAATCCTCTATTGGAGACACAAAACAAACAGAACGAAGGATGGAAATCATCCCTTTGGCAACAGCCAGCCGTTGAGAGTACTGTAGATGTAACATGAAAACTCCATACTACAAATACATAGGCAATGTATGCCTGAAGTAATTCCCTTGCTTCCCAAAACCCCAGCATCTACCAGCCAGCCATTGTGCACTGGATCCCGTACAGAGGACAACAATCACTCCCTTCAGGTTTTTATTACAAGATTTCCCTTTTTCCTCAGGGCTCACAAGGAGTTGAGGCTACTTAACATCACCTTGAGCTGCGAGAACCTCAAAAGACTGTATCTACAGCCAATAAAAAATAGGTGCACTGCTTCAGTACAGCCCACCAGACAGATCTCCTTTGAAAATCAAGGTGTAAGACTTCATAGTAGATCTCTGTAGTTCTGACTTACAGTTACAGCATTACAGCCAGGAATGACAGAAAGTGACATCACTCTTCATGCCCAACTAAACACATTAACACCTTCTGGGACAGGTTTACACACAGTCCTCCTACACATGCAAAGCCAACCTGCAGTTGGTAAATTGGTTCTACACATCTTATCTGGAGCTGCATTAGCCCTGTGTACAAATTGCCCAGGGCTCTGTGTCACGGTGCCACCTCACCATGCAAAGGCTTACTGGCAGTACCTGGCCACAAACTCAGAGTAACCCACAGCCAACTCTGCTGCTTCATCCCATTGCTGTCTGCATTTCGTACCTAAACATCCAATTTACTGCTTTGCTGATGTAAAAATATATGAGACTTATTAAAAAGGCCAACATTCTACTGAGGCTCAACAACTAGTCTGAGCTTTCTGAATTCCAAAGCTGAAAGCCCCTGATTTGGCACTCAGCACAACAACGGGTTTTGCTGTTTCATTTGGTAGTTGCTGCATGACTTGTCAGTTTTGCTTTTAGGACACTTGGGGGAAAGTTTGACATCATTTTTGTAATCAATGTTGTGGCTAACCTCTCCTATAACAGTGTATTTGATAAATTCTCACTTGCACAGCATTTCCACTTATGAACATTAATATTGCTGAAAACAGATAAAACCCAAACATCACCTCTGCATTTTCTGTCTGAAACACTGTGCCTTAGGTATAGTAGATGTGTCAGGCACCATGAGACTCAGGACATTTTCAGATGCCTGGAACAAGTACTGTATGTACTTTGCTCACTGTATGTGAGTAAAGAATACACATATCAATCTTTTTTACTTTTGATTAAAAGGAACAAAATGCCACGAAGAATTCTTCAAGAGATCTATTGCACAACACACATCAGGAAAAAGGAACCCAACAGATTTTTATTTCCCCCCTCCCCCTGGAAATAGCACTCTACACAGAGCCTGTTGAATGGAAACGCAACAGACATAAAAGGAGAATTGCTACAAGCTACTTCTGGCAAGTACATGCAGGAACCAGAGAAAGGAGAAGGCCTAACCCAAGAAAGAGATGACAGGAAAGAACCAGTGGTAAGAAGGACTAATTAGAACAAAGGCTAGAAGGGCAATGTCCTATATGAAGTTGAATATAAAGAAAAGGTAATCCGTGGAAAGGTTCCTTAACAGGCAGACGTAGAAAATACAAATTATACATAGTAAAGCCATGGATGTCCCAGCTCCACTTTTGATTAGTATCCAATGAGACCGTGGAGCGCCAGTCAAGTCAGCAGTGGTGGAAGTCAATCTGCTGAGTTTTCTGTTTCACAGAGGCTGAGACAGGTATCTGTTACGTCAGTTCTCCATTGCACCAGCCCCAGAGGTTCTAAGCTAAGCATTACTGGCTCCAGTATCAAAAGAGTAGAAACTAAGGAGTGAGGGGCATTTGGAATAAAGTCCCTGGTTACTGATCCACTTGCCTTACTCCTGGACATCACGACACTTGCCCCTTAAGGTTCTTGATGCCACTGCCCCAGGGATTGTGAGTAACACTGCTGGGTTTGTGGTGACTCAGTAAAATGCCCCCTCGTGGTGACCACCATGATTTCCTGACAGTGCACCCAGATTCTGCCTTCCCAGCACACCTCATTGTGTCTGCTCCTCACACTCTTTTGGTTTCCTGCTTCTTCCAGAACAAGAAGGTAATGATTTTCATGGCAAAGCAGAGCATTAGTCTCTGTGTGGTATCTTGAGCTCTCATCTCCAAAACTAGCCAAAGACAGGTGACTGTGCCTTTTGCAGGAGTTTCCATTGAAAGCAAACCCGCATAAATAACCATCTGCATAACAGAAATTAAATGGAGACCAAAGTTCCCACTTGAATTTGCAAAGTATTTCTGTCAATCTACATAATCACTTCCTTAAAAAAAAATAATTAAAGAAGCCACTTTTATAGCTCTAAAGAAGTTTGTTACATTTTTTAAGTAACAACTATTTCAGTTTTTCTTACCACCTTCTCTCATGCTGCAAAATCAAAATCAAATGAACGAACCAATCCAGACTTAATACCACTTCACAGCTTTTGAGACAGTAGAGACTCATAGCTCCCTAAGAGATACCAAATCTGTTCCCAGCGGCACAGATGTAGCGAATTCTGCAGCTGGCTGATTCCAGGAGATCAGCCAGGGTACTGGCAGACACTTGCCTAAAGTACAAGGAGCTACTACACTTCATTAGTATTCACTATGGTCCACACCCACCTAGAAACAGCCTGCAGAGAGGCTGTTGCAATGCTGAAATTGGTAGCGAGACTTGATTCACATCCGGATACTTTTACGGCCCCAAGTCTTTCAAACTTACCTGGCCCACCACGTGAAACTACAGGTCCCAAGAGAAAGCTCCTGTTGCAAGAAAAACTTAATTCCAGCTGTCTTTTCCCAGTGTTAGACACTTAAGATTGAGCTGGACAAGATACTACTACTACTAATTCACTTTCCCCAACAGCGGGCAACATCTGTGCTCTCTGGGTGCAAAAGGCCCATTAGGAAGTAAACCTGAAGTAATGACAATGATCCTCCAAAAAAATCCATGTCACTTAAGTGCTGGATATTTTTAAAACTAGAACTCATAGTCCTTTCACCCATCTTAATTACACGTTATTGTTTCTGCCTCCTGAATATGCATCTTTAAGCTTCAACATCAACACCGGTCCAGCTATGCAATTATAGCACTTTTGCTTCTGCCAATATTCCCATGACCTACATGTCAAAACAAAAAAAAAAAAAAAAACACACCTCTGGCAGGTGACCCAGTTACTACAGACTTGGTCAGTTCAGGACTTCACACTTGCAACACAGTTAAAACCTTATTTGCAAAACAGCACTGCTGTAACTGGTCAAGTGGAAACCATGTGACCTGACATGTTTTTAATTGTAACATAGACCGAAGTTTAAATTTACATAGCCTAGGACTAACATCTAGTTCTGTTCTGATGCCAGAGGACACCAGAAATGTAGGAAGTGAACAAAAAAAAAAAAAAAAAAAAAAAGAGAGAGAGAGAGAGAAAGAAAAAGGAAGGGCAGCTGCTTGGATAATTTACTCAGACAATTACTGTCTCATCATTACCATTCCCCTACTTGGAAGAATGTTTACTAGTGCCCCTAGAAGAAGAATGGAAAAGTAAAATTAAATGTATAGCTGAATGGAACCACAGAATAAATTACATTTAGCATAGCAATTACAGCTTCTCCCAGACTATATGCATTATGAACAACGTATATTTGTGTGGTCAACATCCCTGCCCCATAAACATCCCTGTAATTAATTTGAAATAACAAAAACCTGGGGTAAATAAATAGTGTTATTTTTGTTCCCTTTAACAGAGCATTTGGCTCCCTAACTATACACAGACAATTGATTCACCACAACTGATGAAGCAGAAGTCTCCAGCAAGGAAAGAAGGACTCAGGTGTGCCAGGGATGAAGGCGGTGACAAGAAGATCCTAAAATGATAAAAAAACCAAATTGATTATGGTTTATGAAAACACCACACAGCAAAGCAGCCACTGCTTAAGTAAAGGTTACTAAAGGGTTGTTTTTTTCCACTCCTTAATAGCAATCATAGCCATTCTATGCCCTAGCAACCCTGTCCACTTGGTCTTTTGCAATATCCTCCCCTTCATAAGTCTCTAAACCCAACTTTTGCAAAAGAACCTGGCTGTCTTCCAACCCAGAGCTTCCCAATGCTGTGTGCACAGCGCTGCTTTGTGAACAGATGTTTGGGATCTTCGTAAATTGCTGTCCTGGCCCAGTGAGACGGAGGGGAGCCACACTACTCTGTGGCTCCCTTTATGAGAGCGTCCCCATCTAGGCTCACAACACACTCAAGCAAAGACTGACCAACAGCTTCATTTGAGAAATCTGGGAAAATTCACGCTGAAGGAAAGGGGATATGTCAACTTCCCTCAACTGACTGATTCTTCCACCCTTATTTGAGGGGCTTTAAGCAACAGCACATTCTTGGGTGCTGGAGGGGTGCTCCTTGTGTGTATTCAGTGCACCAAACAAGCTTCGATTCTGGGAATAAGTTCATTAAATTTGGGGTGAGGCAATAACACATTCATAGCAGCACACTCAGCAGTCAAGAACCCAATCACAAACCTCACTTACAGGCAAGGCTTCCACTTGAGTTGACTGTAATTTTGTCTGAGTGATAAAAGTCCACAGCCCTACGAACACAACATTCATTTAGGTACTGTAAGGGTGATGGCTTTGAGCAACTTGCTGTAAACTCTATCATTCATTCAGAAAAACAGAACAGTGTTCACTCACATAACATCCACAATTCTTTTTAGTACGGACATACACTTAAGTGTCCATTAATTTTCTGTAGACACGAGTAGTAAATTCTCGGAAAATACATGACCATATTTTTTTCACAGTTCTACTATTGGGGATTATTTGGATTCCTCCCTACCACCCTCACTCACTCACACAATAGTAAGACATAAGAACTTACCTAGCAGCACTTAGTAAGGTGATAACATGGATCTGACAGTCCCATGGCACTGACCATTGTGCTAAAAAATTCTCAGTGAGACTTTTTTTGTTGAGAAACAAAAAGAAGCAGGAAACAAATTTGTGATTTTTTTTCTTCTTAAAGTCTGAAAGGAAAAGGTGCTTATTTGCAAGCTTTGAAAAAAGCAACAATAATAGTGGCCTAAACAAATACAGTAGCTTAAAAAATAAAATCAGTAGTTGGTGTCAGTTATAGTGTCTAGAAATAGTTACCAGAGTACTTATAATAGTGCTTAGCCCAATACAGTAACTTATGCACTGGGAATCCCCACTGCAGACACAGACAACCTGACTCTAAAGAAAAAGGGTCAAACAACACAATCTCACCCATTCAGGGAACTTGGCTTCAGTTTCTGGTATTGGCCACAGACTTTCTGTCTGACCCTTCATAAATGTCTATGCCTTAGATTCCTCATCTGTTAAAGTAGACTTTAAAAAAAAAAAAAACCTCTCAGAAAAATTATGAAGACTTTTTAAGTGTTAAAAAAAGATTTTTACATGGCATAAGGGACTCTTGGAAAAAAGGGCAGGATACTTAATATCAAAACTTAATACAAGTACACAACTTTTGGTGGGCACTCGGATTGATCCTCTGTTCAAATATTTCAGATAAGAAGTCACCTTAAACATCAGTGTTGGTGGCATCCATTAGTTAAACAGGATCATCCCGTGATTTGTTTGTCAACAAAAGCTCTTCTTAATAACTAGCTGAAAACCAAAACAATCTGAGCTAATGGAATAGTGACTGAGAAGAGACTGAAGTTCACATACAAGCAGGAGCTGATGAAATCACGTCTTGCTTAGAAGTCACTGAGAACCTGTGGTTAGTTTCTATTCTGTACCCTTAAACTTTTCTAAGTAGTGGCTTTGCTTTTGTTTGACGTTTGCAGACCTTTGCATGAGGACACACAAAAGTGCAGCAGGGTTTCCCCACTGACATCACAGCCACTGAAATCAGGAGTGACCTTTAAGGCTGAACAAGATTTGAATTTAAACATACCAACCTCTATTTCAGCTCCAGGGTTGAGCTTCTGGACAACCCATCTCAGCTGACTTGTTACTGAAAGATGAACTCAAAACAACTTGAAATAAGCAGAGTCTGGAGAAAATTGAGATACCACCTTTACTGAATTTTCCCCATGTGAAGTCACAACACGTAGGAACGGCAGAGAAAATTAACATGCTGTTGATTGCTCATTTCTGTAAGAGGAATGTTATTTAGCAAACGGATTGATAATTTTACAGGCATGTACCAAACATTTACCCTGAATGACAGAACAGTAAACATCTCTGTACTTGCACAACTTACCATTTGGTGTAAGCCAGGATTTATTTAGTGGGAAAATAGGGGAACAAAAACAGGGGATTCCCTGGCCTTCTCATTCCTCGTACTTCACTGTTTGCCACATCGTCATTTTCTTCAACATACGATTCCCAGGGGTATATTTTTGTTCCACTTGATTTGAACTAAGCTACTGCAAGCAATCACTCCACAGAAAACATTGTTCCCATGATCTTCTTATTGTTAATGATTTGACAAATTGGGTATTAAATCTTTTTTGCAAACGCGTTAAATAAAAGCTACACTGGGTTCCTTTACAATCTCTCCCAACAGCTGTTGTCCTACAGAGCAGAAAGAGTACACTATTGGTCAAAGACCTGTAAAAACACTCTGAGTGCAGAAAACTACATATGCTATACCATCTAGACAAAACCAGAAGTAAATGTGATGACCAGTTACAATTCTTGCAATAAAGACTTCTGGTTTCATAAATGCAACTCAGAATCAAGACCAGCTTTCAGTTTCCTGACAGTCAAATGCCTGTTTCATTTGGGAGAACAACAAATAAACAGACTTAAAATAACCTGTACTACTTTAGCTTACTTATTAGAAACCTCTGTTGTATTGCTCACAAGGACAGGATTATGTCCTTCTACTGAAGGAGCGGAAAAGGCTGTACGTAATAAAATGTAAATTCAGTATCAAATACATAAGACAATGTGACAAAATCACAACAAACATCATTCCACAGCAGTGCTGAAGGCGTATGGCCAAGCACTTACACATCAAGTGATTCACTAAACCTCAGCTTTCCTTCTTTGCATGCATGCACTGAGACAGAGTATGTGTGATAGCTTTCTGTTCTGGCCAAGTGACCACACCAGAAAAAGAGAGTAGAATTAAAGCTGCATGGATAAAAGAGATTCTGGCCTGTTCTAGCTTTAGCATCTACTACTTATTTTTATCATATTACCATCAACACACTTAGTTGGTTATGGCTAGTCAACACTTCCTATTTTAAGGCCACATTTTCAGTTACTCCCAGTCTGCCAAAAACTTTTCTTTGGAATATGATTACATACACTGCCCCTCCAGATTATCTTTTAGGAAAAGCAGAACAAATATGACTCAGTCATTTCTAAGAACAATCACGGGAAAACATGTGTCTTACGATTTTTAAGAAATTTCTGCACATTTCAGAAACAGGGACTTGAAATTTAGCAAGGAAGCTTGTGCTGGTGTCACTGCTGGGATTTTTTTGCTCTTCCTTTGAAAAGACACACAGATCCAGCCAGGTATTGAACCTTTGGTAAGACAGACCTTGCACACACTTGCCAAACTTGCTCTTAGTAGCCCAAATTTTTAGCTTTCTCTCCATGGCACAGACATGCAGAGAGCGAGCTAGATGGTGCTGGCAGCAGGCAGCTGATTGCCACGCTGCCACACACTGAAACTGAAACAGGGGAGGTTATTTCTCTTCGGGTTTCAGGACTCTAGGGATTTTAACTCATTGACACTGAATAATGTATTACCTGGCTCAAAATCAAAGGAAAAAAAGATGGCTTCAGGTGAGAAAGGGAAGTATGAGTTATCAGAGAGAAAAGAAGACAGGCAAGAGTCTGAGATCAGAAGAAACAAAAAAAAATAGATGAGGTGTGAATATGAAACAAGGTTGGGAGAAGACAGCAGGAAGACTCGGACAGCGTCTTCCCAGCACAGAGGAACTGCCCAAGGACGAGCAGGAGTTTTCTATCAACTTCTTGAAGGTCAGACAGCTGAGAGAGTAACAGTGTTTTCTGGAACAAGAGAAAAATCAGCCCCCAGGCTACTGCTTTGCCAAGATCCTCCCACAAAAATACCCAAGGTCCAGCAGCCTGGAGCGCTGAGGAAGGGGAGTCCATGCTGCCCAACATGCTGGGTGACAGCAAGGAATGCTCAGCAGCCCACCACTCACTCCCCACTAAGGGTGGAAAACACCCGCCCTGTGCTCTGGAGGCCCAGCAGGACTCGGGGAAAGGCAGGGCACAGCAGAGCCAGGCAGGAAGCAGAGGGCTGGGGGCAGCCCCCCAAGACTCCCCAGCTGGTGGTCGGGGTGGCAGCAGCGCAGGGCTGTTCCTGGGAGAAAGCCTGGGAGCGCTGCAGTGGCACTGTCACAGCAGAACACAGCCCTCAGCCCACGCCCGCCCCCATGACACAGGCTGTGGGGCAGGAAACCCGCCCACAGCTCCCCTGCAGCCCCCACGGGGGAAAGGGCACGCAGCCCCCACAGCCACACGGCAGTGGGTGCAGGGAGGGAGAAGGCAGCAGCACAGCAGGGTGGTCCTGGGGGACAGGAAGGTGCCTGTTCTCCCACAGGAGCGAGTTCCTGCTCAGACCGAGGTCCCCCCACACTTGGGTTTCCTCTGCCTCCAGCAGAGGGTGTTTGCAGCCCCTCGGCTGCACCCCACAGCCACGGCTTTTCACTTACAGGAATAATGCACAGGAGCACACTCTTTTATAAGAAGTGCGATGAGGTAATTACAAAAATACAGCCAGGAGTTTTTGCTGGTGTTTTTAGGCTCAACAGCTTATGTCACTAAGCATTACACAAAGGCAGTGTTAGTAAGCCCCCTCCCTCACAAAGTTAAGATTACATAATTTCAAGATACCTTTTTTCCCCCTCTTTGCTTTTGTCATTAAGGCCAAAAGTAAGTGTTGTATTTCCTTCTCTCAGTTTCTACATGAAAATCAGTTGCTACGGCCAAAATAGAAGTGACTTCACATTAAGTGCTTCTTTGCTTGTACCTAACAAGTAAAACCAGAGATGTTAATTCCTGCAAGGGAATTTCTTGCTCAAAGTTACAACTTCAATATAGAACTGCTCCTCTTTAAAGAGCTCTCAAGCAACATACAACTACCAGCCTAAGAAAGACAGAGAAGCACAATATTTGCATTAAGTCTGATATCAAAGAGCCTCCCTTCACAGAGTCTCTATGCAGGAGTAACTTCCCTTTCAATCACTTCAACAGAGGACTTGCTCCATGAACAAAGGAGAACATTCACATTTAGTAAGTTTGGACTTTATTTACAAACAGCTGAATTCTAATCTGCAAGTCCTGGGGCAGTATCAAACTTCTGCAACATCCAGGGAAACTCCACAAACACTGATGTCACTGAACATCACACTTGACATCTTGTATATCAAGATACATTAAGATAAGACCTGTAATTCACCAATGGATCAAGTCTGAGAAACCAGTAACCTAAATTCTTCCTGAATATTCTTCTTAAAACCCTGAACATTCCTCTTAAAACCCTAAGAGGGAGTGGGGGGAAAAAATAAAAAATGGAGAGCAATTAGAAGGTAACAACAAAGCAAGAATAAAATATAAAATACCTGTGTAAGGGCATATACTTTGATATCCATTGGTTAGGTTAGTTTAGTCTGAGATGAGCTGCATCAAGTACATGTGCTGACACTGAGGCTATGGGAAACTCAGCCCTTACACAGCCTTGGAATACTCAAGTGGAAAAATTTAAAAGCATGGGAATATTATGGGATTGCAGACTACTACAAAACACTTTCTGTATTCGTTTTGCTGTTTATCTTATCACCTACTTCAGCTTTAGCTCCTTCAAATTCATGATGGATTTGTATTTACACAGGTGCTGCAGTTGTAAACCTACTCTAAGTACTACAGCCACAACAATATTTGAATATCACTGTTTTAAAACATGTCACAAAGCCAAGGCAACCATTTCATAAACCCAAGGTGTAGCTCTGCTAAGAGCTACTTAAGTAATATGGGTACTGTTTCTTAATTTTAACCTGTGACTAAATCTAAACCTTGTTGTGTAAGTTCTGGGGCTTTGGACAGGAGAAAGAATTTGAAGACCTTTCAAACCCCATAAGGCAAATTTCTAAGAGGTAAACTGCACTTGAAGCAAGCTAGAAACCAGAGGCAATAAGGAAAAAAAACAAGCAGATTGTGAAAAATAGTTATGCTTTCTCCACAAGTTTGGAATACTTGCAGCAGGGGGAATGCTAAACAATTAAGACAATAAGCATGCCACATTATTTCTTTACAGTCCTTCAGGCTTGTCAGCAAGATTTTAGGTGGGTACTCAAGACATTTAGAGTTCAGAATTGTTCTTTAACCCAAGCAACTGATTTTAAAAGAATTCTGGGCTATCTGTTGCCCACATAGCAAACTGGGACTTCAGCTGCCAACACGGTTTGCAAACTGCAGGACTCAGAGGGCATTAAATCAAAAGATGCATATACCAGAAGCAGGAAAGCAAAGCAGTGTTCCTACTCTCCTCAGATCTCCTCTAGCATGGCAGTTCAGTAGTGGACTTAGCAGTGTTGGGTTTATGGCTGGACTCTATCTTAAAAGGCCTTATCCAACCTGAGTGACTCTATGACATGATTATTTTGTAGGACGCATTTCTTCTGGCACTGCCTTCCCCCGTCCCTTAAGAGTTGGTTTAGTTGTTTACATTTTTTTAAGCAGATCCCATCTGCACAAAAAAGAAACAAAAAAGAAACAAAAAAGAGACTGAAGATTTTAAACTTGGCTTTGAGCATAGTATATTACAGTACATACAAAAATAGTCTAGGAAAACAACTTACACAAGTTTGTTTACAAAACCACCACATTAGAAAGAAATTACACTGGGGAAATAGCATAGTACTTGTTTCATAGGATCAGTTTTTCCTCCACCCCTCATAAACCCCAAGGCACTTAACTGGGTAAGCAGTGTTATCAGTTTACAGAACCAGACTTAAGACTACTACAGGGTTTCATATAAGCATTTAGAACAGCTTCCAGGGTTTATCTGAAAGCACTTTCTGCATGCCACTGGCTTTGCACACTGCAGCTTGCAGGTGGGCAGTAGTGTCACAACAGCCTCAGCTGCTGCAGTTTGTCAGTGCATCTTCAACTGTGTGTTCACATGTGGCTTTACTACCAGTGACAATAAAAAGCCTCTTAAGTCTCCTGGTGGAGCAGTCTTAAGACAAAAAAACAAGACATCAGATAACACAGCACAAGACATGCCAATCATCTCCACACATATTATCCTCTGCTGCATTTCCTTCAATACTTAAATTATTTCTGGGCCTCCACAGGAGGCAATACCTGTGCAGTGCATGGCTGGGCTAGACAGTGGAAAACTGCGAGCCAAGGAAGCTGAGCACCATTGGGACAGATGCACAGGAGTACAGATGCCAAATGGGAAAATAATTTAAGGTAAGAACAATATATGCACATGAATTAGGAAAGCACAAAGGAATACAGGCATGTTCAAACACACTTGAAAACACAATACGATTGCAGCAGCCAGTGAACTCTGTTGGCATTCCAAATCCAAGGCACAGGACAGGTCGTTTTTTGTGGCTGTTTCAAAAGCTGGTGACAGTTAAGACTCTTAAAAAGCTAATGAAGGCAGCTGTTACAAGCATATGCAGAAAGTAGTTCAAAAGGATACAAGCATCTAACAATAGAGACCATGATTTTAACTGGTCAGTTACAGGAACCTTCCAGACTTTCTTAGCAACCACAACACATCTTCAGAAAATGGACCATTAACAAGTGATTATCCTCTTCACCTGGAGATATACCAGTTACCCATTAAGGGTAAGTTTGATGGATCTTTTAATAATACGAATGCTGTTCGTTGGAACAGGAGATGAAGAATCTGGTAGTTCTTTGCTGGAAAGCCTCTGTAACACACAGAAACATGGCACAGGGGAAAAGAAAAAGGAATTTGAAATTAGTCAACGAATTTTAAATCCATTAATTCAGAAGCAGCAACAAACCCTTTCCTAGCTGAAGGTAGCATTCTTTAGGTATGGCCCAGACCCATTTTTTTTCCACCACACCACTGTAGTTGCTGCCAGGATACAGAGGAAGAGCATTCTCCCCTCTGCACAACTCTTTTCTTGCGTCAGCTGAGACAACTATAATCCTGATTGGGGAGAGAAATAAGTTGCAAGTTGCTCAACAGCATAATAGAGGGAGTTACCATTTTTCTCAGATTCAAGGATGACGAAAACAGTGTTTCTACTGTCCAGATTACTTCCAGTATTACAACCCTCAATTCCACAACACTTTACATGACACAGAACAGGTAAAGTCACCTATAGACTTCAAAGCTTCCAAGAACAGAAATCAGTATACAAGTACTCTTAACAGTGCAAAAAAGCCCCAGATCAGGACACAAACTCTGAGTGTTGAGGGCATGGAAACATGGCTTTTCAAGTTGAATAACTTGGAAACTTTGGTTTCACCTGTCAGTAAATCTGGAAGGTCATTGTTCAAATATTTAATTTGCTGGAAGCACAACAGGCAAAACCTTACCTGCTAATTCAAACCACCAAGGGATTAATGGTCCATAAATCTTCATACATAAAATGAAAATGCAAGTTTTGTTTTACCTATGAATACAAAAGCACAACAAATACCTGTGATCTTGATGTGATCACTGGAATCTGCATGGATTTTCCATCAAGGACACCCTGAAAAAGGCCAGAAAGAATTTGTTAGGCAGTATTGCCAACTTCATCGTGGAGAGGCAGCAAGTTCTGGCAGCTGGGATACTTTAAATCATACATGCATTGACAATTTCTACCTCCTGGAGTGGGTTTGGGCATTGTGAAGTCCTAAAAGCACACAGACAGTCGTTTGGGTATTTCAACCTTTATCAACAAGGTTTCACGTTGATTTGAGGGTGTGCCCTCAAGAATTTTCTGCCTCAGTATCAAGCTACACAAATAGCAGAGCTCCATCTTCCCTCACAGGCCAAAAGCTTTAGTCTTTATAGTAGTTTTACAAGAGGGAATCAAGTGGTTTTCAATAGAAAATAAAATCTTATTATTTCAAGCATGGCAAGAAGCTAGATACTACCAAATCATCTAGTAGTAACATGTAAAAGATAGGGCATACAGGTGTACTATTTGGGAAAATCAAGACTGAAATAAGGTAAACTAAAAAGCATATTTTTGTTTCCATCAGTAGATGTGCAGAGTATTTAAGTGAGGTAGTCTAGTCACTAGACTATTTAGCTTGTCAGTCAGTCCACTGAGTAAAATCACTTAAATTACATTTTTTGCAGCTCTCCTCCTCTCTTGAAGATAGCCACTTTCTGTGGAATCTGAATCCCAGATATTTAGCTGGAAGAACAAAAAACACACAGAACTCAGTAACTGCTGTGCTAAAATCACCTTCATGTTTGAGTACTGCTTCTAGGCAACACATTACATGTATTAGCAATCATTCTTAAAAGAATGTTTATACAAGTCCATCACCCCACTGGAATCTCAAGCCTCTCAAAAGGTCTCACTGCCCAAACCTTGAAATCTGTACTTGCAACATTCAATACCAGACAACAGTTCTGCAGGTTGATTCTTAACAAGTGTCAAAATTGAAGGGGTTTCCCTGTTTATTCTTTGCCTGTGCCTCAAATCAGAGGTCAAGACAGAAGAACAGCTATTTAAGTAGATTTACATATAGCAATAAAACACACCAAGCATTAAAGGTTCCCACAAAACCAAGATTTAACAAGCGACTCCACACTCATTTCAGCAATAGAATGACCTACTAAGTAGGCTGCTGATTTCTAAAGCAGCAAAACTACCAAGAGACATTCAAAGAGCATCTCCCAGAAGCAGATTAGCTCCTACTTTTACAGTTGTAAGATGCCTAACTTTTTCATTTGGAGATAGTTTTCTGAATTAAGAACTGCTTCCACATGAGACAGATCATTCAGCAATTGGTCACTGCAGTGATAGGCAAGTACAGTGGTATTTCGAGGCCTTGACACCAGATGATAAATGGTCATTAAGTGCCAGATCCTGAAAAAATGTCGTTTAATAGCTGTACATTATATTCAAGACAATATCTCATCCTAGTAAAACTATCATTATGCTTAAATTTAGATTCCCAAATCCACTGGGCATGTATAAACACATTTCTTGTCAGTTATTTAATTTATTCTACATTAGTAATTAATACTATTTCAAACCCTTGGCCTAGCCCCCATTCCTTGCCTTTTCTCCATCTATGGCTTTTTGGGGGCACTCTCCCGATGTAGGCAGATGAGATACTTGAGAGGCTGGTGAATAATGCTGTTTAGGTGAAGCACTCTTCGGATCTGTGATTAGAGTCCCACTGAATTTATGCTGTCCTTGGACAAAACATGTTCTGAGCTGAGAAACCGCGTTATATCCTGGAATGGCACAACCAATGGGAGGTCCCGACGTTCTTAGTGCAACTGTAGCCTCCATTTCTGTAGGAGACAGCTGGCTTTTAGAGTTTGGCCATGCAATTACAGACTGCATTCCACATACCACCTCAAATACATACTTGGATCAGTCACAGGAACGCAGAGTCCCTTAGACGTTGATGGCTCAGCTACACTGTTGGCACCACTACAACTCTGACATTCAACATTTCTATAAAAGTCAAACACTAGAGTTACAAAACGCCAGTTGGTGAAACAGAATGTATTTCCACAAAGTTCATGTTTGCATCAACCTTCTCAGCTTATCACAGCTCCACTAAACAACACAAACTCACAGGCCATGTAGGACATAACCACCATTCTACTGAACTTCAGGCCACAGATTTAAACTCAAGCATTTTCATCAGTGTTTTCCCAGATTGGCCTATCCAGCACACCGTGCTGTTTCTAACCATTGTGTCTGTTCTACCCAGATGGGCACACAATTTTTTTTGCTTATTTTAATTTTTTCATGCAGCTCCTACAGGACTAAGCAGTCTCAACACAGCAGGCATCACACATTTGGTGGGATTGGGCAATTACTCTCAAGATTACATGTTCTTCCTGTGCTGAAGTAGCTTACGGATAAACAGACTTCCCAGGAAGTGACAGACCTTTTCCTGCCTTAGTTCTCATACCACTCCACTAAGTCAGCAGCAGCTCTAGCGTTTCTGTGACCAAGAGCAGCACTTTTAATCCACTTGGCATTAACTGTACTTCTTGTTAGAAAGAAGTTACTTGCCAATAAAATACTCCAGCTTCAAGCTACACACTAACCTATTAAGATATATATTCAAGACTATATAATTTCTTCTTCATTCCTATGTGTTCACGTACATTAAATTATTTTTTTCAAGAACTTCTTAAACCTGTCTCCTGTCAGGTGCCCAGGGAGATTTCAGCTTTGTTCCTGAAGCCCTCAGCACCCTCCACATGCTTTTGATCCACACATATTGAAACAAGAAATCCTAGACTTCATTTCCATTGTGAGGCAGTTAAAAGCAGTTTCTCCACATTTGTAAGGTTATTGCACTAACCTTTCTGTCTCTGCTGCAGAGGTGTCCAATTTAGATATCTTGTTTAACGAAGAGGAAAAAGATGGTGCTCGGGAACATCTGTCTTTGGAACTGCCCAAACAGTTTCCACCTAAAAATGACCTTTTGCCCTGAAGTCCACTATTACTCTGACTAGTATCTGACACTCTTTGCTGAAATGACAGTTAAAAGGTAAATAAATAAAAGTATTCAAATAATAATTGAAGAAAAAAAAAAACCACAGAAAAACCATTACCAAAAGCGCCAAATTGTTATTATACCTTCTTTCTTTTCTGTAAGGTTTCTGCTGGCAAAAAATAACGGAGTTGCTTTCTCTTCACATAAGTTGCTTCAATCTTCATACCTTCCTTTAGGATGTGGAGGGCACTGGCCTGCCTGTAAACTGACATCAAAAAGTGTTGTGGTTTAGTGGGGATGTTGGCATTAGTTACTTGTTGAAGTTCCCTATGGTGTTTTTATGTCTGTCCAGCCCAAATGAAGAGCATGGAGTTCCCAGCCTAAGTGAACACAAAATGCTACCCAAGCACTCCAACGTAGTCTCAAGATGAATGTGACCTACGATGCCCATTTCACATCCCCTACAGACCAGATACAGAACAGCTATTTAAGCTCACAGAAATGCATTTATATGCTCAGTTACAGCCATGGTTTGCTAGTCATGAAACCACATCTGAGCTGATTTTAACCTGAAGGAGACAATACTCCTTAACCATCACATATTTCTGGTTGAGAATTGACCTAGAGGACTTTCTGAATCACTCCAGTTGTGCACAGCTGAGGACCAGGCACCTCGGTCAATACTCAGACTAACTTCTCATTTGGCATTTACAGTGGTGATTGTGGTTTTTTCCCATAACAGTTCTGTAGCACCAGACAACTTCCCAGCAGCTTAGATGTTAAAATTCCGCCCAAGTAAGCAAGACTGGATTATAGGGACATCTGATATAGCAGACTCTCTACAATTTACACAGGTTTTTCTTCACAGCCTTTTGTGCAACTAGAAAATGCTATACTAGCACAATGGGTATTACAGAATTAAGTCACATTTAGATAAGCTTATCTGACTGGCCTATCATAAGCATAACTGGAAAGTCAGCTTACTAACAAAGAGTAGGAATCAAAGTAAGGACATGCAATAAAAAAGCTTACAAGTCTTTCTACAGGAGACCTAGAAGTGAAATAAAAGCACAAACATGAACGCACATCCCGATCTGGACAATTCCTTCAAATTCAAGAATCAGAAGTAGTAACACAATATGAACATGGAAATATACATTCAAGACTGCATTACAAGGTAAAAACACAGCGACTCACAGTTTTGGGATCATATCATACACAAACTGCTGCCTTTGAAAAATACCATCAACAGGCATTAACAACTTATCTTAGAGCTTGATACGGTCACTTTACACTTTCAAAGTTGAGCAGCTGACTACTTGTTTTCAGCAAGTGTAGCTACCCCTAGTAAATGGACATCTCCTGGCTTCACATCTGACTATTCCCTTCAGAAAATGCAGTTCCTTTGGGAGTGTTTACACTATGATGCACAGAACTGTTTTTTCACCTATGGTACATGGAATATGGATAATATACACTTCTGTTTCAAGATAGACTTACTTGAACAAAGTGTCAACACATTAAATTTTTTAAGCTAACCTTCTCTATGTTGCTCTCTATAGGAACATTTAATACCAGAAGGAAGCACAATTCACTTTGTGAAGCGATTTCCACCAGAATAAAGGTAATTAAACCCGAGTCTAGAGCAAAGTAGAGGCTTACCTGTATCTGTGAACGACTGTATCCCATGTGTTAAATCAACGTTAGTCTTTTCTGCACTTTCCACTTTCTTAAACACAAGTCCAAGAAACCACATTGACACATAGCCACTCCTAAAAAGACAAGATTCACAAACCTGGTGTAGGCACAGATGCCAGTTATTTGTATTCTAGTACTCTTCCATTGTGTCCAGCCATTAGAGATTAGAGCCAGACCACAATTCAGTCCTCAGAGTACATTCTCCCTTCTTTAAAAGGATCTGACATGCTCAGGACCCTGCCTGTTACAGCACAGACCTACAGAACATACTGAACATCTCTCACCAATCAGCTGAGGTGAACAAACATATATAAACAAGTTACAAAACACTGGCCAAACAGTAGTCCAGAAAAGCAAAACAAACAAAACTCACTCTTTATAGAGATTTTCATTGCCAGGGAAAGACTGTGGTTGTACATGTGCAATAGTTATAAATTCATTCCTTTCCAAGTTTCCAACCAGCACACGGATTTTGGACTCGACAAGGCCAATCCTAATAAGAACAAGAGATATTTACTCATTTTTTAACTGTATCCAGCACATCAGTTAGGTGCCTTTTTGTAACACAGTGTCAACCAACACAATAAGCTGAGCAGACACTAGATCTTTATATCAAACACACTAATTGGAGATGTTTCCAGTGACATTCAAGCTTTTGTTTCTAAAGACAGTAAAGAATAGAGTTTTGTTCACTTAAGAACATTTACCATTAAGAATGATTTGGCCCTGTGCCCATACACCTTGCCGTATACACACCTGTGACTGACACCAAGGTGTAGCTGACAGCATTTTTTACATGAATATATTAGAAACCTCAGATAAAAGGTATTACCTCTTAGAGGTATTTTTAAAAAATAAGCTATCTTTATAGATGGCACAAGAATGTTTTGATTTAAAGCACAAGCCAAACTTTGAAGTGAAACTACAGTGTCCTCAAACTAGGAGTCTGTTACAGAGAGCTGTTTTGCCTGCTTAGTTGAGCAAATCAAAGTACCCACTTTTTAGCAAAAAATACTCATGCAAAGTTAATAACACACGTTACAGTGCCTTAATTCCTCACCATTTCCCCTTACTTCAAGATTCAGAGTTAGTCAGCACATTCACAGAGATTAAACAAGTGAATATTAGCATATCTCCATTCATTTAAGAAACACAGGTTTGGAATAGGCTGACTACATACCAGTACAATCTAGTCCTTAACTAAATATTACATTCAGTAAAGCTATTTATGAAACCAAGTCAAGATTCTAGAACTGTCTTCTTCAAAGTTGGGGGGGGTGGGGGTGTATTCCATGCCTAGATGCGGAAGTTTTTGGTTTTTTTTCATTTGTTAATACAATTAACAAAAATAAAGTGCAACATTGAATTGAGTTTGTTATGCATTGGACCCACACCTAAAGCAAGACTTACCAATTTAAGTGATGCTCTTCTGTAAAGGCACTAGCAGTGAGGACAATATAATGTCTAAAAGAAAAGGAAAATGAATACACTACCTCAGGACTTGACATTCTAAATATTAGATTTTTTTTTTCAGTAAAAACATTGGCATGAGACACTTTTCCTATCTTTCCTGTGCTTATCCTTACCAAAATTAACATGATTATCTCCAATTTCTTTAAAAAAAGAAAACCAAACCAAAACTGAAACACATCAATACAATCTTCTGTTTAGACCCCAAGTTAAAACTCAGTATGCTAACCAGTTAAGTAAATTATGTCAGGTTCAGACAGATTTCATACATACTTGTACTTCTGAAAGAAGTCCAGTGGTTCAAAGAGCTTAGACCAGTCCGATTTTCCTTTGAGAATCTCATCTGTAACTTCAAGACCTACAATTAAGGTTGAAAACCTTATTACCAGTTTGTTTTTAAGACTACCATGAAATAAACTTCACAAAACTGACAGTAACTGACAGGTCAAAAAAATCAGGCATCCCCTTAACATGACACAGATCTACTACAACAGTTCATTGTCAAAGTAGTCCCTTATTGCTTACAAGAGGTGTACTTCCCAGAGATTTTATCCTACCTAAAACACCTCACTGAGCAAAACTAACTCAGAGAAGGTGGTTTCATACAGCAGGAATTAACCAGGCAATAATCATGGAAAGCACTTTACCACGTTGGAACTCCTCTACCATCACTGTTCTTGTTGATGTAGACACATTGTACGTAGAGTTCTGCTGTGGATAGGCTGGTGTGATGATGGGCATCACATGGTACCGGTCTGATGGGTTCACCTGTGATATCACAACTTCGTTGAGCATGAGTTCAGGTCAGAAGAAAGTTAAAAGGCTTCTGAGCTCAATATCTACATACCCGAGGGTCCCATACTGGTAAATTAAGAAAGCTCTCTTCAAGTCGTTTCAGTAATACTGGCTTTGGCCAATCCCTATATAAGAAAAGCCAGTAATTAACTGCCCATTTCAAACTCTGCCATGTAATTCACAGTACCATTGGATGCTGTCAGTGTAAATCTTCATATAGAACTACATCTAGAAGGCTTAATTCTTTATGCAAACTAGAACCAACAACAGCTCTTACCATTTTGAAAAAATCAAGAAGAACTTGTTAACAAGAGTAGAGGCCAAAGCATTCGGATAGAGTTGGCATATTCTCGCTACGAGCATTGCCCAGGAAACTCCACCAAGAAATCCCATAATGTTGGAGTAAACACCACGTCCTAAGAAGGGATACCATACAGTTAGTCTGTAGTCTTCAAACTTCAGCTCCATAATCCATAGAACACCTAGTATACCTCAGCCTCAAAATCATTTATTTTTGTGGTGCAGTGAAGCCAAAACTGCTGGTCCTTACAGTGATAAGAAAAACTATCATTACCACACCTCTTCCCAAAATAATGCTATTCTGAAGTTTGCTTATGCTGCTACAGCTACTGCTTCACTCCAACCTCCCTTAAGACAAGAGTTCTGCTATTCTTCTAGCACTTGCTCTAGCCACATGCACAAATGCTATTTTCTTAATTCTCTTGTTCTTAATTTGGAAATTTTATCGCTTGAAATCAGGTTCCTGATAAACAGTGCAGCACCCTGCCTTGTAAGCACTGTCTTCTTGCAGTCTACCCTCATTAAAAACACATAGAAGCCACCACATGGACAGCCCCTGAATCTAAACTCAAAAGGGTTTCAACTTAACAACTGTCACTTAAATAGCAACCCAAAGCTGAAGTATTTCCAATAGTAAGTGTGAGGTGTCCCTGAAAAGTTCCAAGACAACAAACAACCACATTACTCACGTTTTGCCCACAGTTTAATTGCTCGGAGCGTGAGCCGGAAGTTGTCTAGATTTGGCACCAGGCGCAGTATTTCATCAGTAACCCTGCTGCCTGCAAGACAAAAGGTGAAGTGCAGAAGTTCCTAGTACCAGGTACAAGTCAGTTTCATGCTGATCAACAGCTTACAGCTCATTGTTCAAGTCCATGAAAACAAGTTTGGATTACTTCTTTCGTATTCCCTTACTTATAGGTCACACATAATATTCAGTAGCACTTCAGGTGACTAGTGACCTCAACAACTTTTTTATAGTTTAGACACCAACTAAGAAATTTTAGTAAGGCCTTTTTACAGGATGTTTTGGCCATAAACTAAAACATAAATAGTTCCACCTCACCCTTTCCAGTGAGGGTGGCAGAGCACTGCAACAGCTGCCCAGAGAGGCCATGGAGTCTCCTGCTCTGGAGACATTCCAAACCTCCCTGGACACATTCCTCTGTCACATGCTCCAGGTGACCTTGCCGTGGCAGGAGGGCTGGACAAGATCATCTCCAGAGGTCCCTTCCAACCCTAACTATTCTGTGATTTCAAAAGCTAGGTTTCTTTTGACAGCAGGAACCATTAAACCAAATGGCGTTAAACAGTGAGCAGCTCAGGCTTAAGCTAATCTATTTTTTTAATGAACTACCATACAATCTTTATTAAGTGCCCTACACAGTCACCTGAGTGTCTGTGGCAAACAGAACACTGCACACAAACCCATCAAACAAACAAACACACAACTCCTTGAAATATCTAAATTTAAGCCCATTCGTGGCCGTCTCAGAACTCAAGTACACAGGAATTCAGTTCCTACAACTTGGACAGAAACGTGGGTTGTGTAATGTGCATTCTAGGCCAATTTCAGGAACACCTGCTTTTTAAAGGTGTGTAAAACATATTTACCATTTAAGCTCCGTATGCATCTTATATCCAGGCTCTTCAGGCACGAGTCGTCTCTGAGATCAAGATCATCAGACACCGTTGGCATGGACAGTTTTGCAAACACAAGATCAATCTTAGGGAGAAAAAGGTTCCAGCCATGAGTTACAATGCAGCACTGTTAGCAAACAGAACACTAGTGAGGAACGCTTAGTCAACTCTGAACGGAATGGTTGACATTTGTATTTAGAATTATGTGATCATAGGTAAATCTAACAAGACATTTATTTGCCAGAAAACAAGAAATTTGCTATAAGTTTCATATTTATTTATAAAACCACTACTTTTTTTTTCAAAGTTGGAAAGATTGCTCTAACTTAAAATTCCTACTAAGAGGAAATTTAAAATTAACCACAGAATTAAGACAGTTCAAATCACCTCAACTACACTTCAGCAACTGTGAGAGTATTTTCTTTATGCAGTAAGCCCTTAATTGCCTGGGTTTTAGCACAGTCTGAGGCAAGAAAATTATTCTGTCAATGTCTCTACTAGATAAAGGCCACAAAGAGGTCACTGAACAAGTGTCTTCAGGATGGCTTCCAAGGGACTTGTTTTCCTACAAGATCCCATTTTACTCAGTTTCTTCTCCTGGGATAGCTTGTGGTCAGGCTGTTTAACTACAGTTTCCTACATACACTGTAAGTTACTAATAACCCTGTAAAATACCACGATCACAGGTCCCTGAAAAAGTTATCCTATTCCAAAACAAGAAAAAAAATGCCCTGAAAATTAAAATTCTTACCTCAATGCCATCAAAGTCAAATTTAATAACTGGTACATAGGCATCCTCAATGGCCTGTGAAGGAGAGGATGGCTGCAATGAAACACTGTTTTGCTACTTCAATGTTTTCCCTATACTATAATAAAAACAGAGAATTTACACAGCTAAACTTCTCAGTATAAAGACAGCGTTGCTTCCAAACACAAAAAATTGCTAATAACCCCCAAGCAGTGTAGCACTATTATGGCAATAACACTAGATTTTATTGAAAAGTTGCTTAGACAAGAGATTCACGGGTTGCTCATGTATTGTAACACTGTCAGCACAAAACAGACCATAAGTATTAGTGGTTGTAAGCCCCTTATTACATCCAAGATTAAAATATACCTTCCAGGTACAGCCTCACTTTCTGATACAGCTGGCTCATTCCCAAACCATAGGGAGGGGAGAAGGGACCACAAAAAAGTATTATGTGATGGACAGTCACTGGGGAAAGGAACCAAGAACTGGACATGAACATTTTCATGCTGCATAAACCAGTATTTTAGAAGGTGCTCAGAAACAATTTCTATTTTAATGTTGGCTTGTAAAGACATTCACTACCAATGCAAGTTTAACACGAATATTCTTTTTGTAAAAGTCGCACAATCCACCAGGCAGAGAGTTTACTCACTCTTAGATTTTTTACTTCCTCTTGATTTTTCAGTTTTTCAAAGAATGACTGGAAAAAATCCGATCTTTCCACGTGACTGGGAGCAACACAAAGGGCATCTATGTCAGAACCTGCCAAGAGATTCCATTTCTTTTGTTATTGCTGGAAGTCACTTTCCAACATTAGAACAACGATCAGACACTGAAAGTACTACCTTTGGTGTGTACTCCAAGCCTATAGGAACCAAATGTAAATATCTTGCCACCAATATGTTCTATTATTGAAGGGGGAAGATTCTGTGGGTAGAAGAGAGAGAGCTGAAGATGCACATTGTCCTACAAGCAAGTTTATCTAGCATGTAAGTTACCAAGGAAGACTAAAACAGACTCCATGAACAACATCATCTCACTCCCATACGGGGTTTCCAGTTTAATAGACTGGTTTTCCGAAGTGAGCTGAGCTTCCAACTAATAAAAAAAAATTATCAATAATGTAGCAGTACTTTTATTAATTTATACAAAGTAAGTCCTATTATTACCTTCCCTGCAGCAGAGGCACATAACACAATCTAAGAGCCATTCAAAAGGCATGCCTAGTGTAATAATTTCAAACTAGATTGAGTGCTGTAGACTGGGGCAAGATTAGTGCCAATTTATCATTTTTCTCATCCACGTGTTGTTTCAGCTTTGTTAACAAGTCAACTGATTGAGCCAATTCACAAATTCATTCAGCGCCCCAAAGATGTCAACATCTTGATCTTGAAGTACCTATTCTACCCATTTCTATGAAAATTACTACAGCTCTGTTTGAGACTTCAGTTAAAAGCTGAATTTTAGCATAAATCCTAGTAGTATGGCCTTTAAAAGAAATCAAAAGACTTCAGTGGTTTTGATAAAAACATATAAAAAAATGCCTTACCTTGCTCTCAGCAAGTTCTGAAATCCATTCTTTGACCAAGTTATTCAGTTTACCAAGAACAGTTGTCCTGTAAAGAAAACTCACAGTAAGTTTGCATTAAAAATACCCAAACAACAAAACCAAGGGGTTAACAAATTTTACAGTCTCATTAATACCTCTGATACAGTTCATCCTTATCTTCAAACACCCCAAACGGCTTCATTGCTTCAATTAGCTTCTGAGTGTGCATGTGGTCTGTATCACTAGGAGGAGCCAGGCTAATTGGAGAGGTAAGTCCATAGTGCCCTTGAGGCTGGTTCTGCTGCCTGGAAGTGCTGTAAGAAAATAAAGGACTGAGTACGTGTAAGGATAAGAGAAACCTTATTGGAAAACACTCTTCAGCTTACAGGGTTCCATATGCACTCCTGCTCCTTCACCCAGCATTAACATACAGGAAGGGGGGGGGGGGGGGGGGGTGGACATTTTT
>JAWWEU010000111.1:2478587-2547339 GCA_035583155.1 Acropternis orthonyx
GCGGCCCCCCCCCCCCCCCCACAGAGCGGTCCCGCGCGCGCCCGGCCGGGCGGCGCCCCCTGGCGGCTGCGGGGGGGGCTGTGACACCCACACACACACACCCACACCCACACACCTCCCTCACGGCCCGGGGCGGGGGTCCCTTCCTTCCACAGAGAGACGGCAGGGAGATAACCAAACCGGTATCGCTGTTGGTTTAGTTTGTTCTCACCCGGTAAGTGCTGAGGCGCCAGCCCGGTGTCCCTTGGCTTCAGCTGGCGTCGGGAGGATACCAATTTTTAACACACCTCCCACCAGCCCAGGTCGCTCCAAGCCCCGTCCGGCCTGGCTTGGGACACGCCCAGGGATGGGGCAGCCTCAGCTTCTCTGGGCAACCTGTGCCAGGGCCTGCCCACCCTCACAGGGAAGGATTTCCCCCTAACATCCAATCTAAACCTCCCCTCTTTCAATTTGAACCCATTCCCGGTTGTTCTGTTGTTAACACGCCCTTGCCCCCCCGCCTTTGCTCTAGGTTCCCTTCAGGAACTGGGAGGCCACAATTACTGCAATAATTTTGGGCCAACATACGCTGTTACAACCTGAGCATTAAGCCAACCAAACCACCCTGAGAGTATGGCATTTACGTGACAATTCCCCACTTGCCTTTGAGGCTAAAAAAAAAAAAAAAAAAAAAAACACCTAAAAGTCAAAATCGCAATGCTTCTGTAAAATTGAATACACTATGGGCAAAAAGTTTGCTTCCCCACTGCCCCCATGTCTTGCCATATCACGGCCTTTCTCTGAGATCAGCACACGATTTCTGGACTCTTCTGGGTTGTCTGTAGTGCCCTTGCTGTGGTAAAATACATATTACCTTGCCACACACTTGGAAGAAACACAAACCTAACTTTTGTCCCAAAGTTTTAACAGATTAGCAAATGTACTTTTAGTAGGATTGCCCTACCTATCCCTCTCAAATGTCATGCTGTGGAGAGTTAAATTACTTTATCCATTGAATATTTGCCTGGCAGAACTCATGCTAAAGTTTCAGAGTCTTTGATCTGATTGATGCTTCCACAAGAAGTTGTATTGGTAAAGAGAAAAATCAAGCAAATTTACGGAGAGTCTTTATTAAACCACTAGTCACGCACTTTTTATTCTCAGAGGATTGTCCGGGTTTTCTTTAACATTTTATGGTCCTCACAACACTACTGTGATCCTTCAACCAGGAAAACTGTTCCTCTTCTTTTCTGTCAGGTTCATCCCATCTATTTTGTGTACGGAAAACACCTGCCTTTATTTTTTCCCGAATTTAGGTGGCCAAACATCCAAGTTTATTTTTTTTTTCACATCTGTTTGTGCTGCGTGCTTTAGTACCTCAATGGGAGCTGCATTTGCCTACAGCAGCGATGGGAAGTTTTTAATGGGGAGGTGATAATTATTTTTTTTTAATTCACCTGCAACATTTAGGGGCGGAAATTAACAACTCGTTAAGCGCAGAAGTTTATCTTCAGGTGCGATTCTGACGTTAAATGGAAGCGAAGAGTAATCAAGCTTAACTGGATTGCTTCAGCTGTAAACTATTAAAGAGCAAAGGCAGGGGGTGCTTGGGAAACAGGGTGTTAGTAATGGCTGGAGGGGAGATGGTCCTGTCGGGAGTTCTTATAAAGCCTGGAGGTGATAGAGGGTTTTTTTCTGGGGAGGGGACAGTTGTGAGGAGATGCAGGAACAATAATTAAACGGAGGTCTTATTTGCCTTGAGTTCATGAATTTTGGTTTCCAGCGTTATCTGGGGTGACTAATTGGTGAGTAGTATTTTTTTTTTCCACATAAAATAAGGGTCTTCTGTTGTTTACCACTTATTTGTTCTAAAATTAGTTTTTATTAGTTGTTTATTTCTAATATATAACTGCTGCTTTCTGTCTATATAATTTCTATAGCTTTAGGTGTAGCAGGGACTAAACCACATTACGTTTCACGATATATAGGATTTGGGGACAGCTTGTTTCAAGGTACTGGTTTTTTCTGTTGGGTGTGTTATATTAGCTTTAAAACGCTTCTGTGTAGTGCCTGAAAACTCATTAAATACTGTGTTTTGAGCTCCTCTTTGGTGGGTGTTTTCGTTATTTAGCTAGCATAACTCAAGAGTGATAAGGAGTGGGGTGGGTGTTTAGGTTTGTTTGGGTTTTTTGGTTTTGTCAATTGTTGGTGTGTTCTAAAGGAGTAAATACCCTTCCCTCTAGCAAAAGTGAGGTGGTATCTGAGTACTTTTAATCTGTTAGAATTACTGGTTTTGTGGAGAGATGCTTTATAAATACATAGGCTGTGCACTTTCATATCTTAGTCTCTATATATGATTTGAATTTTGTCTGTGAGGTTAATGGTAGTGTGTCGTGTTTTATAAATCACTTTGGGGAGATTACGCGTCTGATAGTCTTCTGAATTCATCACTCAGTCCTGCCTAAAAGAAGCTCTCTATGTCTTCATTGTAGTCTTACTGTTTCTTAACTTCTCTTCCTCTCCGGTCTTTTCAGCCTCTGCCCCTGTTTTTCATAGGGGATATTTGGTTGTAAATGCTTGTGCGTTTGCATTAGAAAGTAGTAATCTTGTAATTTTTTCCCTCCCTAACAAACTGGTTTTGTTTATTCAAGGTGGACTAATTACCTTTTTCTTAGTGCACGATGTCTGTACATTGTTTAGGCTAATCCAAGTCTTTATTGCTACATAAATCTGTTCAAGTGTTTGATCGTGTCGCGATTTAAACTGGTCTAATCTAGGCTGGTGTGACTTGTCTCCTCTCTTGAAGAGCCTGTGCCAATTGGTCTGAATTGTCCAAATACATCCAGAACGCTGTTGTTGGTGCAAGGGAGAAGCAGAACCACGAACACAGTTGTGGAAGTCTAGTTGTGTTATGTGTGTTATGCTTGTACACAAGCATGCCCATAAATGTGCAGCTGAAAGTGAATTTTTGTCAAGTACTTTCCTTTTCTATATTAGAAACGTAACTTGCAGTGGTTTTGTTATGGGGATGAAAACAACTATTGGCTTTACAGGGTCAAATCTTCTCCATAAAGAGATGTGCATTAATATTACCACAGTCAAGTATTTTCAGGATGCCTGTGCCACTTGGTTTATTCAGCTTAGAGAAGAAGAGACTGAGGGGAAGGAAAAATTGTGATGTTTTGATGTTTCCTCTGTTTTATATTGTTTTCTCTGATGAATTGTGTTGCAACTCATAAAAAAAAAAAAATTGTCCAGAAATACTTTTATTTGTCAAAATGCTTCACAATTCTTATCACACTTAAATGTTTTAAAACTTAATAAATAAATTATGCCATTTTAGTGATTAGAGAGAAGCTTTAAAACAGGTTTTTGGAGGCAACTTTGGAGGAATTTGAGGCATATGCACAAAAAGTTATGTATCAAGTATTGCACCTGAACCTTTCTGCTTCAACACAAGAAATCTGACTGAGAGGGAGACTGCTGCAGAGAAAATATTTGTGTGATATTAAAATATTACCCACATCACAGAAATTTATCAGGAAAAGTTTATTCCAGCTTTGTATTTATGTAGAGGATCTTATCTATGTAATGTACTGTATTTCACTAGAGAGATTTGTCAGCAATAATTTGTATCTATATGTTTAGGCTCTGATGAATATCAGCTAAGAATACGAAATTGGATTCTGGAAAGCTGTGTTTTGTAATGAATATTCTCAAGATTCACTAATCTGTCATGTTACATGGAAGATCTGTGTTGAGACATAACACTGTACAGTAGAAGGTGAGGTTACTGAAGACAGATCTCGGATGGATTTAAACAAGTAGTTTGTTGTGGATTTGGTTTTTTTTTTTAGTTTTGAATTTCATCAATTTACTTAAGACACACAATTTTATAGATATTGGTAACGTTACAAGCTACTGGAAAATGTAAATACATAAATCATTCATGTTTTAAGCTAGTCCTAACTGGCTGAAAACTAAGCTTTTTCCTTGGAGGGAATCCCTTTGGGACTGTGCTGTTACAGTGGGGCACGTCTTCCTAGGCTGGCTTGCTCCCAATGGCCAGTAGCTCCTCTTGTGGCCCATTGCAGTGGATTCCTACCTTAACTCCAGTCACTTGATAGGATTTCAGCTTGCCACTGGATCATGAGCCAGCAAAACAGTAGCTTTGCTTTGCTTTCCCAGGGAAGCCTTGAATGTTTGAGCCCTTAACGTTGTGGCTCTTCGCCTGCCCAACAGCAACAAAAGGCTCCCCACGTAAACTTGTACAGGCTTGTAGGGCAGGGCCAGTGCCCCCAGGAGATGGACAGGTCACTCCCTTGTTTCACTTCAATTGGCGCAAAGATAAATGACTGTGTTACCAGCTCCTAAAACAGGTTAGTTAATGGGAACTAACTGTGAGCTCAGTGAAGCGGCACTAATCTCTCTGAAGTGTCTGGCTTTGATCAGCTCATTCTCTCTCAGCAGGCCGAAAAATAGCCACAGGACAGGAGTGCTTAGTTTACAATCATGTTAATTTTGCTGTAGGTTTGTCTTTAGCTGTTGGAGATTAATGAATCAAAATGGTGTTTAAATTTACAACCAGTTCTCTTCTAATCACTTGACAGTATTATTTCTGCCTGTTTTCTACTTTGATTACCTGAGCTGGTCATCCGGGGGACTCTGCTGTTCTGCCATCTGATAGTGGGGTACAGCCTTAAATGTCTGGGAAATAGATGATAGTGGAGGCTGTTGAGGATTTTTTGCTTTTCCACTTATTTCCTAAACTGTGTATTTGTTGAAACCGTGTCCAAACTCATCTTCTGCCTTTATTCTTGGCTCATTTTTAGCCCCTACAACAGTCTTCTGTCACCTTTGATTTCACCAACATGTATCAGATGTGGGGAGAGTATGTTGGGAGTATTGATTTATGGTGAAGTGCAGGCAGGACTTGTGATATTTGACAGTTAAACATGAGCAGAATCTGCTTAACAAGGTCTATGGATGCTAATAGTTGGATAAGCAGGTGGCATAGGCAATCCTAGGTTTCTTTGCTTTCTTGGGGTTGCACTGTAAGGGGAAGCCCAGGGTGGTGGAGTGTTTGAATCTCCTATAGACAGCCTAAAATTTTGGTTCTGTAAAGATTTGATGTGAATCTGGTACCCTCCAAAGGTATTGTGTGCATAGAATTCCTTGTCATTTACCTTTAGTGTATTTCTTTTTGGGGAGGAAGTAGAGTGGAAAGTGCATTTGCAATTTAAGTTTACTTCTGTAGAACAACAAGAATGATCTCTGCTGGCTACACCTGAAGAAGGAAAAAAAATATTATGTAGTAGGTGTTGGTTCAAAAAGTGTCTTGGGTCAGAAACAGTTGCCAGAAAGATATTGCTCGAACTTACTGGGGTATGCCTCTTGGAGGTTTTGGTTTGCTTTTTACTGTACTACCTTCATTTTACAGGTAATATTTATTTTACAGGAATACTGAAGAGGTGTAACTTTTTATTGTTGGAAAAGTTTTTCTCTGACCTGTATGAAAATTTCTATGAAATTAGTGTCTTTGTGAATAGCTGTACACAGAGAGCACACACATGGTTTTTTTTTTTATTGATAGAAGAAGAGAACAACCCTGTTTAATCTTTGCATTTTTCTTCACTTCTGTGGCGGGGACCCAGGTCCTTGGACAGTGATGGTGTGAGACAGTGGTGTTGTTCTAGTTCCATTATAGCTGGAACGTGGCTGTGAGCCTGTTTCTGAGCATTAAAGCCTGATGCTAATACCCCTGATGCACTAACTCTTATGTTGAGGAGTCTTCTTTGTCATGAATTCATTAGTTTCATGCAGAGATGGTATATAATTCTGATTGCTGCTTGCAGGGAAACTTTAAAGAGGGGAATGGATACCAGTAATTACTGCAACACCTCAATTCTATGTGCCAATGGGGAGAAATTTTTATATCCATTAACCTTCTACTAAAACCTTGTTGAAATTTTTTTTCTCTTTTATGTGATAGTGTTATGTTCAACTTCTGTCAAAAAGAATAGTGAATTTGTGTATGAACTTGAGTTCATAGTGAGGAATTCCAGCTTACCAGCTCCATCCTGTGCTGGAAGAGGCAGAGGTTCATCCCTTCAGCAGCTGAGGTTTTAGGGAGGTTGTGTAGGTGTGCTTAGTTTTCATCAGGTCTTGAAATTGTCCACTACTTGAAGGGGAAAAAACCCTTACCGAATAATTAATAAATAACTCTGCTCCAGTGTAAAAGACAAGTAAATTTTACTTGTCCTTTTAATAGTTGTTTCCAGGACCTATTTTCCTCACTGTGTGTGTTCCCATATTATTTATGTTGAAATGAGGAGGGAGAAAATTGGAGGTGAAGATAATCTAGTGATGCTGTCTGTATCCTTGCTTCTGTTCTGGGCAATACTTGTGTATTTGTGGTGGTTTTCCTGGGTAGTTGCAAAGGGACAACTCAGAGGGGTTACAGAATACTGAAGGGAATAAGAGCCTTGAAAAATAGTGTGACATAAATACTGGTTTGGTGTGTAGGAGAAATGCAGGAATATTTTGAGTTCCTGTATATAGGGTTCATTCTTGAGTACCTCAAATCTACTAAAATACAGAGGGTTTCTAGGTGGTATAAATACAGTTTAGTCCGGGTTTAAGTTTTCTTTATGCTGTAAGAAAAGAAGAAAATGGCAATTGTGCAAATAAGCCCACAGTCTATATGAGGTCACAAATTCTTACTGGTCATCTAGGAGTCACATTTATGTCTTTACTGTACTTTCACCCACATGGTTTCCCTCAAATAATCTATATTTGGTCTTTTTTCTATTAAGAAATGTCACTTTAGCCTGAAAATTGCCTTTTTTTGTTTGCTCTTTGCAGCAATGTAATAAAGGGGAGGTGTTCACAGGGAAGATGGTAAAGATTTCAGATGTACTGCGTTATTGTTTTCTGAGATTACTGAAAATTGATTCACTAGGAATTTGTTGCCAGATAAGTTTTCTGTCTTTGAAGCACTCTGTTTTCCTGGAGGAGCTCTTATTGAATTGATGATAACTAGATATAGTAACTGCTTTCTCGGATGGCTCAGTTCACCCTTCAAAGAGAAGTCTCTAGGGTTGTTTTTTTGCTATTTTGTACAGGAGTATTTTAATTATTCTAGAGATTTAAGAAATAATGCTACCTGTGCAAGGTTGCTTTTAATTATGCTCTCATCTGCCAAACTAAAGGAATGTTTTGCCATAGTGTGGAACTGGGGAGAAGCATGAGCTCAAATTCATACTTTAATCTTGGTAGAGTGCTGGTTGTTTGGACAGGTGATTCAGCAAAGTAAAGCTTAGAATTAGAGATCTATGCAGCTAAAATCATACACATATTGATAAATAAAGTTATTTTGGTCTCATCAGTGTAGCCATGAAAATAGTTTGCCATGTTGACAGCTGAAAACTTGGGGGCAGGAGGAATGTTCAATTGCAGCTGTTGGGAACTGCAGGGAATAACTATGGCTTCATGTGTTTGTGAATTGGGTACTTTGCACATTGTGCAAGTATCCTTTTTGAACTCTTGGTTTCTTTCTCTGATGGATGACCAGAAGGCTCTTGTATTTCTGTGGTCTGTTGTGTAATGCATATGAATAATAACACTGAATATGCTCTATGTTTGGGTTAATACAGTTGGTTGCAATAATTCCAGAAAGCAATGGCTTACTTTTAAGCTGAACTTGGTGGAATCATTTTTTTTAATCCTTGAGTTAGGTTTGAATGATTGAAATGCTGTATCTGTGTCATTTTAGTGTGAGGCTCTTAAAATTACTGATTCCTGTATAAACCTCAGGCTCCTGCAGGGGTTTTATACTAGGTGAAGTGGAGTCTGCTGTGATTCTCCATATGCTCTAACCTGCCATGTGGGCCTTTTGGCTATGCCATGTAGTTTCCAACTCACCTGCCTGAGGAGCACAGTAAGGGAAGAGCTCAGCTCTGAAGCTCTGAGAGCTTCTAGCAACAAAACCGCAGCAATCCTGCTGTGTGAGAACTGTCCTCAGTGTTGCATCCATGTGAATGCAACTGTATCTGAGTGACCTGGTTTTGCTTTAGGATTTCTTTCAATGCCCACGATTTCTTGAGGCAAAAAACAGGAAGTAAAATTTAATTTTTGAGGCATAAGTAACATGATGAGGCATTTAGGTGTTTAAGTGGTGTGTGTTCTCTACCTCTAGTTAGTCATGGCTGCAGAAGAACCTACTTGCCAAATACTTGATTCATAACTATGCTGTGCAAATCTTGTTATCATGTAATAGTATGAGGTAGGATGTAAATTCTGAGTGAAGGTCTCTCCTAAAGGCTGGATTTAAGGTGGTAACAGACTGGAACTGTTACCCTGCGGCTCACAGTTTATTTTTACTCATGTACAAATCATCTGTATTATTCACTAACAAGAGACATGTAGACTGCTGTACCTCTGTCCTGGGACTGTAACTTTATAGATTTTTTTTTTCTTTAAACTGCATGTGAATTAATTTCATTTATCCTTTCATGTAGCCCATCAATGAAGCATGTAGGAAGATTAAAAGTATTAATTACCTCAACTCTTAAGACTGAGAGTAAATAGGTTTTCATGTTGCTAGTTTCTCACTACTGTAATTAACTGCATCCGAGAGTGTAGAACTTGAAAAAGATTAGGAAAGAAACCTCAGTGCTATTCAGGCTTTACCTTCAGCCCTGCAGCTTTGCAAAAAGTATACAGTAGATCTTCAGTCCAGTGGATATTTCTTAGTTGGCAACAGATAAAAGCCTTCAGCTTCCTGGGAGAGGACGGGAGCACAGGAAAAGCTGGTTGCATAGTCACTGGTGGAATCCCTTTAATACTGGCTGGGTGATCTTGAGAATTTTTAAAATAACAGCGAGGAGAATCTAATTTCAGTGAAGCAGAATTCACCCCTGATAAAGGACTTTGCAGAAAGGAGTTCTTTGTAACTATAGAAACACCTAAATTTTCTAATCTTTGATGGAGAATCAGAACAGACTTCGCTGAGTTCTCAGTAAATCCCAGAGCTGATAGTGAATGCTTAACACATTGAATGTGGTAGGAAAGAGGCTCTTTGGAACTTGCTTCCAGTAAAACATTCTCTAAATCAGAGTAATATCCTCACTAAGCTGCTTAATAATGAAAACGGTGGTCAGAGGAATGTAGTGGTGAGTGTCCTTGGAGGTGGGAGAAAAAGGCTGAAGCAGTGCAAGTTAATTTTCTGAGTCTTTCAGAAAGTGATTATCTCTAATCACAGCCCTCTTTTAGGAAATTGGAATCAAAACCAGGTGCACTTCTTTTGCACTTAAAGAAGAAAACAGAACTTGTGGCAACAATACAGACTGAGTGCTATGAAGGCAACTAAAATCCTGTGTAATTCAGGGCAGATTAAAGATGCTTTAAATCTATGGTTTCAAGATAAGTGTCAGGTGAAATCCACTAAGAAAGTGAGCACTCTACTTAAATTTGAACAGGATTTGATATGGAGCCAAGTTCAGATGGAAGTAGTGACACACTTTGAACCTGAACTAGTTTTTCCAAATCTGACAGAAAACTTGTTGCTTCTCCTTTAGCTCTTGTTAAATGGGAAGGAAAAGCCAAAGATGGAGAGTGATGGGAAGACTTCCTTGAAGGTGCTTTTGTTTTTTGCTTTTGTTTATTTTGGAACACTCCCTCCTGTAGGTAATGTGGTTCAGAATGTTCGTAAAGGAATTTAAAAATAATAATGTCAGACAAGTCGTATCACCCTAAAGTAAATGAGTGATGAAGCACAAGATATTCAGAGTAACTCTTCCTAAATAGTATTTTCAAAGAGTTGGTTTTCTATTCTTCATGTTGCTCGTTTTGTAGCTCTTACCACTGAAAAACTTGCAGCCACCTCCAGTACCTCTGTGAAGACTGTAATTTTTAAATGGGTAAGGCCCCTGCCTGGAGTGAGTGCCACGGATCCAGTGCATGAAAACTTAGTTAGCAGCAATACTGCTTGAGAATGATAATTCCTCTCTCCACTACTTCACCAAAGAGAGGAATGTGATGTGAATGTAGTCTCTTAAAATTTCTCAAGGAGCTTCATGGGCTGTAAGACACACAATGATTCTTTTAATTAAGGTTATTTAGCTTTAATAGGAGATATGTGGCTAAATATCAGTGCAGGTCTTTTACCATCCAGCTGCCATATTTTCACAAGCCATGGTGACCCCAATAAGCTCTTTAAACACAGTAACTCAATGCTGTTAGAAGAAACTTATCCGGTGGTGCAAAACCTGAAATTTGAAGTCACTCCAACAGTTTTTCACTGATGCAGAAGGAATCTGTCTCTCCTGAGAGAAAGACTTCTGGTTTTCAGGGGTATACTGCAGAACTTTGAGGTTCTTGCTTTGACAGCTATAAATTAACTTTAATTTTTTAACTTCATTTTTTGGACTAATAAAAAGTTTTCTCCTAGGTTTGACTTGAGATTTCTCCCTAGACTGTAATTTCAATTGTCATTTTGTGCTACTGGGTTAACACTTGTGCTTTTTCAGCTAAATGAGATATTTTTCAATTGTCTTAAATGTTGTCTGTTGTTAATTAAATACCAGTGCAATTAAATACCATAAGCACCTTTGTCTTTCAGAGAAGGTGGCTACAGTTTCAGTTAATATTTAGTTATTATGTGGGTTGAAGAGTTTACCTCATCACTTTTCCAGGATCATACAGGTGCAGGATGTGCCTCTTGGCTGAACTGTAGAAACAGAACCCGTGAGGTGGACTAAGATTCCTAACCCAGCACCCTTAAGTCAGTCCTAACTCTCAGTGAGAGATTGAGGCTGGCACTGCTCTCTGCAGGTGACTTGCTCACATAATATTTATCTCTTTAAGCCTGTCAGTCACTCAGTCCCTGAGGTCAGGGTAGACACAGTCTCTGGGTGCCAGGCTGTGCTGCTTTTCTGCCTCCAGTTCTGCTGTCTGAGATGTGGGTGAGAAAAAACAAACTGGTATCTGCCTGTTGCCTTTCTAACATGTTATTTGTCCTCCTTGGAAATACCTTACTTGATACATTCTGTGATTTCATTTGTGGACTTTTCCCCTTTTGTTTTTCAGGGTGAGATGACAGCCCTCTGGAAGAGCTGGAAAATACACAAGTAAGTTTTGAATCTTTTGGGGTTTTTTCCTTCCTCTTCTAAGTCACCTTTTGGAAGTCAACGTCATTGACTGCTGTCTGGAGAGCTCAGAGGAGCTTCCTAGCACTGGAATTTAAATTGTTTAAGATCAGGTGGTGAGTTTTTCAGAATCTTGGAAGAATTTCAAGGCATGTCTCAGGTTTCACTGCAGATGAACTTGAAACAAAAGTGCATTCAACACTCTTTACTTTGTCAGCATCAGTAGAAAAGCCTTGAGATTTGTGTGGGAGTCTAGAGAAATATATATTTTGAGTGGGTTTTATTAGAATTTTTATAACTAGATGCAAAAGAGTAGCAGAGTCTATTTTTAATTGACCTTAATATCATGTTTTGGCTAGCATCTGTATGGTTACATGATGGCAGGTGATCTGGATCTGAACTGTGCCTTCAGCAGGGCAAACAAGCACAGGGCTTGTGCAGATTAACCTGTGCAGACACCTGTATATCTTTCCATCCATTAATATATGAGATTTAATTTTTACAATGTGTGAAACTCTTGTTTGAAATTTTCTTGTGGCAGGTATTCTTCCCCCAAAGGGCATTTTTTTTCTGCTGCCCCCCCAAAAGAAACAAATCTCTCCATAATATTTTTTAAAAGAATAATGAACAAAGAATTCAGCCATTGTCTGTAGGGAACTGAATATAATACTTGCCATCCAGAATGTTGCTTTTCCTGGGGAGAAGCACAAGCTACTACTCCCTCTCCTGGCCTCATAGGGGAAATATGTGCAATTGTCAAAAGGGGGCATTCTTGCTTTTTCAGACAAATGAAAAGTAAGTCATAAAATAGGTGTCGTGTTAGACCTGTCGTTTAGGTAGAGCAGAAATTGCTCAAGCTGACAGTCTTCAGCCAAAGCAAATATAACAGATGGAATATTAAATATCAGAAGTGATTTGCAGACTAATTTAATCTTTTACTTTGTGGACAGAGGTTTTATCTATCTCACCTAAGGTTTACCCAAAGCTTTTATTAATTGATGAAAATGCCCACTGCAGTTACACATGATCTGTGTATAAAAATATATATCCTTTCCAATTGTCAGTTAAATCTCACAGAACAGTTCTTTTTATCTGTGAAAATACAAATGTGACAGTCTTGCCAGTCTGTACAAGGGTTTGCTACAACTGCTGTTTTGCCTTTTGATCTGGCATATCTGGAGTTGCCAAGAAATAGCTGAACCAACTGTGTATTCCTATAAAAACCTCTTGAAAGGGCAAATCCTCGTGTACAGCCAATCTGCATGTACCTTGAGAAATTACTGATGCCTTGTGCAGTCCTTGCTCATGGAAACAAGAGCAAATCCTGGTCTGACTGTGCAAACAGAGAATGATGTTGGTTTTAAGCTTCTATGTTAAGAGATGTCAACAAAGGTGTTAATTTCTGAGTTTACCCGAGCATTTACAGATTAGACCTGTTAACAAACAGGTTCAAACTGGTGCTGATAACTTCTGTTTATAATCAAATTTGACTCTGCTCTCAGATATTTCTCATACTTTTATTTCCTCTAGTGCTGTGATACTTATGGTTAGGTGAAGTCTTTCTATACAGGGTAATTAATATGCTTTGCCATTAACATTTTCAATCAACTTGGGGATAGCAAATTTATGGCTGCATTTTAAAAAGAACACATTTGAAGCTTATATATTGTTTTCTCTTGCCTAAAGAATAACTTTTTTTGTAATTCAGTGTATCAGATAATACAAATAAAAAGATTACTGCTGACCTAAACTTAAAAATTATTTTAGTTACCATGTTTTAGAAAGATGCTGCTTTTTCAACTGAGAGTATGTTAGTGTTGAGGGTTTTTTTACACTGCAACATCTAATTTCAGTATAGTGGAGTGTTAGTGTTGGGATAAAGATGTTTGTCCTCTTGAGGGTATAATCAGAACACACCAGCACAACCAGCAGGTTCAGGGGTCAGATCTTTTAAACTACGTAGCTTTAGAGCAGATGTAGAGAGGGCCATAAAGTATTGCAGTTTTAAACCCAACAAAATCTCAATGATCTTTCTGCATTACCCATCACCTCCCATAGTAATTTATACTTGAGGAAAGTGAGTGCAAGGCACTACCAGATACTACTCACTCAAAGCTTGAAAGCAATCACTAAGCTGCAGAGGAACAGACAGGGTTTACACTGACAGCTTTCTCCTGGTAATGGAAGGAAAGCACTGGCCTCAAGCACTTGCTTTCCAACTCCTCATATCTCTGCCTTGCCAGCGTGGGAGGTTAATTTGGAGTTAACTATTTGCATCAAATACTCAGGTTTGTTATGCTTAGAACTGCTAGTGTAGGCACATTGTTACAGAGAGTGGGTATTTGGAAAAGATGAAGTTGAAATGGAAAGGAACAGAACAAAGGACTACAGAAAAGCAGTTCTAAGTAAAAGGAAGAAGTACAGTAAATACAATCTGTACTCATGGTCAAATTCATTAAAGTATGAGCAGGTAAAAGAATTGCAATTGATCCTCTATGCAAAGCAATAGCAAAAGGATAAAAAAGCTTAAAAGAGGGACAGAAAATAGAGGTGTGATGGTCAGTCTGCTCCTTAGTTAAGTGGCTGAGTATATGTTTGTTGGGGGTCTGCCTGGAAACATTTTTCCCTACATGTAGTGGGGCTGTTTTTAGCATTGCTGACTGAGGCAGAGTGAATGTGTGTAACTATTCCCTTTCATCCTCTTTTGTACTGCTTTGCAACAAGTGGAGCTCCTTAGGGTCGATTCCAGCAGGATTTAAAAATGCAGGTTGCTGTTCTGTTTTGGGTCAGTTAATGCCCAAAGGTGTAGTTTGAGTGTGGATTTACTCCAAGTTACTGTATCTCCTGAGATAAATGATAATTTATTGCTATGACTTCTTGTTAGGAATCTATTATTAGTGGCCTTTAGAAAAGCAAAATGCTATAGTAGAAATGTGGTTGTATACAGAATTGGTTTACTGGTATGTTTGTGCAGGTGGGAGAGGGTGTAAGATATTTAGCTGTGGAAAAAAACAAACCAACCCAAACCCAAAAAGCCCACCCAATGAAAAACAACTATAAATGATCTTCATGTGCCATAAAATAGAAATCAGGTAATGGATTACTTATAGGCTACCCCAAAAAAATGTGTGTTTGAGAATAAATGAAAGCATTCTCAAATAAAAGCCTTGCTGTTGCAAGCCAGACCTGATTTCAAAATGCAGAGGAGGAGGAGGGAAGGAGCTTGCTGTGATTGTAGGGAAGCTGCAAGGGTAAAGAGCCATACAAACAGCCAGGAATAATCATTTGTGGAATAGCATAGAGCAAATTTTAAATCCTGGAGCTCTGTTAGTAACAATAAATTCAAGAAATCAAAGATATTTTTGGTGAGACTTCTATTAGAGAAGGATCTGTGTTGTTCCAAACATGGCTCAAATTGCTGGGGAAGAAAAATCAAACAAACAAAATACCAACAAAAACCTGGTGATCAGGAAACCGAAAAGTGTCCAAAACTTCTGATAGTGCACAGCACTAGGAAGGATATAACAGCAACTGGGTGTTGCATAAACACAGGGATCAAACTCCTGAGAGGACTTGGAAGTGAAATAAGTAATCTGAGGACATGTTACTGCACCAGTCTGATCCACTCAAATGGTTCAGTGAGGGGCCCAGCTCATGTTTAACCAAATGGATTTGAGAAGTCAGTGTTGCACATGACTGGTCCTTGAGCTGATTTTGTAGTGAAGTTGTCAGGATGATAATTGTTCCTGTGTTGTGTCAACACCATGCTCTGGCTAATCCAGATGAGGGGCACAACTATGATTCCTTTATTATATTAATTAATTGTGTGTCTGTCCAGTTTTACAGGAAACTGGATACACATCACTGCTAACATTCTCCTGTTTTAACTGAAGCCAGCAAGGAGCTGTTTTAGGCTCTTTTCAGCTTGTGGTAATTTTGAGGTTCCAAAAGAAGATGCAGCTGCCTGGTTCTTATTTGTCTTAATAACTCTTTGGACAGTACATGGGATAAGTTTTCTCAGCAGTGTAATGGACTCCAGTTTAAGCATCAGCATGAGAGGTTTCAATGCTAAATTTCAACTTGATTCTGTACAGGTATTAAAACTGCCAAGATTTACATGACAATTTGGCTGTGAGTTTCCACATGAGCTGCTGGATTCGTTTAATTTTAAACCATGCTTCTGTAAGACTCTGTTTTCATTTAAAGGAGAGGGAAAAAACAAAAATCCTTGAGAGGGCTAGCCAGGAGGCTCTAACCATGCAATGGTTGTAGGGCAAAACTTTATTAGCACAAAACTTTATTAGGCAAATTCAGAAGTTAAGCTGATCTGTTCTTCCAACTCTCCCACAGAAACTGCTCACATGATTTCACAAGAAGGTGAAGATAAGCCATAATTTCATGATCAAGTTCTACTTACAGGTAAGAGCAAACTTCCAAAGGATTCTTGTCTTAGCTCTGTCTTCAAATGTTAGTGCTAATGTTATATTAAGAAACCAAACAGGGAAGTGCTTTTGGAGTTAGTGCTGGGTGGCAAGTAAAGGTAAATCAGAGCAGAATGATAAATAACGTGTTGGTCTCTGAAAGGAGAGGTGTCATCTTGTTCCTGACGCACTGTCAAGATGATGTTTTACTGGTTTGACTTTGTGTTGAAGAACACACAACAGTTGCTCAGTAAGTGGTTTTATAGGGAATCTCACCCATGTTACAATAAACAGAGCTCAAAGATAACATATCTTTAAGCTTTTACGCTTTTTGGGATGATAACTGTGAAAAATTACCTAGTGAGGGTTAGCAAGCTGTACCTGTGGCCATTTTCTCATGACCCCTGGGAGATAAAGTTTACTATCTTGGATCATGATGTGCTGTCAAATGACAGGTTTGCCTGTCTGGCCAACAAAAAGTAATTGAGGAGTGTTACGGTTTTACAATCCATGTTTCACCATATTTGTAGCTTTTTGAGCTGTTAGACCTGAACAAAGTAGGTCAGTGTTGACAGAATAAGGCTGGCTTTCACTCTTCTTCAGTCTTTGACTGCTGCTGGGTGCCTTGTACCTGAAAGCATCATGTGGGAAGCACAGAGTTTTCTGGAGGTACTGCTGTTATAATTTCAGTTACAGCTCAAATTAAGATTTTTGGTACAGTATTTTTTTTTCTTTTGGTCACTGTTCTAAAATCTGTATCTTGAATCCTAAATCTGCATTATTTTAAGCAAGTAATCTGATAGGCTCCTCTAAGTGGGGAATTGGGAACTGCTTAGTAGAGGAAGCTTTGCTGACCTCGGGTTAGCTGTCCTCAAGCCATTTATTTTTTGTGTGTGGGGCCAAGTAGTGGCTTCATCTGCTGCACCCACATTGTGTCCTGGAATACATTAGTAATTGGAAAAATTAAGTATTCTGTGGGGTTTGGGTTTTTTTAGTACCCCTTTAGATCTTGGGGCAGGAGAATCTGCGTAAACAGATACTTATGGCTGAGATTTTCTGTAGCTGTTCAATACCTGCTGACTGTATTTTGAGTCACTATATACACTAAAAAATTACTATTTTTAGGTAGCTTCCTCCTCAAATACCTTCCTATGCATGAAATGTCTTATCTGCTGCTTTGAGTTAGTGTAAGTCAAATAACAAATGTGTGGCAAAGTATGGAATCAGGCTGGTTTACAACTACTATGCTTTTCCATGTAAGGTGGGAAGAGGAAACATTAAAGAAAAAAGGCTGTTTTGGCTACATTTGACTCATTTCAACTCCTATAGGGAAAGCCTTAACAGTGACACCAACCACAAAATGTCACCTATGGGGTGGTGCTCTGTTTCAGGGGAATAACTTGATAAACAGAGTTCAGTGTAACCCCAGAACCACACGAGCACTGGAAATCCTACACTTCCATGTACTGGAGGAAACAGAGAACTGTGTGTGTGTGCCATAGCAGATATTTCATGATCAGATGCAAAGCTGGGGGAAAAGCTTTCCTTTGAGGTCTTGGGTGAACTGAAGGACCCCAAGATGCAAATGTGTTTTTCAGGTGGGGTGTGGTGTAACTGTGGGAGCACAGCTGAGATGAGACTGGTACTCAATATACATAGAACAGTGGAAAAGGTGTTAAATGAGCTGGAAAAATCAGGAATGATGCAACTAGTGTGGGGACCAAATGCTTCTCCTTTGCATCAAGTACCTGAACTCCTTGGTATAGACCCTATGTACATATGCTAAAGGCAAATGAAGCAATTAAAATGTCATAGGAATTAATTGCAAAACAAAATTCCAGAGTAAATGAAGTGCTTAAATATATGCAAGAAATGAAATTACTGTTATATTAGCACAGGACTTCAGCAGACTACATACTATACTGAATAAGCTTTGTAAAGCAAAACATTTGTGGGAGGAAAGTATGTAATGGACACAGTTTAAGCTTAGAACCTGTGCTTGAATGCTTTGGTGTGAAATAAATGAAAGCTAGATTTTTTTTCAAAAAGTGTTTTGCTGCATTAGGGAAAGACTTTTTTCCTACTTATGTTTGATATTAAGAAAAGGTGTTTACAGTGTACCAAGGCATGCTTTTCCCAGCCTGCAGTTATCATGGATTTTCTTAAATTAAAAAACCCCACAACCAACAGCAAAAAATTCGCAACTTGAAGCAACTCTGAGGGATTGGCTAACTTATTATTTTGCCCTGAGGCAGGATCAATTTTGTATGTTATGCAAGACAGAAGTTTGTCTGGCTTCCCTTTAAAAACCATTATGATAGAGTGTCTTCCTCCTTTCACCTGTTCATGTATTTGATTATCTTTACCTGGTATGTAGCAATCTTAAGTCCATTATTTTGTCTTCTCTGTATAAAATAAGCAGTCAATCTTTGCAGCAGCCTTTTGCAGAGCAGAAGGCTGTTCCAGTGTCCCCTTACACAAAAAAACTCTCCTAAAGGCAGTCAAATAAAGCACAAATAGAAAAATGTAGTATTGAAAAGACCAAGATGAATCTCAAAGCCAAACCCCAATGCCAGCATAGAATCACTCACCCTGATTACTTCTCAAATCTTTACTTGTTGATGCAAGTCTTTCCTTCTAAATATTGCCCTGAGGGGCAGAAATAATTTTGTGGCTGAAGTTCAAGGTTCAGCTTCTTTACAGTGTGCATGGAGAGTTTTTCAGAGTTGGCAGCAAGTGGCTCTCTGCTTTGGTCTGCATTGGCCAGGGCACAGTCCTGTGTGTGTTCCACTTCCACATGAGAGAGGGGAGGGATTAGGGAAGTTGTTTCATGAGCTACTCTGTCAAATAGCTTGAGAGACACCTTGCCTCCCATAAGACTTCCAGATCTGAATCTCATCTATCACCGGAAAGTCTGATATTTTCTAGGATGCCACAATTTGTGGAAATGAATGAGCTTAATTAAGCTCATGGGAAGCTCTCACAAATGGCTAGAGATAAATATCAAATGGGGTCAATACACTGTCATGAGACTTTTGGCTTGTTACTGGATGTTCCCATCCCTTTGGGATGGCCTAGAGGGCAAGGACTTCTGAGAAGATTGGGGTTGGCCATGATTAAAGCTATATTTAGAAACTTTTTTAATTGCATACACTTCAGGCACATTAGAGCTGGCTGATTTTTTTTTTTTCTTTTTATGGAACAGTTTTCTGTTAGAAAATGCAGTTTAGTGGAAATAGGAATGTTTCATGGGAGTATGTCAATCTGACTGTAGCTTTTGACAGAAAAGGAAAATTAACTCAGTTTTTCAATGTTTTAGTAATAGGAGTGTGTCATTTGGAGGATGTGTGCCTTATTGAACTATTTGACATTGGAACTCAGAGCAGAATTAAAGTAATTGTACTATTCTACCAAACTATGACTTCAAGTGTACAACAGCTATTATCTACTACACAATAATTTGTTGACAACGATTCACATTAAAATGGAACATCTGGGTAGCCACCAAATTTTTGACCCAATGCCACTTCTATAGCATGTTATTTGTCATTTTATTCTAATAAAATAAAAATTATGTGCTAGATTAGATTCCAATAAAAATTAGAAATGCTGGAGTTTCATGGAAAACAGAAGTTCTCCTCAGCTTGAGGGACACTTGGCAGAATAAAAAAACCAAATCTTCATATAAATCAAATCTGTTTGGGATACAGGTGTTGAACAGTCTTGTGAGTCTGGAATGAAAGTGGTGGTCCCAGATTTTTTTACAGGCTACATAAAACATTGGAAAAGAGCCACTGAATGCAGAAAGTGACCAATAATAGAAATCAGAGGGCTGGGGAAGGACACTGTAGGAACAGAGGGACTAGATGAAAATAATTTGGAAAGCCAATCTCAGGGAGAATGTGGCCTGCTGTTCCTGATGGATGGCTGGAAATCAGGAGAGATGTGCAGAAATAACCATGGGGGGGAAAAGCCAACCTGATGTCCTGGATATACCTTAACATTGTTCATATAGATCAATCCCACCAAGAAATTCCTTTAGAGCAAATTGAACTCCTGTACTTAGAACTTGCCTGATCATGCCCCTTGCAGAGGGGCATGGAGGGATGTTCACTGGGGTGATGTGATCAGCTGCTGGATTTGCTGTTGCAACTTGCTGGCTACTACAGGAGATTGGCTGGCAACAAATTCATTTGCACTTATTTGTTGGGGAAGAAGGGTTCCTGCTGCCCATCAATTTGGAGTTCACTTTAAATGGTAGGTGAACTGCTTAAGGCTAAAAATTGAAGGACCAGTTCATGATTATAGTGCTAAAAAAGGAAAGTGTAAAAACAACACAAGGTCTGAGGGTATCTTGCATTAGTTTCTTGTTTTAGCTTGTACTTGGGGTTTTCCATGAAGTTTTGGGTAAACTGTGAAGTATTTATTTGCTAGGGCTGTTTCTTGAGAATAATTCCACATCTAGGCTGGATTCTTGGTGGTTTGTAGTTTTGGACACTTGTGGTCTTGCTTTTGGCTGTTTGGTGTTAGGGAATGTGCTGACAGGATGTACCTGGGATAGTCTGGATCCCAAGTGGGTTATGCTGTGTCTGCACAGGTGAAGGGCAAAGACAGCCCTGCTGAGTGGATATTTCTGCCTTCATCCTTCCAGAAACGCTGCTCCGTGGCAGCAATAAATCCAGTTTAATATTTTGTAAGCCTTCTATTGGAAGTGTTATTTTTAGCATTATGGCATGTTTTTGTTTCCCTTTCTCTGCAACATGAGTGTTACACTCACAGCCAACACTGACTAACGCCATCAAGTGTAGTTTGTGCCTCCAGAATCCCAGCACAGTTCTCCGGTCTCTGGATGACACAGAACTGTACTCTGGACCCGCAAGTTAAAATTCTTAAGTGATATCATTGATGACAGAAAAATTTTTTTTGCATTATGTGAGCACACAGAAGGGTTTTTTCTTTTTGCTCTTGGTGTGTTTTTCACATTAAAAAACATTAGGCAAATTATAAAACAAAACTTAATATATGCTACTGTGTCCCATCTTGGGGGATGAATATATCATTCCATATGCTGTAGCTAAACATAAATGAACTGTTATTAATGATTGCCATAATGTTTTCTAGCAGTTAGCTGGCTGTGATTCTAGGAATTTTTTTCCACTGTGTTTTGAAGGGTTAGGTTATTTAAACTTACTATCAAATAGAATCAGATCAAAGTGAGCTAATTTTTCTTAAACACTAATCATTTTAAGGCTATTGAACTAAATATAGAGGCAGTTCATTAAATCATTAAAACAGCCTGCAATAATGCTCACAAAGTCATTATAGTGCTATTCCCCAGCCAGAGAGGTGGTGTTGCCTTAAGCACAGTTTAATCAAATTAGATGGTGGGCTATGTCCTGGGGTTTCTCCTATTGATATTCATTAAAAATACATGATTTATCACTAATCTCTGTAAGGTATATCCTACTCCTCCAAATGAATTTTGTAAATGTCAGGGGGAAGAAAACAGAATAGTTTATTGTTATAAGAGTTTAAGTGTGGTGTGATCACATTTACATTTGTATAATGTGTAATTTAGTGATCGATGATAATTTTAATGTGCCTTTAAAATTTTTTGTCCTTAGTTGAAAAGTTAACAAAAATGGAAAACCCTCAGGAGTAGCCACTTTATATTTCAGTGCTGTAAAAGCATATGAATTAAGTTTAGAATTAATTATTCTGTAGTTCATTATATAGTTTGCTCTTATAGATTGTCTGTAAAAGTTCACTGTTTAATTTCATGTGCTACTTTTGGTACCATTCTCCATTTTTTTATTTTTGTTTGGCACACTTCAGCATTGTAACCCCTCTGTCCTTTCCTCTTTGGTCTTTTAATTTCCTTTCAAGTATTTTTCTTGTTTTAAACTGTGGGGAAACATTTAATGAGAAGACCACACACAAACATTGCCCTCTGTGCTGTCACTGCCACTTGTTTTCAGTGAAAATGTCTTCATATATATAATGCTTTCTAATCCTGTAGCACTCTACAAATGGGGTAGATCAATTATGTCACTGAACACCCAGACACACAGCTAAAGGTGCAGTGAGGCTCTACCACATTTCAGACCAGGAGGAAACACATTTCTGGTTACACTGGTCATTTGGACACAGTACAACCTTAATTCCTTGAACTGGAATTTACCTGATTTACCCCAACTCTGAAGTGCCCCATAAATATGCATCGTTTTTGTATTGCTGTTATTTATGAGCCTTTGATAGCATTTGGAACCCTAGCTGAATATTCCCAGTGATACCTCTTGTTCTGGGAGCTTCTTGGTATTATGTTGGGTCTTTTGAGTCCAGGGAAGAGCCACCTGCTGAACCAGATTATGGCTGCCAGCAGCACTTACCTGAGGTCAGGGTTTTAAAAGAAAAGATTTAAGATTTCTGGGGGAGTGGATCAAGTTCTTGGTGCCCTGAAAATCACCTGTCAAAGCTCAGAGTTCACGCAGTGCTGCTTAGCTCATGGCTTTGCTATGGGGATGCAGATTACTAAGAAACTATTTACTTGATTGTTGGGTATTAATCATGTTACCACAGAATTGCCACTTAATTGAGACTGGCTTGAATTAAAACATAACTATTATGTTGTAATTGCTGAGGTGGTGTTGTAATTACTGAGATGCTCATACAATAACACTTGCAGAAGGAACTTGAGGTGTGGTTTTAGAACACTGTCCTGCTTGCATTTGTCAGCTGTGTTTAAAAGCAATTGTCCCTTAGTCTGAGGTAGATCTGGACAGATTGCTGCTGTCACAGGCTCTGCTCTTGACTTACACTGGCATAGCTGAAAGAGGAGCTTATTTCCATACCTTTTAGAAATGGAAAACATTCTTCAGTTAGTGGATAATTACTCTGCTGGATGCTTGAATGCTAGCAGCTTTGGATTTGTTGGGTTGTAGCTAAAGGTAGTTGTGATCCTAGACCAGTTCAAACCTCTCTAGTTGGTGCTGCTGAAGTTCTCCCTGCTTTGTGTACACTGGCACATGAACTTGTCTCATGCTGATATAAGTAGGTTCAAGAAACTAAACCTGTAGAAAAGCTTTCACGTTGGCAGCTGAACTCTTAGGATGTCTTAACATGGGATGTGACAAATTCTAGTTCTAGGTGCAAGGATGAGGCCAGGAATGTACAACAGGGTGGGGACAAAGGCAGGCTAAGAGCAGTGCTGAGAGGGGTGGAAAGGGCTGTACTCAGAGTTAAAGTAGTGCTTTTACTCATGATTTTATTTCCCAAACACATGTGGGGTTATTTGTTTTTAGGGGGGGTTTTTTTGTACTGAAACACCAGTTCAGTGATTTTTCTGAAAATCCAAGATTTTGTTCTGTTCTTTCTAGCTTTCATTTTGTGAAGGAAAGCTTGAAAATGTGTCATAAACACAATAAGACTCCAGGTCCAGTTCAAGTAGCAAAGATACCCATGCTAATGTCATGCTTTATAACCAAACCCCTGCGACTCTTGGAATGTGAGTTGTGATTTTTGTGTTTTTACATGTCCAGGGTTGGTTAAGTGGAGTAGAGGCACCAACTTGAGAGGGAGCTGAGTGTCACAAAGGACTCGTAGGGGTGTAGGAGCTGCTGGTGCAGGGTGCAGTGTGTGACTGTCTGCACGCAACCCCAGTGGAGCTGCAGGGTAGGCCTGGCAGTCAGCCCACAAGCCTTAATCCTGCAAATATACATCCCACACTTCATTTTAGACTCGTGAGAAGCCCAGCCTAAATGAAATCCTATTCAACTGTGGGTCTAGAGCTAATTAAACATCTGCCTTTCAGTGACTTTATTGTTTTACTGAGCTTACCTATAGAGTATAGGTAAGTGCACATCTATAGAATTGGTTCTATCATTTTTTTAAAAGGCAGTAGACAAAACATCTGTTGCTTTCCTATAATAAGTCAGCATAATAAAGTGCTGATGACAGACACCGTCTGCTTTACCTAGTTTTACTTCTGTTTCAAAACTTTCTTCAAAGTGTGAGATACAATAGGGCAGCTGGATATTATCCATAGGCTCTTCAGCTCCAAATCCTTTAAGGTGAGATGTGAACAAGACTGTGCCTTAATTATTGGCAACTACTAGCTTTGCTTTTTCAAAGTAATGAATGGGGGTCCTTACAAAGGCTCTTCTTAAGTAGCTAAATGCATAATCCACCCGGGATATTGTTTTAATATTCATTTCGTTTTCGGTAATTTGATCAGAGAAGGAGTTGTATTGGTCATTTCTCTTGTGTAAGAACTGTGTCACACCTAGGGGCAAGGAACATTTATTTTCATGATTAATACCTGTGAGTTTCATGGCCTAATGAGAAACCCCTAAATATATTTGAAATTAAAATTGCCATTTCTTGCCCCCCCAACCCTTCATTCAGTTCATGTAAGCACTTGGACTGTGATCTTTTCCTTGTGGGTGCAAAGATCCTGTGTCACCCACATAGCGTTTTTTTGTGTTGGTAGTTCCAAATTAAGATTTGTGAGCTCCAAAACAAGTCACTTTAGGTGGACAACTTTATACATTTTTGTAACTTAGTACATTTCTCAAAGATTAATAGCACAGGAATTGCAGAAGTGAAAGTTAATGGAATATTTTGCCCTACTTTTCCTGGTACCTTTCTAACATTACTAAGAGATCAATGGTAGATTTTGCAGTGTCTTCCTGCTCTTATGTTGACTCTTACATACTGTAGCTTGTCTGCATTACATTGAAGGTCCTCGGTGTGAAGGGCATGTCTTAATTCCCAAAATACTTTATACCTTTTTATCACCTGTTAGAGCTACCAGTAGCATTAAATATTTCTCCAAGGTGCCCAGGATCCCAAATCTAGCCAGAACCTCCTCTGTGTTAGGCAATTAAAATGATTGATTCTTGATGAAAAGGCAGCTTGTGGTTGATATTTTGGCTGTTTGGTGTTGTATTGGAATGGTTTAAACCGTGCATTTGTGTTTGTCTTGGCCTCTGTGAATGTCAGCTTAAAAAATAGGAAGTGACTGTGCCTGTTGGGTAGGCACGGCCTGAGCAAGGCTTTGAGGAGCTGGCAGTGGCCCATCTCATTCAACTCACCTGGGTGTTAGTTTGATAGTCTGCCTCCAACAGTGATAGAGTCCATCAGCTGAGCTGTTTTGTGTCAGGACATGCAGGAACACAGCTCAGCAGAGAATCACAGAATCAATTAGCTTGGAAAAGACCTCTGAGATTGAGTCCAACTGTTGACTGAACACCACCTTGTCAGCTAGACCAGGGCATTGTTCCAGTCTTTCCTGAAACAGCTCCATGGATGGTGACTCAACCACTGCCCTGGGCAGCCCATTCCAACATCTGATCACTCTTCTGTAAACAAAGTCTTCCAGCCTAAACCTCCTCTTGTACAGCTTAAGGCTATCTCCTTTCCTCCTGTTGCTGGTTGCTTGTGAGAGAAGCCTGACCACCGACCTGGCTGCAGTTTACTTTCAGAGAGTTACAGGGAATGATAAGGTCCCTCCTGAGCCTCCTCTTCTCCAGACTAAACAACCTTCAGTTCCCTCAGCTGCTCTTCATAGGACAAGTGCTCCAGACCCTTCACTAGCTTCCTTACTTTTCTCTGGACTTGTACCTTGATGTTCTTCTTGAAGTGAGGGGCCCGGAACTGGACACAAGTATCCTGAGGTGTCTTGTAAGAGTTAGAGCCAGCTCAAAAACTCCAGGTCAGAATGCTGGTGTGAGCAGCCTCGGATGGACCTGCACAGCATGGCTCAGTGCTGTGTGGAGAGCTGACCTACCTGTGAGTAGTGTAGTCATCAGAGGATGAACCTGGGTTAGCTCCTCAGCTGACAAGCACCCTGTGAGGAGCAGGAGTGACAATGCAGCTGTATTCTCTCCTTGGACAGTGACATCTGTCTGGGCTGAAGCTGGTTGGCAAATGCCATTAACTCCAAGATGCTGAGCCTCATTAAACAATGTTACACAATTAAGCAAATGTTACATTAAAATATAGTTGAGCTAAATCACTGCAGTGCAAGCTATGACTGACAAGGCACAGCTCATCTATTGTGGGTATTATCAGCAGAGTCATCTCTGCACAGCAGTGCCTCTATGAAAGCAGTGCTGGGGGAGACAGTGCCCCTGGCTTGCATTTGAGATGCTGCTGTTACGATTCATTTGGAGGTTTAATTCTTCCCTGTGCAGAAGATGAGGCACTTTAGGGACTTCTACTGTGTCCCTAAAGAAGGATGGAGCAACAGATAGAAGTTTTGTTTTGTCAGAGAAGAGGAAGGTAATCCTGGGAGAGTCTCTGAGGACTTTTGGCATGAGGTCAAAACCTAAGGTTGGAAGTTGAGGGTGTAGGGTGGAGTTCTCCTCTGGTCGCAGCATGTGAAACCCGCTTCTTATGACCTCTCACATAAGTATGGTCTGCTAGTTACTTTTTCTACAAACATTCTTTCATGTTGGTGTAAAAAGAATACATATTTACAGACTAACTTACATTTTACTTGCAACTTGTGTGGCAGATTTATGATCTACTACCACCCCACCCCCCCAAAATAAAGATTGTTTCCATTAATTACATGATGATTACTTTCCAGAAGGATAAATTAGCCCCTGCTGAGCTCCAGGCTGCCACAGCTACTCTGTTACCTATGCCTGAATTCAGTACTTTAAAGCTTACTTCAATATTTCTTTTTTAAGCAGTACCTGTCTGAAGGCTCCTAGACATAACCACAGACATGTATAATTTCAGTAGAATCCCTGCCTTCTGGGCAAGTCTGAATCACTTCCTTTGTTGTATTTATCAGACACAAAAAGTAAACATGCTTGCAGAACTTAGTGTATTTCCATGCAGGTTGTAACACCACGTGTGTGCACATCTGAATGCACAAACCCATAAAGTGAGCTCAACTTGTAAAGCATTTGTCTGTTTGGTTGGCAAATCAGGTATTTCCTTATGAATTTGACATTGTCCTGACTTTATTCTCCAGGGGGTTTTTGAAAGACAGTACAGATACTTCAAGCTTATTGGCTCATGGTCTTTTCCCCACTAATTTGCTCAGTTCCTCTTTCTCCTGTGCATCTGCTATGTATGGTGTGTGTGCACATATCTGCCATTTCACTGAGAAAGATGCAACCATAGTTAGGTAAATAAGAATTTATCAGTTCAGAACCCTGCTTAGCAGTGCATGATTTGGCAAAGGGTGTCTGGTTTTAGTTCTGGTTGCTGTCTTTTCAGACTAGGTAGGTTTTGGCTGCTGCACATTTTTGTTCCCCTCTTTCATCCGTTGTTCTTTCTATGGCTAGGCTCTCACTGCTCTCAGTGCCTTTCCAGGTGTTCCCCAGTCTGGAATTACTTGCCTGTCATTGTTCATAACTTACCAATTTAGTATGACCTTTTGATGTGTGTGGGGTATAGTGATGCTGTGGTGGAGATGAGTGTTCTTTTCTTGGTAATTGAAAATTTATTTTCTGAAGCTACATTTTTATGGTGACTGTTGTTGTAGTGAAAGATTACCTGTTGCATTCTTAGAAGCCAAAGGAGTCATAATAATGAAGACATTTGAAAAGGATGAGGTCAGTAGTTCCATTCCTGTTTTACTTCTTTGTCTCTTAGGAATCTTGCCTGTGTTCACAGCTACTTGTTGTTGCTTTGCTTGCATTTCGTATGTCTCAGCTTTACTTATCATGACTTTGATATTACTTGACATGCCTAGCCAGCTTACAGCATCTGTTATTTTCCACACTCAGGCCTCTGTCCTGGAGTAGTGGAAAGAATAATTCCTTCTTTTTAATGATTTGTGCCTCATGATTTGATTGTCTTATGTAAGACTTCATACCTGCTCAAATCCCACAGTAATTACACTGTTCCTGGGAAGCACATTCTGAGTTGCTGTTTCTTTGAGCAGCCATCCTGAGAGAAAAATGGATACAAACACTTATGAAACTCTTGGTCCTGTAGGGTTTGTTTGCAGTTCTTTCCATCCCAGGCTTGAGAGTAGCATGCAAAGCCTCCTGAGCTCCTGAGAACAGTCTCAGTTCTATTTTTTTTTTCCTGTATTTGTTTGAAGATCTTGGCTACTGCATCTTCATGCTGCCACACTGCTGTCAGAAGCAGAGTATGATCCTCTCATTAATTTATTTTGTTGCCTGTATTTTAAAACTGTAGTATAGTAGTTTTTGGATCACAAGTTGAAAGTATTTTGAGTACTTGTGTATGGAACTGGAGTTGAGTTGTACTGACCTGTCATAACTGTATGTGAGCCCTGCCTTGAGCCAGGTTGTAAGCTTCTAGAAGTGTAGTTGTGTGGCTTCTGCTTCCATCCCTGCACTACACATATAGTCAGTGTAGTCTAGCAGCTTTTACCTGTTCCATTTGGATGGATGCATCTTCTGCCATCAGTACCGTTCAGCTCTTGGCACAAAGCCAATATTTGCTTTACTGAACACCCCTTTTCATGTGGAGCATCCTGAGGCTGCTGGTGTCCTTGTTCACCAGTTCCTTGGGAAGGCTGTGCTGCACTGAATTAACCATGTCCATATTGCACTTCTGTCTCTTGCTCGTACCAGCAGTTTGTTTGCATCTGAAGGGCTCAAAAGGTGGAGTCAAGAAACCCAAATAACCTCTGACCCCAGCTGCATCTTCAGCTGTGGTACCTTCCAAGTTGCTTTTCAGGTACAGCTTGTATCTCCTGCAATAAAAGCAAGGATAGGCTGTGTGGAGTTTTGCAGCTGATTGCAGTTTCCATGTTGGCCCAAGTTAGTGCTTTCTAGCAAACACCTGAAGATGCAGCTGTGCTCTGCCACCTCTTCTATCATTCTTTCCCTTGTGCCCATACCCCAGAACAGTTTTGATTCCTAATCTCAGAAGTCCTGCTGGTTGCTTTTGCTGATGGCATTAATATTCCTTTGTGGCAGGCTGGTTCCCACATGGCATTCCTTGGCATCTGCAGGTGCTCACTGTGCAGTGAGGTAACTGTTGCTCTTCCACAATACCTTCTGCCCGTGTCTTTGGCAATGAGTATTGACAACATGCCAAGTCAGGTAGTATTTCTTGATGAATGTTTTTCAAAGGCTTTGCACAACTGTGTCTGTGTAAAAGTGCCACTACCTGCCTCTAGGAAGGAATCAGGTGGGTACAGTGGCAATGAAGACCCAAAACAGTTCCCTAGTTTTAAAATAGCCTCATGCTGCTTATCCAAGTAGGTTCTGTGGCCTTAGCAATGATGCCTTCAGCATGCCTTTTATTGCTACCATTATTTTTGTTTAATGTGATAGGTGCTTGGTGAAGCAGGTGCTTTGGAAAGGTTGTTCTAGTTTTCAGGTGTAACATCCCTGAGGAGATAACCAAGCATTTCAGAAGCATTTTGGTAATAGCAGAGAGATGTCAGTCCGTTCTGAGCTTGGGGCTTGGAGTGTGTGCATGTGGGTGGCTGGTGATGTCTTCAAAGATGCTTATGTTCTACTTATACCTGCAAAAGGATGGCTGATCTGCTCCCCAAACCTTTTAGGGACCCAAGCTTCGATTTATACAGGCCCTTACTGTTGTCCTAGAAAGTACTTCTCCTATATCTCTGTGTGTAGCTTGGTGCTTACACAATGGGAATGGGACTTGAGAGGGGAGATTGAGAACTGTCCAGGGACTGTCACTCAGTACTTGTTTCCTTGCATGAGGAAAATGTTCTGAATGCTGCACTGCTCTGATGCTGGAAGGAAACCCTAGCTGGATGCTACTGACTGTGGCAGACCATCTTTGTGTGAAGACAGGCAAGGTGCTGAAATGCCACCAGTGCCTTTCTGTTTCATGCCTGACTCATTCTGGTGCCTCCCCTATTTAGAAGCACCTCTATGCTTGTAGAACAGCTTGTATCCAAGCAGTTGCCTGTCCTGGGGTGTTGCAATGCTGAACGTGGCAAGAGCAGAAGGCTTTGAAGAACCTGTAAGAGGACAGACTTTTCCCATGGGGAGTGCTGTGCCATTCAGGACTTGTTTAGGTGAAACAGTGACTTCTGTGCTAATATTCCTGGCCCCACAGAAAGGATGCTGACAGGAGGTGCAGGATACAGTAATTAATCCCTTTGGAAGTGGAGTGATCAGTGTGTGTTGGCAGCCTCTTCCAAAACTGGGCAGTCCTCTTTTCAAGTGTTTTCCTATCAGATTTCTGGTGAGAGAACCCCACTCTCCAATGGGAACACTGAAAAGAACAGCTCTGTGAATTTTAATCTGCAATTGGGATCTCTCAAGCTAGTGGCTTAAAAAAAAAAAAGACAATTGCTTTGCAACTTGAATTCAATTATGTTCCTTTTATCTAGATACAGTGGATTCAGTATGTCATATCAGTATGACAAAAAAGGGAAGTGAATTATTCTGGGCCCTACAACTATTGTTGGGGAAGGAAAAGATTTGTAGATGCTAGTTAACATACTTTGACAACTGTTTGCCAAAGCCATTCATTACATCTGCCTCTGCATTAGAAAGGGCACAATATTTCATTTTCCATTTCCTTTCACAAATAGAAAATTAATTGCATAGACTTGCAGAAAGTGCAGATATAACTCGTTATGTATTGTTAAGGCTGTCTGTGATAAATTTATCAAGCTTAGACAAAAAGTACTCTGAAATCACAATGGATCCATCTTAATTAACGTTCTTTAAGTGACAGTTACACTTGTTTGGAAATGGGAGGTAAAAGCAGACAACTTTTCCAGAAGCAGAATAAAAGTGATCCCTGGTTATAGAGGAAACTGGAAAACATAAACTAGACTCTGATTTGAGCCCTGTTACCACCCTCCAGGAATAAAATTCAGTCCTGTTTTGCAAAAGAGTTATTCCAATGTATCTTAAAAAAAAAAAAAAGAGAATACAAGGCTGTTCTGACCATGCAATAATGGTTATGTTGCTGTTGACTAGTGATGTAATTGAGCAGTTAAGTGGGGTGAAGGTGAACCCATTAAAGTCCATTTCTATAATGCAGTTATGACATATGCAGTTTATACAACTCTCCAGCCATAAAACTATCCTACTGTTATCCATCCTTGGTCATATTTGCTGATACAGCTTATCTCTGCTGGTGCCACTGGAGCGGTGCTGTGGAGACAGTCCTTAATGACAGTAGAAACCAGAGGGTGAACAAAAAAAGGTGGCACAGTTTACAAAAAGAAGCAGCAAACAGGAGGTGGTCAGGGACATGTGGACATGTTACTGCCATGTGCTGAGTTGCCTCGGCAAAAAAATACCACAAGACAAAGATCAAGAGGAAAATGGGAAATTTTGCACTTGGGGATGAAGCTAGATGGACTCTACTTGCTGGTGGATCCCTGAGCACTGAAATGAGTTTTCAACAAGCTGGTATTTCGCTTTGGTTTCCTCTGGACTAAGGTTACATCCTGGACATAGGCTCCATGGGGGAAGAGCACTACTGGACTGGGAGCCGGAGGTCCTTGAACTGAAGCCTTATGTGGCCTTACAAGGTTGTGGTGAAGGGGAGTGTGGTGAGCACCAGAATCTCCATCACTGCAGTAAAACACTCCCCATAAACACAGCCTTGATAGGTGTTTTAAGACCCACAGTTGTTGTGATTTAGCAATCTTGTTATCTGCAGTCTTGGTTTCTCAGGCAGTCGGCTTTCTGAGCTTTTTGTTACAGCGCTCACTTTCAGCTGGTAGGTTATGAACAGTTTGAAACTTAGGCTGTTCCCATGTGCTTTTCAGACACCGTCCTCTGACCTACACTTCACCCCTTCCTGCACTCCTTTCTCCCACCTCTGAATTTTTGGAATGCTGAGATCAGTCCTTTATTTTTGCCAGTACTTTCTAGGCTTAAATTCTAACCACAGAAAATAGAACTCAGTTTAATGCAATTTCTTTCTATGTTTTCTTCTAATGTTTGCTAAGAAACTCAAACTTTAAAAGAAAGTCAACCTACAGAAGTCAGTATTAGCCTATTTCCTTAGTTGCTTCAAATAGTTCTAGAGTTTGAGTTTTTTCTGCTCAGCTATGCAGATGTAAAACATTCCTCCCTCAGTCTGAGCATGTACAGACCTCTCAGTGGCAGAGCACTATGGAATTTGTGTGATGCACATACCTCATTCCATTTGCAAGTGTCACTAGCAGCAAAACTATGTTACAATTTTCATCAGACAAGTCTCAGACTCAAACTTGAAGATGTAGGTATTTCTGTTTTGTTTTCCTGAAATGGTGTTTGGTTTACTTGGCTTCTGAGATGATCAAGGGTTTAGTAATGCAGGGATCTGCTTGAATTAGCGAATTAAAAGGAATGTGGTACAGAAGACCTAGCTGTGCTTTTTGTTTTGATTTGTAGTCAATGTGTACATGTAGAACAATCTTTCTGTTGGTCTGTAACAGCACTGCTGCTGATGCTGGTGGAAGGAGTTTGCAAAGACACCTGAGCACACTCGCTACTTGAGTGATAATCCCATTTCCTCTCTGTTTAAAGCCTTGTTACAGCCCTGTTCTGGAGGAAAATATACAGTGGTGCTAAAAGGGCATATTTCCCTTCCTCTGTTTCTTCCCCTGCTGCAGCTCCAAATTGTACTCTTTGCTATTCACCACTGCCCTGCTTTATCTGTTATAATGCTGTCAGCAGAGCAGCTGATGCTGACCTCCTACATGCCATTGTTATGCTTTAGTACCAGCCTCCCAAGGTAGGTGAGAGAGTTTGTAATGTCTTGGTTGTTAGCTCATATTCTAACTTAGGTATGTTTCACTGCCTTGGTTAAAACTCTGGATATGAACTCAAGAGTCTCTTTCACAGACAAACAGAAAAAAGCTTAGACACCATAGGATTGGGATATGCTGCTCAGTCTCAAAAAATTACCAAGTAGGAAGAATGGAGCTCCTGGCTTTGAATTTAGGACATCAGTGATGTGTGGGCTTAGATTATGTCTCAGCCTCTTTAGTCTCCTGCACTTTTTGGTGGTGGTAGTTAATGCTCTTTTGGTCTTGTTGATAGAAGAGCTTGAGGTTTAGTCAAGTGTGATTTTTACCTCTGCCAGTGTTGTTCCCAGATTAGATTAGAGTTCAGGTTTGTCTTTTTATTCCATCCTTCTCCTAAATCCACATATTTGAGTCTACTGACTGCCACCCTCTTTGAGATCAATCTACTGCCTTCAGCAAAGGCAAACCTGTGTTAGATTCTTTAACTTGGGCAGTTACTCCCTTTCACTCAATAATTACCCAGAATTTTCAGGGATATATGTCCCTGTCTATTTCAAAATCTCAACCCTTTTCCTTTCTGTGACTTGAAAGACCATGGAAGGTGAGTGGAGGAAAAAGTGAGATGTATGAGGGGTTGAATGTTACATGCTTACAGAGCTGCTTCCCCATGCCACTTCCAAAATCTTTGGCTTAAACCTTTGCTCACATCCAAATTGTTTGTGTCAGGGATGTTATGATAAATCTGGATACCCCTTTCCAGTGTCCAGCTTTCAAAACCTTGATTCCTCTTAACCCTCAGAAAACCTGCTTGAGTAGTATGTATGTCTGACTCTTGTTGCTTGGCTTTGCAGATTAAAAATGTGGGTTTGGATCATAGGTATAAGATGCAAGGCTAGGTTTATTAAGAGGATTAGTATGTATTGTACAAGGTGAGCTCACAAGCTATGGTTTGGCACAGCACACAAAACATCTAGATAACCTTAAGAAACAATTTCCATATAGATCCTTATCAGAGTTACACCAGTCAGTCTAAGCAGTAGAAGCAACAGCATGTAATTTCTGTGACACAGATTTCCCAAACTGAGCAATTCATAATTAATGTTATGAAAACTTTAAGAGGTAGAGCAGTGCACAGGTAGTGTGGCCTCTTGTGTGTGCATTACTTTATATTTGCAGTGAACCTCTAATGAACTGGCTCCCACAAAAAGTTTAAGGTAAACTGAAGATACAAAGCAATTGTAAATGCTCATTAACCACCTACAGTATAAAATGGGCTTCTTAAGCATAATTTTGTTTTCTTTAGTTAACTCAAAAATGCTGTCTTAGCGTCGCATGTGCATGAATGTGAGGGGCTATAAGAGTTTAAACATAGTGTGATTTTTAACCCAAATAATTTAAGATATAAACTTTTATATGGAGGTCGAAACTTTGGTGCAAAAGTGCTGTGTTTCCATATTGCTCATCCTTATTCCTTCATAGGAATAGCTGAAAGGTATTAATGTCCCTTAATAATGCAAAGCCATGATGAGATTCCCTCTCTGTGGGCCAAGGGCAGTAATGCCCCAGCACCAACAGCCTCTCATCTGTGTCAAGCAGAAGTGCTAGCTCAGCTCATACAGTTGGTTTGAACTCACCTGGCTGATTTTGTCTGGCATGTGTTGAAAAGTGACCACCAGAGCCCTTGTGCTGGCCGAGGTGTGGATGGGGAGAACAGCTCACAGCAGGACTGTCCTCAGTTGGACTGGGGAGAATTTGTCAATGACCAAACTCTTCACAGGGCCTTTTGTGATACAGTTAAGGCACTATTTGTGTGAGGACTTGGCTGAACACAGACAAATGGATCTGCATAAGTCACAGCCTCATCAGGAGGGCAAAAGATATTGCTGTGTTGGACCACTGTACTGTTAAAGAAAAAAGGGAGAGCTCCCTCCAAAGCCAACCCTTCTTTCCCACCCCTTGTTTTACTCTCTGCTTCAAGCAGTTTTCCAGCAGATTATCTGCAGAGTAATTGTACAAATAGCATTGATAAACAAGCAATACAGGGACTCAGGAATTTCTGTCTGTCATGGTGTGTTCCAAGTCAGCTTGATACAAGATACACACAGCAGAGGTAGCCACCAGGCTATGTGTTTTTGCCATGAGTGAGAAGAGATTTCTCAAAGTAATCTCACTTCTCATGACAACAGGAGTGTGCAAGAAGCTTCTAGTTTTGGAGATTATTAGCTCACCTCCATCTTCTTCCCTCTACAGGGGACCAGAATTGAGGGGGAGATTGATGCAGATTTACTTATCCCAAAGGGAAGAGTAGGCTCCCTCAGTTTCACAACCCATCATGATTCACCCAGCTGTTTGCCTTTTTCTGTTCGAAAGAACTGATGCATTTCACTGACCTGTATTCTCAATGGAGTTCAAATCAACTGTATTTTATGGGATTGATTATTTTGTAAATGAAAAGTTTTCTGTTTCACAGTTAAAGCTCAGAATGTTACAGTTATGTTTTTGTTTTGGAAGGACGGCCTCTCAGGCAGGAAACAAAGCTTTATGGTACAGAACATTTTGTGGAACCTTGGCTCTATAAATAACTGTTCTGTAGAGCACCTAAAATACACCAAAATGCCAGGTCCAGTATGAGCAATGGAGGAAATTTATGCAGAGCTACTGACTAATTTGACACTTGCGTCAGTGCTCGGTGGTGCTGCTTCTCTCCAGTGTGTCAGTGCAGAAGCCACACAACTGTAAGTGTGGTGTGACTGAACATTTTTAATATTGCTATGTTTGCAGCAGGACTGGGGTTGTACTTCTGAACCTGGATTCAGGCAGGAGTTTTAACATTTCTAGGTATGTACCTCTGCTGAACTTACAGCAAAAGGTGGAGTAAGACATAGTATTAGTATGCTGGACTGAGGAAAACATTAAATATGTATGTATATCAGCATACAGCAGCCATCAGGATAAAGGAAGTTGTGTGCCAGTTGGTGCAACAGCAGCATCCTGTTGTGGAGAGAAGTGCTGACCACACTTCACCTTTTGGGCTGGCTGCCTTCAGGGATTTTCTATCAGAATCCATCTTCAAAATGCTCTTTGTCTTCCAGCCTCCTCTGAAGTCTCCTTTGTCTTCAGGTCAGTTGTTCTCCTCCAAATTTCAGTAAAAACCCAGGGGATAGTTGGCAATCCACTGGAACTGAGGGAAGCTGAAATCATGACTTTGCAATCTATATTTTAGAAGCTGACTTTAAGGATTTATTCATTCCTACTGCATGTGTCTGCAACTCAACCCACTAGGCATAAATGACATATAAGCAATGGACTCAAGGTTGTACCTGCAGTGCATTTTACCTTTTGTTTTTTTCTTCTTTTAAAAATAGTTGCTGTAACATATTTTAAAAAATCATTTAAACTGTGGTGGGGTCATCTCAGATATCTTTGTGTCCAGATGTATTTTTCTTGAAAAGCTTGATTTTTTTCACATGGGTAGATGCTTAGCACACTTTTTTCTTAGTTCAGGAAAAACAGACCTTCTGAATGACCACTGTGTCATGTTGCTTTTGTTTTACCTGCTGTTAATAAACTTTGTGTAACATGGGCTGATTGTACCTAAATAGACAATTCTTTATTATGAGCTTTGTTATTGGTTTCTGTGGATGTCACAAAAGCAGTAAGTCCTGTATTATTTTGGAGAGGAAAAACAGCAACTTCAGGATAGGTTTATGAAGGGGGTGAAGGTGAGAGGGGACCTTTGGGCATGTGGGGCCCTCTGTGTGCGAGGCTGGTGTGATTTAGCAGCAGAACTGGGGGTGCTGGAGCTGGATGGTAGGAAATGAGGATGAAAAAGCAGGGTGGGGAAGCTGGAAGCTCAGAATAGGGCATCTGAAGATGATGTGATGATGTAGCAGAGATTTTTAGAGGAATTCAAAGCACAGAGTGAAATGTCTGGGGCAAAAGGCGAGGAACGTTACCTTCATAATCTGCATGGGGTGGAAAGGATCAAGGAGTGCCTGAAGGGAGAAGGTGGGCAGAGAGAAGGGTTATTGTGACACGTTGCCTGGAAATAAGTGATGAATGTTTTATTCTCTGAAACCAATTACTTTCAAAGTGTTTAAAAGGATGGGAGTCACTTGACTGAATGTGGACATCTGTGTGTAGGTATGGATATCTCAGCTTAATATCAAAATCCCTGTAAATGGGAGAGAAAAATCCTTGTGGATGGATTGAGTTCCTGAGGGCAGGGCCTTTGCAGGACCCTAGTAATTCTGCAGTTCTTAAAGTTTCTCTCCATTCAGCAGATTCTGTCACACAGAAGGGCCTGCAAATTACTGTCTGTTTATGGTGCCAGATTGTTTTTTTTTTTTGGGAGCACTTAAAGGGAAGCAGAGTTCTTATGAAAATAGGATAGCAGAGCAAAAGTTACCCAGCGCTCTTAAACAGGTGGCCACTCAGACCCAAATTTCACTTGAAGCCTGCAGTGTACCTGGAAATTAGAAAGCAGGTGTCTCTAGATGATAAAACCGAAACCAGAGGCACACAGTGCTGTGGTGACTGTAATCCTATGCCTGTATTGTGTAATAACTGTAATAGTGATCATATCTGCAAGGGTAACCTTTAATTACTCTGCCTGTTTCTCCAAACTCTTCAGGAAGGAAAAATAACACCTATTTCACACATGTTGTGAAAATTAAATTTCACAATAGACAAGAGCATAGGAACACTTCTACAATGTCAAACCAAACTCCCTTCTAACACAACATTTTTGGCTCTGAGGGTGACCAATAGTAGATACAGAAAGGAGGAAAGATGAAATGTGACAAGCAGAGAGTGACACTGCCTGGATTATAATTTCCTAGTTTCAGCAGTCTGCAGATTAGGAATTTTCTGAGTTTGCTTTCGAATCATCTAGTGTAATAGAACGGTGCTTTCCCTTATTTATGCATCTGTTTGCTTTAAGGTTGTTTCTGTTCTCTGGCTCTTCCTATCCAGCTCAGTGTCATGTGCAGTGCATTCCGGTTGACTTAAGAGTCTAACACCCCTTTTTAGAACTAACCTAAGAAATCAGGTCATCTGAGAGTCACTGGCTATTGTTGATAATGGGAGTTGAGTTTTGGAGTAATTTTTGGAAAAACGTTCCTGGAATCTGTGCAGAGTTTGGAGAATGAAAGTTAGTGAATCAATTAAAATGCTGTTTTGTGTTTGGGAAAAAAAAAAAAGAGAATAAAAATGGGATATGTTTTACTTGGGGTTATCCAGTATTTGGGAATTTGACATGTGACATGAGAGCAATATTGTTGTTGCCACTGGTTATGGCAGATACCTGTGAAGTGTTTGTGTTGGAGTACTCTAGTACCTGTCTTAGACGAGGTGTAAGTACATAGAAAACTCTATCCTCTGTGGCTGGTGCACAAGAGCATAGTACTGCAAAAGATTTATATACCTGCCAGAACTCTGTCCTGGTGTACCTCTGTTACAGGCACAAATATTAGTTTATTGTACTTTCCAGGTGGTTCTTGCCAAGGCGTTGTTGGGGGGAGGGGAACATCCCTGCTGTTCCCCTTTTTGTACTGACTTGTCTCCTAACACTTGATTAAAAGTAGCGCTGAAATCGGTCCAGGTCCCTCAACTTCTCCCGAGGGGGGGATGTGGAGAGAGGTGAAAGTGTCTACCACAAATACATAATTTTCTTTTCACTTCGTTGTTCCCTCTCCATCTGAGCTGGCAGGTGTGCTGAGCGGGAATGGTGTGCAGATCGATCCCGAGGCGATCAATGCCACGGCAGCTGGCCGGGGCTGAACACCAATGTGCTGATCGCCTCCAAATCAATTCACACGCTGCTCTTGCTCAGGTTACCTGCCACTTCAGAAGGAGGGAGGGATGGGGAAGTGAGAAGAAAATTGCACAAAAAGTATTCTGGGACCTTTCTAAATAGGCCACTTACGTGCAACCCTTCCTCTCCTGTGCGTGCGTTTATATGAGATGTAAGTTTGTGATAAGGTCACAATGCAATGCCTTGTTTGAAACTCAGATGCTGCTCAGAGGGAGGAGAGTGGGGCCCTGGAGAATGCCTGGGAAATTGTGTGGAAGAGACTGAGCAGTCCTGAATCTTCACTGTTTTCCACCTAGTGTTTTGGGTACTTAAACTAGTCAAGCATTGCTGCTCGGATGTGTGCAAGCTTAACTAATCCTGGGGAGCGCTGTGCCATGGGGAACTGTGGCTCCTAATTTCTGAACACTCCTCAAAGTGAATGGTTCTTGTTTTGCTTTAATAAGCCAGGAGTTGTGCATGTCGAAAGTGCCTTTTGTACAAAGATCTCAATTTACTTGGCTAACTTCCATGCATTAAGTCTCCCAGCTTTGCTGTCAAGGAGTGAGGTATTGTTATCTCCATTAAGAGCAAGTGAGCCAGGAATAAATGCCTAGTCTCTTTGTATTGCTACTGCTTCCTTTTATTTTCCTTTCTTCACAAGGATAGTAGCCCTTAATTTAGAGGTTGTTGAGACTGGAGATGGTTCTGGCCCTGACAGAACAGGGGTGGTACCTCATGCCCATGCCAACACAAGGACATCTCCCGTTTTCTTCTCCTGCAAGTGGCTGGCTGTGACCCAATTCAGTGCCATCCTTAGGGATTCTCTTGTCTGTGCCACAGTTGCCATGGTCCCTAGGGAAGCAGTCAGCAAGTAATTTAGGGGGTAGGACCACACAGCAGCCTCTTCTCCCTGCCAGTCACTGACATGAGACTTTGGCAAAAGACTCTATCTTGCATGGATCCATATGCACAGGGGATAATCCAGCAGGAGGCTCTATCCTGCACAAGGGGAGCCATGCTCTGGGTCCTTTGGCTTCATACGTGAAATATGTCAATTGAGGAAGGGGAATATGTGCAGTTGGTTGAGTGTATTGTTCAAAGCAGTGCTGGAAGGCAGTGGCAGATCTGTAAGAACACTTGATTGTGGGCTCCAGCCCATGCTGCTGCTTCCTGCAATAAGCCAGTGCTGTATGATTGTGTATATTCAGAGACTATTACTGTGTAGGGTTCTGTGTCCTCTGAGGGCTTAGGGTGGCAGAGGAACTGCTTTCCTCCTGGAGCAGAAGGTAGGAACAGTATGCACAAGTACAGCCATACCAATAAGGAAGAACTAGCATTCATTTACCATGTTTATTGCCTATTAATTTTAAGGAGTGCTGATGCACTTGTCTGTTTTCAATAGTCCAATTGCAGCTAATTATAACAGGAAGTAAATATTGGCCACTGCCTTGGGAACACACTGGATCACAAGCGGTTTGTGGCACAAGTTGTCATTTCGCTGGGCACCTGATGTGGTGAGGCCTTGTTTCTAGCTGGGGAACAAGAGGTTGAAGGTTGCCCGTCACATGAACTCTCCTGCCCCGAGATAAAGTGGGCAGGTGGAGCCAGGCAGGTGACTGACTGTATGGCAGGGCCCCACAGTGAGCTGCTGCCAATTGCAGTGTACTCGGAGCGCAACAGAGGTCCAGGAAGAACTGAGTGTCTGAAACAGCATAAGAACAATATTTTTTGCTGTTCTCCTAGAGAATGGCTTATTCTGGTTTTTTTATGTAAATTCAAAGAGGATACAAGATAATCTGCTGTTTCTAATACAGATTTATGGTGGGGTTTTGTTGGTGTTGGCTGGACTGTGATGTTGAAGTTGAGATGGAGGAAGCTAATGGAGTGCTTTACTCATCTGTTACTTATGATGATGTAACAAGCATCTCTGAATGGGTGGATCTCACCTACTCAGCGTGGATACCAGCTGGATGTGCAAAGGACTAGGGAGCTTTCAGAGCCATCTAGAACTTTTTTGTGCTGGCTTTCTTGAGAGAATCCTGTCTGTCATGTTACATCTCAACACAGGGCTGGCTGGCAGCATCTGGAGAGGGTTACCATGGTGATGCTTGGAGTTACAAGCCAAATTTAGTGTTCACTATAGGTATGAAAAGTATATAATTGCTATATATGGTTTAAGGAGTACCCCAGCCATAGAGCACTCATGTAATAGTCCCGTTGCAGCTGAAGTTGGGGATTGAAGTGGAGAGGGATTGTTGTTTCTCTAGGCCGAGTGGGGAGATGCTGATGACCATGAAAAACTAGGATGGGTGGCATGGCCAAAGGTTCTCATAATTACCTAGTTAATGGTGCTTTTGTTTAAAGTACCAACATGCTTCACCTGTTACTTTGTGTGACAGTGAAACAAAGACTTAAACATCATGAGGACTCTAGTTAGGAGACTGCATCTGGCTTTGATCCACAGAACTGAGGCTCTAGGACATGAGTCCACGTTGAAGTGTAACCTGAACCACTACTGCTCTGAGCTGCCCAGCTCTGATCTCTCAGAAAAGCCCAAGGAGCTTTACTGAGCACACCTCCTGTGGTCTGGAGCTGGGCCAAGGCTGGAGCAAGTTGAAATCCTGTCTTCTGGCCCACTGTGACTCTCATGGACTTTAGTGCTTTTCTGGAGTCTGAACACTGGATCTCACCTGGTAACAGAGCTCTTTAATGTAATCCCAGCAGTTCCAGACTGCTATGGGACATCCCTCAGAAGTGGGGAACCCTGCCCCAGATGCTGACTCTGAGCTATGAAGGTGCTGTCATAGCAGGGGGGAAACACCATTTAAGCAAAACAGGCACAGCATTTTTCCAGTAGATACAGGATGATTTTTATCCTGTATTGCCTTTGTGAGACACAATGTGTTAGAATAATCTTATAAAATAGCTGAAGTCTCTCTTGAACTTTAGCCCTTTAGTTCTGGCTCTTGTTGAGCTTGGAAGGTCTGGTTGGTATATTTTATTTTTCTTTAGAGTATGGGGATGGAAGACAATACTGATTGCTGCCTTCTGATTACACCCTTAATCATTCCCATGTTTGGCTGTTACTTGGAAGTAAAAGCCTGGTTTCTTCCCTCTTGAATGTGATTCCTCTGTTGTCCCCCTCACATGATTGACTCTGATATAGAGAGGTGTCTGTATTCTTTTGTACCTGTTCTGTGGCTTCTTGTCCTGCAGGCCTTTAGTGAACAATGGAGGCAGGCAGGGAAGAAATGGAAGGAGAATGGGAGGGAAGAGAAGCCTGGTAAACTTATGTTCAAATTCTGTGTTGGGACCTGATCCACGAACCCTCACAGAGGACCTCTGTAGCTCCTGGATTAAATTGCCACATTTCATTCTTATCACTCCATCTGAGCTCCAACACAGATGGCAAATGCTGACCTGTCTGACCAACAATGGCTGAGAAAACTGTACTTTCATGACCACAGTCAGATTTAAAAGATGCAGGGAAATAAAACGTAACCTGCCATAATCCCTATTATTTCTCAGTCTAGTAATCTTATAACCTGGCATGGGGAGGGGACACTGATAACATTCCTGGTCTTGCACAACATGTGCAGTGTCTCTGGCATGCTGACATGTGAGGACAGTCAGGATAAATGTGGATGGCTTAGGAGGTGAATTGCAGGGCCCCTTGATGAGTGTTTCCAGATACCTTCCTTGTAGGCAAATTCTCAGTGGGACATGTCCATGTGTGCTGGGTTGGGGATGCAGGGCTGACTTTCATAGAATCATAAAATGCTAACAGTTGGGAGGGACCTTAAAGATCATCCAGTTCCAACTCCACCTGCCATGGGCAGGGTCACCTTCCACTAGACTTGGTTGCTCAAGGCCTTATCCAACCTGGCCTTGGACACTGCCAGGGTTGGGGCATCCACAACCTTCCCGGGCAGTTGTTCCAGTATCTCACTGCCCTCCCAAGGAAGAATTTCTTCCTAATATCTAATCTAAATTTCCCCCCTCAGTTTGAACCCATTCCCTCTTCTCCTGTCTCTACAGTTCCTGATCAGGAGTCCTTCTCCAGCTTCCCTGTAGGCCCCCCTTCAGAGACACTGGAAGGTTGAAGGGTCGTGACACAGCTTTTTCTTCTCCAGGCTGAACAGCTCCAGCAACCTTGTCTTCTCCAGGCTGAACAGCCACAGTTTCTACAGCATCACAGAATTGGTCAGGTTGGGTGGGACCACAGGGGGTCATCTGGTCCCACCTCCCTGCTCAAGCAGGGTCATCCCAGAGCACTTGGCACAGGATTGTGCCAGATGTTTCTGTAACATATCCAGTCAGGAAGACTCCCCAGCCTCTCTGGGCAGTCAGTTTCAGTGCTTGGTCACCTGCAGGGGAAAGAGATTCTTCCTCATGTTCAGGTGGAACTTCCTGTGCATCAGTTTCTGCCGGTTGCGTTTTGTCCTATTACTGGCCTCTATCCTCTTGGAACTCACCCCTTTAGGTATTTATGCACATTGATCATTCTTTATCATCCACCGGCGAGGGTGCGGCGTTACCTTCGGGGGCCGGATCCCCGGGGGGCGGCGGGGCCGCGGCCGGCAGTGCCGCGCTGTGGCCGCACGAGGGCGCCGCCCGCCCGCGGACGCGGCGGTGGCGGCGGGACAAAGGCAGCGCCGGCGGCCGGCACCGCCCCGGGCTGGAGCGGGGTGGGAGCCGGGGCCGCGGGGCACCCCTCCCCGGGGATGGGGCAGGGGGGCACGGCACCCCCTGGAGATGGGACAAGGCACCCCCCGGGATGGGCACGGGCAGCTCCGGGATGTGGCAGCGGAGGAGGCTGCCGCCGATTCACGCCCGCCCCGTTGCGCTATCGAACCTTCCCGCCGCAGGAACACGCCGGGAGGGAGGGATGATTTTTTTTCCCCTTTTTTTTTTTTTTTTTTTCCTTTTCCCCCGAGAGCAAATGCACGCGGTGCTTCTGGGCAGGATCCCATCAGTTGCTTTGGCAGGCCGGAGTGGGTCGGGGAGGGAAGTCACTCGTACTTTCGTTCCCCTCTTTGATCCCAGGCAGTATGTAAAAGAATTGCAATTACACTTAAGTAGCAGCTTTTACCCCACAGCGTCCGAATTCAAATACAAACCTGAATATCAGCTTCTGCCTTTTTCATTTTTTCTTCTTTTATTGTTGGGGGGGTGAGGGTGGGGGGTTGGGTTTTTTTGGTGGTGGTTTTTTGTTTGTTTGTTTGTGGTGCGTTTTTGGTTTTTTTTTTTTTTTTTGTTGGTTTGGTTTGTTGGTTTTGTTTTGTTTTGGTTTGTTTTTTTTAAGGTCCCGCAAAAAACTTATCGGCTGGGCGTTCTGGCTTTTCCCTGATCCTTTTCCCTCTGCGATCTCTCTTTTGTTAGTTGTATGGGCTGAAGTCCCCTGGGTGGCAGCCCGAGCTACTCATTCATCATCATAACAACCGTTTAGTGTAAAATTAACAACAACTTAACTACTACAGCAATAAACATGGTCCTGCATTACCACAGATTGATGAGGATTACTTAGTTACAATCAGCTGGGGCACAGACAGGAGAGGAGAAAGGCTGCCAAATCAATAGCTTTCCCAAAGTTTAGAACTTAATCTCCTCCTTTTAGTGTTGCTGATGCTCGGGGGCTTGTTTGTGGCTGGGCTGGGAGGAGTGAAAGGGAAGAAGGGGAATTTCCTTTCCTCCTCCCCCCGGAAAGTTGGCACTTGGTATTTGCTTTGTGGGAAGATGAGGACAAAGTCCTCTGTGTGCATCTGTTCACACACCTGATTTCTTCAGCTTTTATCTTGGAAAGGGTCCGATTGGTTGGTTATTTAAATATATTTTGCCTTTAATTCCTTTACTGTTTAGATTCATAGCTTAACCTTCTGAAAGGCAGCGGCGGACCCCTAAACGAGCTGCCAATCGATCCCAAAACAACAATGCATGAGAAAGAGGGAGCTTTCAAGCAAATCGGTCCTCACTCCTACTAACACAATGTGCTGGTTATCTGGCTCTCGTTTCCCCTGTAAACTCGGAAACGCTCATCACAAGGAACAAAGGACAAGGCGAAAATAGCTAAGTACACCTAGAGCTGCATCCAAACAAAAGAAGAAGCCTAAACAAACCCAAGGTTTTCTATTTCTTCCTGAGCCAAGTAATCCCTTTGATTACATCTAATACCTGCCAAAACCCAGATGGTATGCCCACCCATCGCACAGTGTGATAATGCTACATTGTGAAATCTACCCATTAATATTAATTGTCAGCTAGAGAATCTGTCTGAACTACTAAAGCTCGAGGTTGCCTTGAGAAAGCAGGGCATGATTTAGCAGGGATTTAAAGATAATTCTTATTCTTTCGTTCTCTATCTTGCATACGTAGAATGTTAAACAACAGGCCTAGAATGCGATTCCGATTTCCGCCTCTCACAAATCTGGTCTTAAAGCAGTGTGTACTTGGGGTCTCCACCTGCTGACCAAAATATTACCTTAAATTGCTGTGGGTGTGCAGGCTCCAGATAGGTACACTGTGCTGCACTGACTGCCAAGCATGTGTGACTTTTCTTCCTTCTTTTCATTGCTTCCCAAATACCCTCTCCATAATGGAGTTGGTAATCTTTGAGAATTACTAAATAAGTATTTTTGAAACTTTGTTTCTTTGGTTTTTTGTATACATTTCAAATTCAGTGATTGAAGACGGTGGGGAATGAGAAACTGAGTGTAGAAAGAAGTGATGGTGCTGCAGTGGTGCTGCTTCTCTTAGATTTTAAGGAACTACAGCTGGGGTCGAGACACAAAGGTCCTCATATCCTCTGAAAAGAGAGAAAGAGAAGTGTGAGTGAGAGGGAGGCAAGATGAATATGTATTGCTATCCATCCTGTTAGCTCTTGCCAGCTCCTTTCAAGGCCTGTTTTTGGATTAATAGTAACCAGTTTTTGTTGCAATGCATGGCTCTTGTCATTCATCCATAGGCATCAAAAACAGTTTTAAACTGATTGTGGCTCTTCTGACATGCAGAAAGGCAATCACGGGGTCCTGCTGTGCCCCAGGCACAACCCCACAGAGGCAAGTCCTGGACTGGGCAGCAGCGAACCACTCAGGAAGTCAGTGATCAATTTTGATGTATGTTTTTTTCAGAACAGCAGCAGCTCATGGCCTATCACTAGATATTTCACCTGGATGAGGGGGGATCTCTAAATGCTGGGCCTGAAGACATAAACATTTGTGTTTCAAGCCCTAATCAAGCTGCTCTGTTATTCATCTGTAGCACAGATGCTCTACATACTAATGGCTCAAACTAAGCTGGCACTTGTAGAACGGAGTGAAAAAACCTATGCAAACAAGACCGTGGCAAAGCTACTGAGGCCTGGAAATTCAGGTTCCAAAGTCTGCTATTCCGTCCTTCCCTCATTTCTTACATCTGGCTATTCTGCAGCGATTTAGGCAATAAGACTCTTTGAAATGGGAACAGTGAGGCGTATAAATATATGAATATGTAAATCAGATTTGTATTATCAGAGGTTCATATCAGTATAGGCGTGCATGAAGATGTGCTGCTTGCTTTGTCTTTTTTTTCTTCCCACCAAAACCCTTTGAGGCTCATTTGTCTCCTTACAGTGGGACATGGATCTCAGGATTTTACCAGAAGAGATTTTTGGTCTTTTTTTTTTTTTTTTGACCTTGGAAAGGTACAGACTGCACCTACCCAGCACCACCCAGAAAGCACTTTGGCATGGACTTTATAGAACGCCTGAAAATCTGCATGGCTTTCCCAAGCAGCTGCCACCACCCCCACCGGCAGCTCTTGTGTCATGGACAGCCAGCCTGGGCCTGCTCTGTGTTATTTTCGCATCCCCTCTCTGGGGATCAGCTGAGCCACACCAGGAAGGAGGAGATGTGAAATAAAAAGTGGAACAAATGACCCCTTTCCTGCCACTGCTGAAGCTGGTGGCAAGTGTCCTGCTGACTTCAGCAGCTCTAATGTTGTTAAGAATAGGTCTGTTCTAAGCTCACTGTTGTGTCTGCAGCTTGCATAGACTTCTCTTGAGTTACAACGTGTGTGCACATGCACAGGGAGGGGAAATGTACAGTTTTGGGCAATTGAAAGTTTAATCAAAAGGCCACTTTTCCCCATCTGTTATTTTTGGGCCCAGCCTCCCGAGGGTCAGCTTGATAACATTTCACGCTGCTTCTAATCAATTTTATACCCAGGAAGCAGTGTGAGAGCTGACTACCAGAGAGCTGGAGTGGCATGGAGCTCAGCACTGGGAACATAGCTGGAAAAATATGTTGGGGATTTTGGGGCATAAACAAATGTTTCCTAATCTGGACTGCAACTCTGTCAGGCATGTACTGACAAGCAAATGTCGATTGGAGCTGAAAACCAGCAGGTTCTACTACAGCATAACCTGTAAATCCACATCTTGACAGGCATGTTGTGGTACGCAGAGCTGTAGTCTCTGAGAAATAAGGTAACATGGGAATCAGATCATGGAATCCAAGTGTGTGATTATCACTGCTTTTCTTTTTTTTTCTTTTTTTTTTTTTGCTTTCTATAGACAAAGAGGGAGGTAGTAGTTTGTACCTTTGTTTCCTATATGACTGTTTAGATGAGACTTGATTTTTTGGAGCTAAATGATTTTCAAGTCATAGACCTTTTTTTCCTGGCCTGTTTCTTCCCCATATCGTTTCCATCCCATGATTGTCTCTTCCATGACTGGACAAACACAGATAGGCATGTACTCATTCCTGAGGGCTCTGTTCCTCACTCCACACACCTTGCAGGGGACCACATGAGAACCACATATAAGAGGAAGAAGAACTAAGAGTTAGTGGGGGTCAGAGCTGGGGCAAGACTTCTCAGCAGGGCTGGCAAGGCTGAGTTCTGCTGCCTCAGCTGTGAGATCTTGGGATCAGGCTTGGTGACCTGGGAACTGCCAGGGGTTAGAAGGTGGGGAAAGACTGCTGCTCTGAGAGGGGGAGCTGCTTTTCCAACCTGGGCTGCAGCAGTAACCCAGAGTTTGGAGGACTTGGTGGACCCTGGGTGTTTGTTGTGGTCAGCTGCTGCTCCTGTCCCTTGAAATACAGGCATCTGTATTTATCAGGAAGATTCCTAAAATATCAGGGAGAATCTGTAGGAAATGTGGTTGAGTCTGGAGCTCATGCTCTGTCATGTGCTTTTGGCAATGGGGAAACTTCTGTTTTCAAGGACTTTACAGGCAGAAAATGCCACCAGCCCAGGTCTGTTTTTCTGACCTCTACTTTTCAAGCCAATTATCCCTCTGTGGTTCTCAGTAGCACCTGTAGACTTGTAAGGTAAAGAAACCCCATTAAAACAACACCGCATAGTTTCTGTGGTGTGCAGCTGTGACTCTTCCTGTGCCCAGGGCTGCTGCTTTTTGACCAACAGTCTTTGCTTTCTGTGGACTGGCTTCCCTCACCACAGGCAGAATTCCTAGGGATGGTTACTGCCTGTACGGGCAGCGAGGGATCTGCAGGATGCTGAGTGCTCAGCTTGATCCTGAACCTCGCTTCTGGAGTGAAGGAATGAACTTCTTGAGTTAATAGTGGGAAGTTTGGGATGGAGTGTGCTGTGTTGTATCCGTTTTGAAAACGGACTCTATAATCTCACAGAGAAGAGGTAAAGTAGTACTAATTAAGAGGAGCATTTGTATCTGAGGAGCATTATCGCTGTAGCCCATCCTGGAGGGCAGCTCTTGAGTGATGCAAATAAAGTTCCGATGATTCGGGCTTTTCTCAGTGTAAGGAATAAAGCTGGGAGAAAGCATCGTGTTCCAGCATTCCAGCTGCTTCAGTGCCAAGGATTAGACCGAACTTAACTTTCATCAGCAGTTTGATCTAATGGTGTGGTTCTGCAGCTGATTTAAATCAGCGCTGCACTGGTTTGCTCTTCTCCGCCCTGCAGCTGCGTGCTCTGCTGTGCTGCTGCTGGTGCTCACCTCTCCCTTCGCTCCCTCTCAGCAGTTTGCTAAACCAGCAGAAAAATGGCTCTGCAAAAGGTAGCAAATGTTTCTTTGTCGGCTTAAGGAGCTGGATGATGAGGCCAGAAAGGTGGCAGTGCCGCCAGCCCTGGGGTGGAAGCGCCTCTTGTTGTGGGCAGGTGTGATTCCATGAAGTCCGGGGAGCCACCCTAATAGCTCACCGCTGCCGGGAGAAGTGTTCCCAAAAGTGGTGTGGTGCCAGTCCTGTGGATGGTGAACTTGACTGCCCTGAGGAGTCTCAGCTTTCCATATGGAGGTTACCAGAGGGATTCCCATCCTGGTCCTCGGTGATTTGCCCGAGATTACAATGACAGCCAGTGGCACAGCCAAAATCCTGAACTAACAGCAGAGGAATAAGCCTTCATTCCTTTCTGTAGTTTAAATCGAAGTTTTATTTTGATTAACAGAAGCTAAAAAGTAACTCCATGCACCTTAGAATAGAAATACTTGGAAAGTAACATCCTGGACTAAGATCTTTTTTTCCCAAGCACCTTTTGTTCGGGTTAAGGTGCAACAGCAAACCAGAAAACTACAAAACCGGAGCCTTTTTAGGCGGTGGGAAGGGATGCAGTTCACCTGAACTTCCACTGGGCTCCTCTGCTGTTACAGCCAACACAAGTGCCAATTAAACGCTTCCTAGTCTGAACGGAGCTGGTTTCCAGTCGAGATTCCAGCCTGTGGACTCGGTATTGTTTCTGTCCAGAGGTCTGTATTACCAAAACTGACAGGTGTCAGAGGGGTTATCCTGTTCTTAGCACTATTTTGAATTTTAAGAAATCCAGAAATATTAAAAATATCTCAGAAGAAAAGGTGTTTGTAAGATACTGGAAATCCTGTTACGTGGCACCGTTCTGTTTTCCAGGCTGTCCAGATGATAGGTTATGGATGATATTGAAGCTCAGAATTATACAATGACTATTGTGTTAGACTTGTACAATGAATACAGCATCCCATGATTGAAGCAGGTTTCTTTTCCTATATTAATGTTTATTTTATGTCTAAGTGAAACGAGACCTCAGTTTTTATATATTCTCTCTCTATAAATATTTCTTTACTTTTTCAAGTGCTCATGAGAAATGTGACAAGATGTCCACCGAGGTCACAAATGTAAGCATAAATAGCTGCAATTTAACATCAGTAGTTAGCAAACAAGATACCCTCGAGGTAAAGAGGCTGATAAAAAGAGGGCAGCGATGCATTAAAGATGCATTATTTGGGGGTCTATGGATATAATTTAGGCTTCACAACAAGGTCAGACTGATTTAATTCTCTCTGCAAAGGTCAGTCCAAGGCCTGGCTGTACTAACCTCTGTGCTCTCCATCTGTCTGCACTCCAAGCCAGACACTTTCAATAGGTGATTGTGTGTTCATGACTGGATGGGAACACATTGAAATTACCTCCAGGTCTAGGCCTCCGAAAGCGTTTGCTCGGAGCCAGGGCTGACCCTGGAGTAGCTGGTACCTATGGAACTTTGCACTCGGCTGCAGCTTTGAAGTGTCGGGAAGATCATCTGATACTGGTGTTTCCCTGATGCTGTAAGTGCTTCTGGGTTTTCAGCTTCCTAAATGCGTCACTGTAGTGTCATAAACTCTTTATGCAGGTTTATTCTATGACCCCTGAAACGTGATTTTTTTTTTTTTTTCCTCCCTCAGCACTGGCAAAAGTATAATTAAGGAAAAACCCCAAACCCTTACAGTGTTTTCTCCAAAATGAGGAAAAATGAAGAAACTGGTGTTTGTGAACATCTTTATTTGATAGTTCAGGGGTTTTTTAAAAAATATTCCTCCATAAGCAAGAGATTCTTTAAAAATAATTGACAGGACAAAATAAATATGCAATGTGCTGCTATCTGTTAGTCATTTTCTTGCTGCTTTTTTTCCACTTGATGCTAAACATTTCTGAATTCTCTTTTCATTTTAAGTAGGAAATGGGTTTATTAATCTGAATGCAACAACTAGAGAAAGTGAGGCCAGTGAATGCTGTGAGCTTTCAATAAATACTTAGCTCACTGAAATAGCCATACACAGCAGACAGCACTCACTTTCATGAAAAAAAAAAACAAACAGACATAAGATTAGTGGAAGGTACACTTAATTTTAAAAAGAGTAAGAGACCTAATTTTTACCTGTGTAATTTGGACTACAGGGAGGTTATGAACGGATATGGCTTTCATTTTAGGTCAAAGCATGAAGGTAAAAATGATATAAAATGGCATGAAATAATTGACATACGATGCTTGACATATGATGCTAAAAACCAAACAAAAAAGGCTCCACACAGTGCTTTTTCTCTCTGAGGCACTGTAAGTCTTTGTTAAGTACAGTACTTGTATATGTCTGGTTTCAGTAATTATTTTACATTCATACAGTAAACAGTTTCAAAAGGAAAAAATGGGTGATTCTGGTTGGGGACAACCAAAATGCAAATGAAGGGATTCAGAGCTTAGGATGCAACTTTCCACAGAGTATCTTGTCCTGTGTTGCTCGAGCCTGCCTACTGTAAAGTTGCCTAAAAAGAGAACTACAGGAACAATAATGTAGGTTATAAGAAAGTAAATTTAAGACATGTTTTCAGATTTCTGCCTGTATTCCTCAGGTAAAGTGATGCTCCTGGTAAACAAATTCTGATCTTAACTGATAAAGACCTTTTGTTCAAGGTATCTTATGAAATCAGCTCTTGTGCAGGATGTGTGCTGATGAATCAGAGACAGTATTTGGCTCTTGAGGCTGTTTCAGTGGTCCTACTTCTCTAAACTTGAAGAAGTAAGGGATAGAATTTATGCAGAGATCACAAAAAAAAAGAAAAAAGGCAATAAATTGTAGAATGTTAAAATTTCTGTTAGAACATTTGATGCCTGACCCCACACCCCTGTGCACACACTCCCATTTCTGGTGGCCAGCTCACCTTTTCACTAGGTCCAAGGGTTGTTGGAACACCTCTGCTGTTGGAAAGTGTGCAGGGTGTGCTTGGATTAGCCCCAGGGAATCACTGGGGAGTGGTACAAGAAGTCACCCCTCTGTGACATGAACTCACAGCCGCTGTGGGTCCTGTCTCCTGCTGTCCGAAGGAGCTGGGCTGTGAACTTGGGTTCTTTTTACCAAGTGGGTATTTTTTTAGTAGTTACTATTTCTGGTATTGTGTTAGGAGTATTAAGGTATTCATTACAGCAACTGTTTGCTTTAAAATACTTTGTGGGTGAGCTTTTATTGCTTAGGAATGGCACCAGATGGACAGTCCTGAGGAGCAAAGTCCTCCCTCTATCTGCAGATCACAGCACAAGCAGTGGCACATTGTTTTCCTCTTCTGTCTTTCTCTACCACCAGCCTGGTCTCAGGAAGCACAAGTTCAGGCGAAAGAGGCACAACAGGTCTGTGGTGCCTCTCCAGAGGAACCAACATCATGGTCACGTGTTGAGGTGGCTGATTTGGAGACTTATTTGATGCACCTTCATGGGGCTTTTCCCAGAGGCTGCCTGGGATCTGGCTCCTGGCTGCCTCTTAAAGCATCCTGCCTGAAAGTGGGAGCAATTTTTGAAGCAGTTGCTGTCTGTTGCACGAATCCACACCAAATAGGCTTTAGAAATGTTTCTGACTCCGACATCTGGAGCTGTAATATGCCTTCTTGAATCAGTTTTATCCCTTCAGCTAAGGGGAGGGGCACAGCTTCCACCAGGGATTGAACTGGTAATGTCCACCCTTGTGTCAATACCGGAAGCCATTCACGCAGAACAAAATGACCTGTTGTGGGTGGTGGTTCCTTAATGCCATTCCCTGTCCTTTGTTTGCATATCACTCCGAGCTTCTTATCGGATGTCTGTTGTGGACTGCTTTGTAAGACAGAGGCAATGCCTAGACACTTTTCATCCCAAACTCTGTCTGGCTTCTTGCTTTCCTGAAAAACTGAGCCCAGGAGAGGCTGAAAAAGCCACCAGGCCTGTCAGCTCTCTGGAGGTGTGCTCATCTACCCGGCTGACAGACTGCTTTCCAGAGAGCCTTTGCCAGGATGTGGATCTTAGGCTAGGATGGCTTAGGCTTACACTGGAAACACTTAAACCGTTAATAGGACAACATTAACAACTTCACCCTAGGGTGTGGCGTTCTGCTCTGGAGACTTCTTCGTGGGTAAAGGACCTCTTGAAGTACAATGCTGCTTCTTGTGCTTTGCTTATGTCCTGCACACTTGAAAAGGAAAGCAAAAAGAAAACCTGAGTCTCATAAAAAGGTCTGATTTTCTTCCTCATAGCAGGGAGTTCTGATCTGGCCTCACATTGCACTCTCACGGGCCACAGGAGTTTAAGGGTTCAGGCTCACCTTGTCTCCCAGCACATGTTTTTGCCCTTTGGAATGGAAAAACCTTGTGCCACAAAAATGGGCAGCTGCTTTTTGATCGTGCACTTGTGTTTTTTCATGTCTGAGGTGTGAGACATGACATGCTCTTTCAAGCCACTGCATTCAAACTTCCCCTAATGTATTTCATTTTTATTAGAGATGGAGGACAGGTGATTTAAATCTTAATCCTACAGGGTGATCTGTGTGTGAGGTATAGAACACCATAGGCGTGTTCTGTGGTGCAGCTATTGCAACCAGCTCACACACTTTGCATATCAATCTGGAGGAGGTTTGCTGTGCCCTGCTCTACTAGGGGTATTGGTGGAAATAAAATATTGAGGGGTGCAGGCCACTTCATGCCACTGTATTTTCCTTTCCTACCGTGAAGCTTTTGATTCCTCTTTTCCTTTACTGTGTGTTTATACTCCTGCCAAGTTCTGAGGGAGCAGAAAAGCTGCTCCTCGTATTGTTATTAAGTGATGCTTTCAACAAGTCAGTCTTTCAGAGAGGAGAAAATACTGGGCAGGCAGGTGAAGACAATTTCTGCATTGCAGAGTTACTGTCTCACAATGTGTTTGTCCTGTGGGATGAAACTTAACAATTCACAGCTTTCCTGTCCTCCTGCTCCTTGCGAAACTCACTCCAAGCCAAGATCTTCCAGTTTGTGTCCTTCACGTGCCTGACCCAGGCCATTTGTTTGAATGGCTCCCTGACTCCTGAAACTCTGTCCTTGCTGATCCACAGCTGGTAGGAGGAGTGTTTGGGGCAGGATAGCTGAGCTGCTGCTAGGCAAGAAACAGAACAAACAGGTTAAAAAAAGGCTGCATTCCCAGGTGGATAAAGCTGAAGGAAAGCAAAGAAATCACCCCAGCTAAGCCTAAAACAAAAAAAGACAGGTTGTTCTTTCTGTTGTAGTGTTTGTGTGGTGAGCTGAGTCTCAGGGAGCAGCAGCTGCCAGCATGGATGGTTTCCCTGAGTGCTCACAGGGAGTCCTGCTCCCGCCTCAGAGCAGGGCCTTTCTCCTGGGACAGGCAGAGGCCTCCCTGTGCTCCGAGCCGAGTTCATGGCCTTGCCCCCACAGCTCTCGGGAAGGTCACTGTGTCTGCAGGCACTGGAGGAATGTGCTTTTGGCGCTGGCTAAGCTCCACACCAGAGGAAGCAGTTCCATGTGCTTCCTTGGGTTTTCCCTGCAAAGAGGGGCAGGGGAGGACAAAGATGGATTTCTCTCGAGATGGACATGAGTGATGCAAAGCACTACATAAAAGCTGACTAGCATAAGCCCTTCCCTCCTCCTCTCCCACGCAGAAAACCAGAACAAGTTGTATATGGTGCTTTACCTGTATTCTCATGTCTCAAGACATGCACAGGTACCAGGCTAGCTCTGTATCGGGGTCAGCTTCCAGAGCATCATGTGGGCAGCAGGATCAAACTTTTAATCCCTGAAACTAGAAAGGACATCTTATTTAATAGTGGGGAAAAAATTACACTTGGGACATTTGCAGAGAGTTAAAAGAAACAGCGTGTAACAGTGTGGACAAAGTCGTGACCCAAAGCGTGATGAACTGCACAAACGCCTTTGGTACAGCTACGAGTTTATAGCGTTCTGAAGTGTTGTTTATGTTACTATAAAAAAAAGGTGAGAAAATATATTCAGTTACTTTCTGTTTCTTCCCATTGAGCAGATGGCAATTCGTAGCTCAAACTGTTTTTTAAGCCATTTCACATTTTACTAATAAGTACAATATGCTTTTCAACGACAAGCCGTGCTCAGGCACTTCTGCAGAGGTTATGTGGTTGCTCAGGTAGCTCAGGAAGCAAAGACTTTATGAATCCTGTTGCATTATAAGGTCAGATATTTTCTGGTTATGTGTCATGTGGTGGAAAACACAAGCTAAAACCTCTCCCCCTTGTTTCAAATTATTTCTAATTTTGCAGGCCACAAATAATGCAATATGCTTACCCGAAGCACCTTGGTTTGAGATTGTTTCCACCAACAATATTCCTAGTAGAACAAACCACCCTTTTTAAGGAGCTGAATATTCTGTATATTTTAAATGTGTAATAGGATGGAGAGGTGGCCATTGGGGAAAGCAAAGAAACATTCAGCAGTTCTATTTCAGGAGGTTTTGGTGCTTTAGAATGAAAACTGTTAATATTGCACGCCTTGGAAAATTCTCACCATTGCATCCATGGTTTTCTCAAAATCTGTTAAATTATATGAGTGCAGAAATAAGGAAGAGTGGATTTTATTATTAATTGACACTCATTTTTAGCTGGCATGTGGTGGCAGGTCCGCCAAACAAACCTGAGGCACAGATTAGAGCTGAAAGTTTTGGAAATGTTCTAAATCTTTGTAGCATTGCAGAAAGGAAGTGTAATATTAAACTGACGAATATATTTTTTTTTCAATGTAATTCACAGTTTCTTCCTATTATTTTTTACTACCCGTGGAGATAAAGCAAAACAGATTTCTCAAAACAGAGAGAAATATATTTCCAGATACCTTTTCCCATTAAGTAATATCTCTCTCATACATATGTACTGTCAAATATCTCTCCATTCCTTTTCCACACCGTGTCTACAGCCAGAAGTGTTGGCTATGCAAATATTGCAGAACCGACTCCTAACATATGTGCTGTGTGCCTGGCTACAGATACACGGGAAACTCTAGGTAATAATTAGAGTCTGCATAGATTATCTTGCAATTATAATTTTATATAATCAGTTATGTAATCTCAAGGCTGGTATGCGGTGAGAAACTGTGGTTGCGTCAGAATTCTTCGGAAGAAAAATAAAACTATCGATTGTAAGTGCACGTCCTAGCGAGGAGGGAGCGCAGAGGGATGTTGCAGCACGGAGTAGCTCGGCGGTAAAAGCCACGGTGGCTTTCGCTAAAGCAGGAATCGCCCTGCAGGAGCGAGCAGGGGCAGCCCCATGCATCCCGGAGGCTCCAGGGGCGCGGCGGGGTGGGAAGCGGGGAAGGGGACAAGGAGACGGAGCAGGAGTGGGAAGGTGACGAAGTGGCGGGCGCTGATTTATATGGGAGGCTCTGCTCGTCCCCAGCTATGGAAACGCTCCCGGAGAGGAGCGGGACGCGGGGCGGGCTCGGGTGCGCTGCGAGCCGCTGGTGGAGCCGAGCTGAGCCCGTCCGCCCCTTCCCTCTGCGCCCCCGCACCGGGGCTGCACAGCGGCACCGAACAGCCCCGAGCGGAGCCGCTGCCACCGCCCGAACCGGGGCTGGGCGGGCACGGGGGACCCGCCGGCAAAAAATAAAATAACCCCGGCACGCAGGGGGAAACAACGGAGCGAGCCGCAAGTGTGTACATAAACCGCGAAGTGAATCAGGTGAAATCGCCAGCCGTTCGCTCCCGATAAACAGCAAGCTTTATAATTTCCAGGTGTTGGGGAAAGCCGTTGTCTTACAGTTTGTAAATCCCTGCTGGTGGGAGGGAGGGGGAGACTCTTCGGAGGTGAATGAAATATCAAATCACGAGGCTCTATGTAGATTTATGATTGCATAAGAGGCTCAGTCATTTCCATACATTGAAATGTGCTGTCCTTTCCACGACTGCCCAGCCCTTGGAGGGAGAGAGACACTCGATTCCGCCTTGATCAATGCTGACTGTGAAGCAAGGAGGAGGAGAAGGGGGGGACCAGAGGCTGGCACCAGATGGAGCAGGGTCTAGGGAAAGGTCAAGGTTAGCTCAGGCTGCTATTGAATCGGTTGCAGCCTCACAGATAGATCTCTGCCTCCGAGGCCCCCACTGGGGCTTCTCAGAATCAAATCTAATAGAAAAGGCAGTCACAGAATGAAATCGCTTCATCTGAATGCTAAAATTGTTATTAGGCTACATTAGAGAGATACTGGGCACATGATTACCAAAAAAGGAAGCATGCCTTGCAGTTTGTGACTGAAATAAAAGCTGTGAATATGTTGATTCCATCAGCGATGTGCAAGGATAATAGATAACAGGAGAGAGGGGCAGCGAGAGATGCGTGTGTGTAACGAACAGATTAACATATTGATGCGGACGTATGTATCTGTATAAAATTACCTGTATCGGTGTCAGGGTGTGTTTGTACAGGCACAGAGAGCAGCATTTAGCTTCCTGCGAGTCCTGCAGTGCTCCGAGGATGTTTGTTAATGGATTTGGACTGTGGTTACGGACCAAGAAGTGGGAGCTGACTCGGAGGAGAGGTTTGTTGGTGGGTCCCTCCCAGGACTCCACCTGCAGCCACCCTCGGCTCGTGTTGCGGTGGTTGCTGTCACTTTGATTTTTGATTTGAAGTCCTTGTGGAGGCACAGGGCTCAGACATTGTTCAAGGCTGCTCTTTTCCTTGCTCATATCAGGCAAAACTCTGTGAGGAAATGTTATGAGGTGTGCACACATGTGCAGACACCTCACACCCTTGACACGCAGGAGTGTGACGTAAGCACACACGTACGTGTTTGGAGCAGTGATGCTGTCAGCTGGATTTCAAAGTGAAGCTCTTCCCAGTTACCATCTCCTCCACTCTTTAACCTACAGCACAGTGATATCTTAAGGAAGGATTTAGTCTTGTAAAATAAATGCTGGCTACACTAGATTAAACATGATGACTGCACTCTAAGGGTTAATAAATTTAGAATTAACAGATCATCCCAGCTTGATACAGCTACTATAGATGATTTAATATGCAGCCTAAGCAGGTTGACAGTCAGCTCACAGATGCAGATAAGATCAAACAGTCTCTTGATTCAATAGATTGAATGGTTGTACTGAGTGTCTGGAAGGTGAGTGACAGTACGTATATGGCAGGGGTTCTGGTAAAGAAGGGCTTCGATTCCCCACTGCTGTGCACTGCACTGGTTTTCCTTTTCTAGCAGTCAACCTTTTTCAGCAATCAAACCTGGAGTTAACATGAAAAAAAATGTCTCAAATATAGTTCAGGAGAGTTATTTGAAGTTTTCAGTAATGAAAAGCTCTGTGCTTTAATAGTAATCACCATTACTATCACTAGTCTGCACTTCAGATTCCTTCTCCACAGACAAGGCCATCACCACCCGCTCTGTCCCACAGGGAGTCTCGCCTGTCCATAGGTCCTGTCTGTCTGTCCACACTAGTCCCCTTCCCTGACAGGCCTAAGTCCACAGGAAGAAGGTATTTTGGAGGCTGAACAGGGACACCTTGCCCCAGACAGGCCCTGGGACTTGGCAAGTGCAACCTTGCCCTAACATTATCTGCCATCCAAAGTCTTCAGCTGTAGAAAACCCCCATGGGTGCAGAGAGACAGAGACAATTTCCCCACTTTCCTTCTCAGATCTTTTGCTTTTCTGACTTAAAAGTTAATGTCTGTAGTAACTCTTCTCTGGTTTATGTTTTCCTTCTTGCTCTCCTGTCCTATTTAAATGGGAACGTAAAACAGTCCTCATGGAGGCTGGTGAGCAATGGGATGACAGAGTGGTCTCTAACAATTTTTATTATTTGATCAGGAGTAAAAGCTCCACCTGAACCATTAGATTTTACAATATGAATACCTTTCCAGGAGATTTTAAAAACGCATATTATGTATTCAATAGACCGTCACAGGTCTGAATTGTGTCTTATTGTGTTATATGGGGCCACCACTATACTGGAAGGGTATTTGCGTTAAAGTTACTGCACATCTGAATGCTTGTAAATTAGCTGTATTGTTTACTTTGGTGGGTTTTTAAAAATATTTAACTAATTTTGCCAAATGCCCTGCAGAAGGGGTTGGTGTGATGAGCAGTGCTTCTTTGAATCTGCCAGCAGAACCAACCCAGAATCTGACATTGCTATTCTATTTCACTTTGTAATTTTTAAAATAATCTCACGTACTTCTGCAAATGTTTACCTGTGAACTATAGTTTAATTTTAATTTGGAAAGCAGCGGCTCTTCTTCCTCCCTCAACACTTGAGTTAGAAAAGAGAGGGCCTGGGTGTGTGTTTTGGGTATGGATCCACGCGAGCATCCCCACATTTTGCTGAGCAGCTCTGCGATGCCACACAGGGATAAGCCAGTCTTTTTCCTGCTCCGTGCCTAGGAGCAGGGGAGCATCACCTCTTAGGTGAGCTGATGGAGGCACGAAAACCTTCATCTTGTAATTAGAGAGGGGCAATATCAAAGTACCAGCCCTCCTCAGGGCGAAGGAACAGCGCTGAGATAACCCTCGCAAAAGAAATTCCCCAAAGCCCTCACAAACACGGGGAGGGAGGACTCGGGGAACCCGCGGGACTCGGAGGAGCGCTCTCCGTGCCCGATGCCCTTCGGGGGGCCCCCCGGACCCCCCCACCCCGCAGCGGCGGGGCCGCTTCCCAAGGCGGAACCAGCGAAACCAGTTATCTGGCAGCAATTTGCATATTGATGGTGCCTCCTGCCGTTCTCCCTGATTGCTTCCCAGGCAGGAAAGGTAACAGGAAAATATATAACCCCCTCCTCCCCTCTCAAAAATGGCAAAGAGGCTCCTACGTGCACGGGGGCTCTGATGGAAGAGTAAAGCCTGGTAAACTCCCTGGCAGGGAATTTGTTGACCAAACTGATTTTTGTCTTAGGATTTGAAGGCAAGGCAGTTGTGTTTTTCCCGTTTTCCAGTTCCGAGGGTGAAAACGTCAGGTCCCTGTTTCCGTGCAAACTGCAAGAGACGAGCACTGATCACTTCAAGGCAAAATAATTAGCCTGGTCATGTTTACTGAATGTGTGTACATCTAAGGAGGAGGCACCCTCGGAGAGTGGGAAAGGCATTCCATTGACACCTTAAAAGTACAGTGACATGGCACATACATTTTTTAGTCCCAATCATAAGCATTGTGCAAATGTGCAGTACAGCTTTAACTATGAAAACTTAATTAGGTCTCAATAGAGAATAGTTTCCTTTTTATTGGCTGTGAGTACAGTTGGCTGCCTAAGACACACCTATCCTGGGACATTTGACCTTCCTTGTAGGAACTGCCGTGGCTGGGTCCCCGTACATCCCTGAGTGCTCACGTACCTTCGGTTCTGGGCAGCACCAGCCAGGGTGCCAGGACCCTGTAAACTCACCTCACCCCCGTGCTGAGAGGCCCTTCAGGGCTCCACAGGAGGGGATCCTAGCGGATCACACGGTTCCAGCCATATCTAGACCAAACTTCTCCCTGTTCTCCGTGGGGAATAGCACTTACAGACTGGTGCTGTGCTATGGCCTGGATTTACCCTGTGGTTATCTATAGCACCCAAACGTCTGAGGGAGGTGTGTGTCAGCACAGACAGTCCCAGAGACATGGAGCTCTCCCTCCATGTGTTTACCTCTAGTTCCCTCTCTCTCTCTAGGCACTCAGATGCTGTGAAACTAAATACGATAGGGCAAATTAAAGTCCAAATTGTGAATACATTAATTTCAGTATGGTAATATCAAACATTGTACATATTTCTGATTTCTGTATTTAATTTCCCCTGCTTTTTTCAATGCTCGGGAATAGTTGCTCCGTGAACAATAGCATTAGTACAATAACTCCCCCCAACTCCAGCATTCATACTGAATGCACATCACCTTTCTATGTAATACCATACAATGTACTTGCATGTTATTTTAATTGAGTGAAATCTTATTCACACTGCTGGGAGAAGGCATTCTTTTCACTGCAGCCAGGATTCATACTGCACTGACAAAATTATATGTGCTGACAATAACAAACGGTGGCAAAACTATCCAAAATGCTCAAAGAAGTGGGCTCTTATCACAGGTTATTCACCACCGCTCGCGCTCCCCCTCAGCGCTGTGTCTTTCTGTGCAGCTTTGGGCTATATAATAATTTATTCTTCTGACTACAGAGAGTTGCATTAAAATATTATTGTAAGCATTTTAACAATTAAGCTTAAATTTTGCATGGAATAAATATGGCAAAGAAGAAAACCCACAGTAAAGCTGTCCTTATTTTTAAACACAGAGAAAGATCTCTGCTATTTTAACTGTTAATTATTTTTTATCTAGACCCTCACACAAACCATGTCATGTTTTGCAAAGCAGGCGCATTTCTTCTTTGCTGAAGCTAAAAGCTAAACCTAAATGTCACCTGAAATAGTAATATAAAACGAATATAGAGAATGATGATTGTGTATGTTAAATTTCAGTTCAATGCATGCTAAGTGACTAAAAGTTGAAGCTCTAAAAAGCAATGTAATAGAGGAGATATTTACAGAAGATGTTAAGGCACCAATCTAACAGCACACTTGAGTAAATGCTTACTTTAAGCATGTAAGTACAGCTGATGTGTCCAAAGATAAATATGTGCTTAGGAATTTCACAGTACCCAAGGCCAAGTGGATTCTTCTGGTAGGGGATATATTGAGCAGGTTTAGAGGAGGAAAATCCTTTTTTATTGCATGTTCCTTCTCTACTGTGCCTCTCTCCAAGCGTGCTAGGAAGAAGGAGGGACAAGAAAACAACTAAATCTTCCCTCATCTCGTGTAGCAAAACTACTTTCTCAATGGGAATAACTTCTTTTTTATTGCTGATACTGGGTTTCTCAGATTAGTGAATTATTTTTGTTATTCTACTTTTTGAAATCGATTTGAGGTACAGTTGGGTTTATTTTTCAAGACAAAATGTTTGCATTTCCTTGCCTGCTACACATCCAGAGTGGGACTTTCCAGATTTCCTCTTAGGGAGAGTTTTGATCCCCTTGGATCTAATCTTGCACAGAAGTGCACTTATCAGCTCAAGTCAGAAAATGAATTAGAAGAGCTGTTTGTGTCAATGACCTGTCTTCCAGCTGCTCCTAAGCTTGGACGTGGTGACCTGCTTAAGATACATGGCCTGGGATCTCAGCAGTGACTCGTAAGGACCAACTTGTGCCATCATGGGTTTCTGTATGGGTAGACAGAGTAGTCCTGATGAGTGGGGGATTTGGATGTGTGGGAACATCCTGCTGAGGAGAATCTGGCTTCTCACAGCGCTTTGGTTGGGAATGACTTGCACACAATTAACCCAGAGTGAGAGAGCCCCGTGCTGCAGTCTGGCTTGGTCTAAACTGAAACAGAGGGAGATGCTGCTCATGAGTTCAGGTGCCTCTGCTCGGTGACTTGCTTGGGAAGGTGGGCTTGGAGATTCTGTCGGATCCAGCTCTGAGAGCAATCTGTTCACAGCTGGTGGCTCATCTTTCTGGCCCTGGCTTTGTCTTTCTTTGCTGTTAGGGTCAAGGAAAATCTCAAGTCTGCATCTAAACCAACCATGCACTCTTTGGCTTAGTGTGATTTCAGGTGATAAAAACCACCTTTGAGAAGTTCAAAACTGGTGAAAAGAGGGAAGCATGTCTCAGCAAAATCCTTTGTGACAATATTTAAACTTAGGCTCAATATTCAGTCAAAGGGCTTATCCCTTTCTAAGTGATGCCAACACACAGGTGGGACTCATTTCCACACATTTTTTGGGGGGAAGATAAAGCCCAAGAAGATCAAAAGATTCCAAGAAACTGTTAGCAAAGATATTTATTTATGTTCTCTTTATCTTACAGATTTAGGACCCTCTCTGTAGATAATTCAAGTGCCATTTCTTATTCCTGGTCTCTCATCCATGTATAGGTACACACAGGTGGGTCAGGGTGTCAGGTGTGCTGTAGCTTTACCTTGGGTACCTATACATATGCCATTCAGTGTGGAGCTTCAAAAGAGCTAGAAGTACCAAATTCATACCCTAGATGTCAGTAAAAGAAAAAAACATTAAAACCCATTAAAAATCATCACTTTATAAAAGTCTGTGAATCAAGCAATGGGTTAGCCAATTATTCATAAGATAATTCCCTATATGGACTGACTGTTGGAGTCCCAGGTTTCAGCTCAATCAAATTTACACAGCCCGAGTTATAACCTCTTCAAGATGGGGATTGTAACAGGAGCGCTGACAGACCGTAACTACTGTGCCTCTTTAGTAGTGAAAGCTCAACTACCTCACTCCTGCAGCGGCTGCTGGTGCTGCCATAATTAAGACTGTATGGATTTGCATTATAGGTCAAGCTCTGGGGGTTTTTAAATGCACATAGCTGAAATGACGTTGGCTTGAAACCTAGGACAGGAACAGGAGCACATATTTGCTTATAAAAAGATGTAACTATCAAACCTACAAAATGACAAATAGCTAAGTAAGTCCTAGAGCAGTGCAAACTAAAACCAGTTTGGCTGAAATCAAACATTTGATTAAAAATGAGGTTTTATGGGCATTAGTAGCGCCTTCCTCTGCCTGCCCACGCACAAGCAAAACTCTTTGTGTGCTTCAAGGGATGGTTTTTGCCATTTCAAAGTCTGTTCCCTGAGAGCTTTGTGCCATTTAATTTAGTCGTCCCCAGAAAGCCCAGTCAAAGTTCAGGGCTCCATCATGCTAGGTGCTGTGCAAGCAGAGGCAGGCTGAAATCCCAGACCTTGCTGAAACCCCTGGAAAAAGTCTCCCCAAGTTCAGGGTTTTATTCCAGGTCCTGCCTAGGGCAAGCCGATAACAAAATCATTCTGTCACCTGGCGCTCACATGTCTGTGATCCTGCACGGACTCGCTGCTGTGTGCGCTGTACTTGCGATTACAAGCTTGCAAAATCAGAGTTTATTTTGAGCCTTTATTAAAAAGAGAAGGGAAAAAGAAAAAAAAAAGAGAAAAAGAGAAGGGAAAAAGAAAAAAAAAGGGAGAAAAAGAAAAGCAGCAGCGCGCCCAAGTCTCTCATGCGGGAATACTAATGCACGTACTATTTCTAGAACGTGCAAGTCCTCTGCTCATTCACGGGAGTCAGCCTGGTGTGATAAGAGTTCCACCCACGTTGCCTCCGCCTGATTGAGACTATCAAGACAGTGTCGGAAAGCACCCCGTGCGATCTGCCGTTATATAATGCAGCCCAGCTCCGGAGAACTGGCACAATTTGGGAATTTGTGTTTGGTCCTAATGTTCTGTACCGAGCTGGCAAGTGAGATTCCTGCTCTGAGTGAATGACAGTTGGAGCTTCAAAGCAGGAACATTTGCCCACCAAAGTTGCTGAACTCACCCACTGCCAAGTCTGTCACTAAATCAGCAGATAGGCAGGGACAGCAGTACATGGCATGAACTGTGTCACGCTCCTTTGCGCCTTCGGGTCCCAATCCTGTGCGGGAGGACTGTGTGCCTGCCTGTGAGGTGGAGGAAGGCCACACTTCTCAATTTTAGGCAGTTTTATGTCCCTTTCTACAGCAACCTCTAAGTATCTCACATGCTTGAATGGAGGGATCACATTGTTTCTCAGGCAGAGCGCTGAGGTATGAGGAAAGTGACATACATTTTGGCAGATTTAAATCTTGGACTAATTTTTACAGCACAAATGTTATCAGCTGGGCACTCTGTCCTGCTACTGCAGGTTAGTGCCACTGCCCTGGGACAGGGATGGGTGCTTGCCTGTGCTCTCAGCTGCTCCAGGACATGAGCTGGTGTCTCCAAGCTCTGATTGACATGGGACAGACTGAGGCAGGACAGACACTCGGTTCATGAGGCAGATCTTTCCCTGAGGTTGGCTTCCCCTTGTAGGCAGCCCGAAAACCACACCATGGCCCTGATTTCAACCTGTACCTCAGAGTTTGCTTGTACACTGCAGAGGTGTGGGGCTACATTTCCTCCAGCTGACTTTGCTCTGGGGCTGGGAGTCCATAGCCAAAGAGCAACTGATAACATGGCCAGAGGCGACAGCAGCTTGGACTGCTGCAGCAGGACTGTGGGGCATCCTCTGTGGCTTGGGCAAAGAATGGCCGGGGAGGTGCAGGAGGTGACATAAGTTTGTGTCAATCCTCAGAGCATGATCACTGGGTCATCTTCTCTGCTGGCCTGGGTTTGTTTTCACCTGCTTTTCCAATCTACCAGCATTTCTGAGTGTTAGCAGTCAGCATTTGGGCATTTCTCACTGTGTTCACCTGCCAGGTGCACTGGGTTTGTTAGTATAACCCAGTAAATGACACCAGTGTGTAAGGGGGACAGACTAGGCTAGAGATGCCCAGGGTGCAAGTGGGGAGCAGAAGAGACGATGCGGGAGATGCAGGTTGTGGGGTGCAGTGGGGCTGTGGAGGGGTGTGCCGCCCTTGCTCCGCAGCTCTCCTGGGGGTACTCCCACTCCCACAGCCGGCCTTGCCTTTGCCGCCGGGGCCAGCTCGGAGGCAACTCACCCCGCTCGCTGCTCCCGGACGCAGCCGAGACGCTCCCCGTGGGGCTGACCCCTACCGTCATCAGCCTCTCCGGCCGCGCCGGGGGTCCGTCGGACCGGCGGGGGTCCCCGGCGGCGGTGCCGTGTCTCCGGGGAGGGGTCAGCCCGGTCCTGCGGCCGGAGCCGGCCCCGCAGCCCTCCCCATGGCGAAGGCAGCGCCCGGCGCTGGGGCCGAGGCTGTTGCAAACTCCCTCGCAAGAGCTGTTTGTTGACCACATTCACGTTCTGAGCCCTGAAGCTAAAAGCACTTTACACCATAAAATAAAAGCACTGTCTTTTTTTCTAAAAGGTTACGTCTGGAGGCCACGCTGCTCATACTTCATACAGAAAACTACTGAAAGGGCTATGAAATCCTCTATGATTTACACTCCCTCTCAGTGCATTAGGATATAGATCTACTCGACTCTAAAAATACTGTGGAGTTTCTAACCGACGTGAATATATGTGCATTATTTCAGAAAGTCTGTTAGAAAACTTGTCAACACATTATAAAGCATAAACCAGGACTTGGCCATTAAATACAGAGATCAGAGACAGAATGTATACGGCAGGAAGTACTGAGAAAAGTCCCTCCATTCAAAAAAAAAGTCTATTAGCTAAAAGTTTACACACAATATACACCAAAAGGTTTAGAGACAGCCCGTGGACCGCAATTACAAGGCATAAATGGAATCAGTAAGGGCTTTACAGTCCCCAGCGCAGTTAACTGCACTGCCAGAAAATAATTTTAATATTGTCATAATTTATTACCCAGAGAAAGCCACACCAAGGATTGTAAATATAGTCAGTTTGTGTCCACGACTGCTCGTTAAACAGCCTCGTTCCCTTCCCCTAAAAATACAATGAAATAAAAACCCACCTGCATTATTAATCTGCGGTCATGCCGTGTTAAAAATGTCTTCTCACTCCTTTTCTTTCTTGAGGTTTGTTATCTCCCTCCAATCACATGACAATGCGAACCGCTGGGAGGGGGGGGGGGGACACGAGACAGGAACAAGGGGGAGCCCAGCACTATTGCGATCAAATGCTAATATTAATAATTATCCAGCCAGGATGAAGTATTATTTTTAAGGCAGCGAGTTTCCATTTAATTCGAGGCATTTTTACGGCGCTGGAATTAAGGGCGTGCTGATGGCAGGAACATCCTCGCTGCCATTCATGAAAGCATCTGTAAAATTACCTCCTGAATGTAGGTTTTGAGATGCGGTCTGGGAAGTCACCTCTGGAATCTCAAACACGGCACGATAATGAAACAGATTTAGTTGTCACCAAGTGCTTAATTTGCTATGATTTTTTAAAAGAAAATCAATCAAACCATGCCTGTGATTGGGAATATGCACAGGTAGGTGTTCTGATGCAGGTTGGCTTTAGAGAGCGTAATGAATTGTAATTCAGAGGAGTGTTAACTGCGAACCGCAGTACCTTTCAGGGGTAATAAAGTCATTACTTTTTACATTGCAGCCGCCTTCAAAAGCTTTATACGTGCCACTAGATATAAATCAACCCCCATGTATATATCTCCATCTCCGCTACAGACAGATACGCCCGTTTCCGTAGGTTTCGCGCAGGGACATGTGCACGCCCGGCACAGCCAGCCCTGCGAGCGGCGTGAGCCCGGGAGCCGCCGCCGCTGTCACCGCGGCCGTGTCCCCCGGCACCCGTGGGGCGCATCCCCGCCCGGGGGTCTGCCGAGCCGCTCTATAAAGGAGGGGAGCGGGGGGCTGCGCGGCGGCGGGCGGAGCCGGGGGGCGTTTGGGGGGGGCGGCCGGCGGGAAGCTGAAACCATCACCCGGCGGAGCGGCGCGGCTCGGCCCGGCCCCTGACAGCTCCGCCGGTGCGCGGCCGGGCTCGCCGGGACAACAGGTCTCCGCCGGGCCCGGGCCCCCGCCCGCCCCTCGCTCCCCGGGGCGGCCGCGGCTCTGCCCGGGGAAGTCTCTCTTACGGCGGCGGGCAGATCCTCGTTCCCCCGGGGCTCCCGCCCGGCGCTCCGCTCCGGCTCTCCGCCGCCGTCCCGGGCACGGTTTATCCCCTCGCACTCCCTTCGCAGCCGCACTTTGCTCCACACGCCCGTTCGCCTCCGGAGCTTATTTCTACCGCAACCTGATCCCTCCCGGTGTCGGTAGCGCCCGCCTCGCTCCGGGTCCTATCGGCGAAGTTGCAGCCGCCGCCGCCGCATCCTCCCAACTCCAGGCACTTCTCGGTGCCTCCCGCCGCCTCGGCTCCCCCTCCTCCCGCCCTCCCCCGGTGCCAGCCCGCTGCCCGCGCCGCCCCGCCGCCGGCAGACCCGCGTTTCGCTTTCGTTCGGAGCCTGTGGCTGCGGGCAGGGCTCGGAGCCCCCGCCGGGGGAGGCAGGGGGGCTCCGGGCTGGCGGGCGAGAGCAGCCCCGCGGGGAGAGCTGCGGGGTCCCGCCGCCCTCCCGTTCCCCCCCGCCCCGCTCCTGCGGCTTCTCCTCCCGTGCCTGCCGCTTCCTCGCCCGCCAAACTCCGCTCACCGCTCCCCGCCCGCCCCGGGGCAGGGCCCGCCGCTCCCCGCCGAAGTTTGCCGCGGCCCGGGCCGAGCCCCCGCCGCCCCCCGGCTCCCCCAGGGACGGGCCGCAGCTCCCGGGAGGAGGGGACTCCGCGGCTTCGAGGGGGATGGGGGGGGGTGGCGAGCGGGGAAGCCGGGAGCCGGATGCCCCCCCCCGCTTTTTGGGTGGTCTCCGGTCCTACCTGGCTTCCCCCAGCTCCCCCACCTCCTCGGCACAGCCCGCGGCCAGCCTGCCCCGCAGCCCTCTCTGCCCGGCTCTGGCTTCACCGATGTGTTTGCTTTTCCATCGGGGGTGTGCGTGCGAGAGCTGCCGCTGCCTGCCTGCCTGCTCGCTTTCTCCCGCTCCCTTTCCTCCCTTCTCTCTGGCCGTGTGCGTGTTCAATTCCCCCCCTCGCCCCTCTCCCGGCTCCCTTCCTGCACCCGCTGCTCCGCGGCCACTCGCGGCTCCGGCCGCCGCCCCCTCCGCCCCCGGCCCCTCGGCTCCATTCGGCAGCGTGCGCCGGGCGGCCGGTGCACCCCCTCCCGCCGCGCCCCCTCCCCTCTCCCCCCTGCGATCACTGTCCATTGGCTTGTCCTGCTCTCTTTTTCATGTCCAGCCCCTGATGAGTGTCCATTGGTGTTGCCTTCGCCTTCCCTCCTCCCCTCTCCCCGGCTTGCCCTGCCCATGTTTTGTATGTCTCTGTCCATCTAGGCTCCTGACGTTCAAGTTCGCAGGGACGTCACGTCCGCACTTGAACTTGCAGCTCAGGGGGGCTTTTGCCATTTTTTTCATCTCTCTCTCTCTCCTTCTCTCTCTCCCTCTCTCTCTCTCCCTCTCCCTCTCTCTTTTTTTTTTCCTTGCACAAAAAAAAAAAAAAAAAAAAAAAAGCCATGACTGCTATCCCACAATTCATCTTCCCTGCGCCATCTTTGTATTATTTCTAATTTATTTTGGATGTCAAAAGACATTGATGAAGATATTTTCTCTGGAGTCTCCTTCCTCTCTAACCCGTCTCTCCCGATGTGAACCGAGCGACTCACAAGCCACCGAAGCCACCAACCCACCATGTCGCGCCGCAAGCAAGGCAAACCCCAGCACTTAAGCAAACGGGAATTTTCACGTAAGTAACCCGGAGAGCAATTTATTTAATTTCCCCTTCACGGATTTAATTTTTAATTTGAGCGAGAGCGGGGGAAAAAAATTTAAAAGTGAGAGCGAGTGAGCGAGTCGGGGAAAAAAAAAATAACTCAGCGCCGGCTCGGGATTCTCAGCATTCCGGGTAATTTCTCCCTCTCTAATTTAATCACCTTGATGACTTTTCTTCTCTTTCTGCCCGTGCCCCTCGGCCGCCGGCGCGCACTCCGCTGCCCCGCTCCGCGCTCGCCTCCCGCTCTCCGCGCTCTTTGGCGGCAAGCGCGGCAGCTCTCGCCCCGGCATCGGGAGAGGCGCGGGCGAGGTGCGGGGCTGCCGGGGGCAGAACCGGCCGAAAGTGGGAAGAAATTCCTGCGGGAGCGGCGGGCTGCACGCCGGACACCCCGGTGTCCGTGAGGGCGGGAGCTGCGGGCGAGCGGAGCGCGGAGAAAGTCCGGCGGCCGGAGCCCCCCGGGCTGCCGGCGGGCTCGCCCCCTCGCCCCGCGGCGCCCTCCCGGGGGGGCCAAGCCGAGCCCCGCCGAGCCGAGCCGAGCCGGGCCGCCTCCCTTTTGTTTCCGCCGCGGGGAGCGGGGTGGCCGTCCCGCCG
>JAWWEU010000111.1:2547439-2561894 GCA_035583155.1 Acropternis orthonyx
CGCCCCCCGCTCCCGCCGCCCCGGGCCGGCGCCGTGGGGGGCTCCGCCGCCCCGACCTCGCCCCGCCGCCGCTCCGGCTGGGGCTGGGGCGGGGGGCGGCACCGGGCGGCGAGGGAGCCGAGCCGAGCCGCGCCGCGCCGGCTGGGATTCCCTCCTCGCCCTCGCCTCGCGTTCTCCCGCTCGTTTACTATTTTTTGGAAGATTTTCAAAAAAAAAAAAAAAAAGTGGAAGTGGATTTTGATTGGGAAAAATCTCGTGTCTGAATGTTTACAAGCACCGCGTGTGCGGGGAGCCTCCTGCCAACAAACACAGGCGAGAGCGAGCCCGGGCTGAGCACACACACACGCGCACACACACGCACACACACACTCGCACCCCTCTCACCCGCGAACGGCCCTTTCTCGCCGCCGCATTTCAACCCTAAACCAAATCCGCTCTCCCCGGGAGAGAAAAAACAAACCCCGAGCCCCACCACCCCGTTCGCAACAAAAACTCTCCGGCTCCCTCCGTCCCTCCCTCCAGCCGCCACCACACACACCAGGGCTAGATGCAAGATAAGCGGGAGCGCTCTTTGCACAACAAAAGGCAACTCGAGCTGGAAAGGTTTGGGGCGAGGGGGGTGGGAAGGAAGGGAGAGAAAAAAAAAAAATCCCCTTTTCCTCGGGGTGAGCCGGGGGGAAGGGGAAATGCTGCATGTTTCTCCTCGCTCCTTTCCCCCCCGCCTTCTTTTCTTTTTCTTTATTTTCTTCCTTCATCTTCCCCCATTGCTCCTGGCGGGTTTTGTTCCCTCCCAGGGATGGCAGAAAACCCAGGGCCATTTCTTCCTGCCAACCATCCCCGGGCTGCCTCAGCCTTTCGCAAAACCCCCCAAACTTTCCGCTGCGATTTCTCTCCCCCACGGCCGCCTAAACATTCCAGCCAGGTTCGCACATGGAGCGAGGCAGCGCTGGCTCTTTGCAGGCGGACAGGGCCGAGCAGGGGCTCTGCCTTCCCGAAGTTTGCCCTAAAACCCGGGGCGGGGGGGGTGTCTCGGGGGCTCAGCCCCTCGCCCCCTCCCCCCACCCTCGGTTGTTTTTCTCCTTTTTCACCGCTACTTTTCGGGGTGCCTTTTTTTTTTTTTTTTTTTAATTGCCTGGCTGGTGTCGGGTGCAGCATCACTGGCTTATGTGGGGGTGCGACCCCTCCCTCGAAATGGGGTACGGGGGGTGTCTTTCCCTGGGAGTGCGGGGAACGGGGATCGTGGCGGGACCGAGGGCCGGAGGAGGGGGCGGGGGGCCCCCGACTCGCCCCCCTCGGGGCAGCGGCGACGGGCGGGATCCCCGCGGCCGGTTCTCGCCGAGATGCCCGCGGGCCGGCGCGGAGCTGCCGCATGTGCGGGGCGGGAGCGGCGGCCGGGACGGGCCCGGGGGATCCCTCCGGCGAGAGCCGCCCCGGGCATGGGGAAGAGGGGGGCGGGCGGGCCGGCAGGCGGGGGGGGAAGGGGAGGCCGGGCCGGGGGCGCGGCGAGCGGGGGGGATGCGGCGGCGGGGCCGGGGCCGGGGCGGCGGAGGCGGCGGGCGGGCTCCGTGCCCGATTCGGTCGCTAGGAGGCACAGCGAGATCAAACAAGAGGGCAGCCCCGCGAACTTGAACCTGGCCGGCTCCGCCGCTGCCTCCCGGCCGGCGGGAGGGGGAGGGCGCCCAGCTCCCTCCCCTCCACCCCCCCCACGGCCCCCCTCCTTCTTCTTCTTTGTTCTTAATTTTGCGCGGAGTTTGCTTGCTCCAGGAGGCAGCGGGGGATGCTCGCCTTCCCCTTCCCCGGGTTTCTCCTCGCTCCCCATAACGTGTTGGCCGTTCCCATTGTACCCTCAAGCCTTTCCCTTTCCTTGCACCGTAGGATCCCAGGACACAAACTTGGGATTAAAACAACCCCTCTCCATCCTTCCCACGGTACCGTGCGGGGAAATGCCCCGGTAGCGCATCCGCGTTGCCCTGCGGGCATTTCCCCGCACGTTACCGTGGCATCCCCCCCTTACCACCCCATCACCCCCGGTACCTCCTTTCTCCCGACACTCCAAAAGCCCATCCGCTTTTGCCGATGCGGTTGTTTTGGTGACTGGGAACAGGGGGAAGAAGAGGGGAGTAGGAGGGCGAAGGGGGAAAGCTGAAAAGACATGTTGGTGGAAGGGCAATTTGCATGAAAAATAGAGACGGATGATTAGGGACCCAGGCAGGGAATTTTGATTGCCCCAGAATTAAAAGATGCATACTGCAAATCGGAGGCAAGACCAGGTGAATTGTATTCTTGTGTTTTCTTTGTAATTCCGATATTTTACATTTTGTTTTAAAAGTAGCAATCATAATAAAAAACATTTTTTGCCGGCTCTGCCTCCATCAGGAGCCAAATGTTTTGCAGCGGACACAGTGCCAGCCATATTTCATACATTAGTATATAATTCTTGTTAATTAGCAATAATTTACGTTAAGAGCATAGAAAATGTTGAGGTTACAGGTTTTATATCTGTACATTTGATCATCTTGTTATTTTGAAGAACTTTGCCTCCTATAAAATTAATTAGGTGAAATGTGGAGGTGTAATCAGCAACCTCTGAATTACCACTTCATTTCCTGGTTTTGATTGTAAATCAGCCCAGTCCGTACAGACTTTTAGCAAAGTCTATTTTTGTTCAGCGCTACTTTTAACTGTCTGGTGTCGAAGCAGCGGGTTACCTTCCCCTGCTAAATAATAGTGACAGCGTCAGAAAGGAATCAGGCCGCGGGAAAACATTATAATTGAGTAATGATTATGCAGAGCGCTCCTCGCTAAGCCGGTTGTAAGGGGGAATACTGGCGATTTTGTGTCTTCTGCTGCGGAGAGTCGGTGAGCTCGAAGTTACATCCGCAAAATACCTTTGTCTGCGGCGTGCAGCGAGCTACTGGTGGAATTAGTCCTGCAATAATTTACTCCCTCGGTCCGAACGCCAGGAACGGCAGGAGGGGAGGAAAAACGCCATGCCCGGCAATCCCGCAGAAACAACCCTGCTCCTCTCCCGGCTTCCCGAGGAGCGAGAGACGCACGTTGTGCCTCTTGCTCTTGTCGGTCTGTAAGTTTAGGGGAAAACCCCAGCGATTAAGACATTGTTTTTATTAATACGAATGTAACCTTCATATTCCTGTGGTTGACCTTACGTTAAATTAGAAGTAGTACTAGAGGCAAGAAACGATGGACTGGATCCCTGTGTCCTACTTGGAGCTGAGGTACAGCGAGATAGTGTGCTCTTTGAATATTATTTTACGCAGCACAACTGGGAGCTACTCCAGATCTTCTTTCTCAATATTCAGCCTAGGTAGGGTTGAAATAAATTTAACCTGAGTTCACTGGATTTTTGCACTTTATCAAAATCAGTTCCAATATCGTGCAGTCAAATTAAAATCTATTTTTTGATTCTCTGTGGCTTTAAGTTCATTAAATGTGAAATTGGCAGCCAGCTAAAGAAGGTCAGGCTGATTAACTGTTTAGGAGTTGTATTCTGTCTTTCTTGCATTACCTGGCAGTGTTTTGAGGTGGGTTGTATTTGTAGTACTCTCTCCCCCTGCTCGCTGCTGTTAGTGTGCGTGTTGTATTGCGCAGACAGAGGAGCACCAACATGCTGCTGGTATTTATTTTTTTTTTTTCCTTGTGAAAGGCAATAGTGATGGAGACTGCACAGAGATTGCCAAGGTATTTCTCTGCAAATTTAACCTAAAAAAAAAAAAAGCCAACAGAAAAGAGAGCCGGGTCTGCCTCGTTAGAGCATCTACTGACGATTCTGTGAGCAGAAATAGCCTCATAATGAAGCTTTTTGGAGCTCATTCAGAAAATTTGTCAACTTTGACAACATTAGGCAAGGTATTTTGAGTTTAAAGAAGGCGCTTCTCACTGTTGGGAGGAAATGTGGCAGTTGCTTGGCCAGGCTGATTTTTAGATGCTGAGGGCCACCAGTGCTAACACGTTCAAGATAATTTAGGCATTCCCTTATTTCAGGATTAAAAAGCACAAAATGACTGATTGCCTTGTTTCCTTAAGTACTAAAAAATGCCCATCCATTTAATATCTCTGGGTGGACTCGGTGAATTTGCTATTTATTTGAATCCTGAGGAGTAGCTGAAAAGTGAAAGGTGCCTCCCCTGGCCCCGCAGGCATTTCTGCTGCACTTGCTTTTTATCATTTTGGTTTCTGCCATTTATTTATCTACCTATTTATTTATTTATTTGCCTCATCCCCTCCCTCCCCCACGAATAACTGCTGCCTTCAGATTTTTTTTTTGACTTGGAAGCCGCAGGCAGGCTGATAGGGACAGTGGCACAAATCCATATGTATACGTGTGCACGTGTGTTCTGAGGGCTGTGTGTGCCCGCGTGTCGGTGCCGGGGCATGTGTGCCATGCGGGCCGGCTCTCCTTCTCTTTCCTTTTACACGCATCCACACGCTTCCTGCATGGCCTGTGCAGGGAATATGCATTATCTGTATATATTGAAGCACCTTTTGTCTACACTGTGTTTCAGGCTTCTGAATTTTAGAAAGTGGGTCTGGCTCGTGGAAGATACACACCCGTGTGTGTGAGAGAGAGAGTGTGTGCAGTGCTTTTAGCCTTGAATTCATATACATAAATAATACATCCTGCAATAAAACACTGTATTCACTTCCCTCCGTAGCAGCACAAGAGTTTTGCAGTTATTTCAGTCTGTTCATTTAATTTTAGCACCAAATCATTCGGCGAGTCAGAAATTTGCCCTCATGTAGGAGCACAGGGGACAGTTGTGGTGCTTGCTCTCCGAATTCTGCATGCTACAGCTGCTTCTGCAAAATCTCTTCCCTGTAACTGATGAATTCATCTCCTTGCTGCCGTGCTGACTGCCGTGTTGCACGGGTTTAGTTGGGGGGGAGCAGGCGGACATGGAGAGTGGGGTGTGATATTCATGAAGAGGGGGCTCGGCGCGTTCCTCCCCCCGTGCCCGGTGCCTTTCCCGAGAGCTCTAATGATTCTCCTTTTGTTTCTCAAACTGCAGCCGAACCTCTTGAAGCCATTCTCACTGATGACGAACCTGAACATGGCACATTGGGAGCTCCAGAAGGGGACCACGACCTCCTCACTTGTGGCCAGTGTCAGATGAACTTTCCGTTGGGGGACATTCTTATTTTTATTGAGCACAAACGGAAACAATGCAATGGCAGTCTCTGCCTAGAGAAGGCTGTGGATAAGCCACCTTCACCCTCACCAAGTGAGCTGAAAAAAGCATCCAATCCTGTGGAGGTTGGCATCCAGGTTACGCCAGAGGATGACGATTGTTTATCAACGTCATCTAGAGGAATTTGCCCTAAACAGGAACATATAGCAGGTAAATTAAAGCAAGGAGAAGTGTTTGCGAGTTTATTTCCGTTTCAGTTGCAATGTAGCGGGTTGGCAGTTGTGAACTGCTGTGTCTGTCTGTGTTCTGCTTGCCGTGGCGGCTGGTGTGTTCAATACCCTCCCTGCCTTCGGTTGGTGGCGAGTGGTATTTCCTGGTGCCTGCGCAGCGGCAGGAGCAACAGGCACGTGCCGTGCCAGCCGGTGTTTCCAGCGGTATTGTTTGAGACCGCTCTCGTGATTTGCCTGCATTGTAGTCACCGTCTCCCGGTGTCTCGCCTGCCGTAGCGCTGCAGGAGGAGGTTTCAGAGCCCGTGGCGCGGTAGAGAGAGGAGCTTTCGAGTCTTTGGCAAAGTCAGGGGTGAAAGAGTTAACCGAGCATCAGCCAGCCTTGGTTCCATATTGGCTGTCAGCGTATGGACTGTAATTAAACACAGCCCCATGGCAAAGTGACACCACCGACCTTGACTTTAAGATGCCATTTTCGACTGGCCAGGCCAGAGTAGAGAGGGCAGTTGCTGAAGCGCACAGACATGCTTATTCGGAAAGTTTAAGGGCATGTTGGAAATTTCAAAAGGTTGGTTTGACAGGAAAGGCTGCTCTCTGCAGCCTGCCTCCTCAGCCAAATGATAAATGCTTCGCTGTGCTCTCTCTTGTCTCTGATGTGGTTTTGACAGATGTATCTTGATTTTGTTTGCGGTTTACACAACCACATGTCAGCCGTACAAATGTCCAAGGCAGAGTTCTGTTTTGTGCAACAAACAATATGAAATGTAATTTTTAAAAAAAATAGGGTGAATAATACCGTTTCTTAGCATTTTTTTTTTAAAAAAAGAAAAGGAAAGCTGTTCGCTCTGCAGATATTTCAACAATTGAGGTTAAAAAAATAGAGTGTACCATGTGAAAGAAAATCCCAGAGCCCTGGGAGTGTAACAAGGCACGCTTTGCTTTTAAAATCCTGCTAGTAAACAAAAGTACTACCCATTTGCAGCGAGCGTTGCAAATCACTTCAAACCGCGCCAATACTGCTGGTTGAAAAAGGCGAGACCGCAGCGTATCAACACCAACAAATGCCTGAACCAGTTTCAAACTCCCCCTCCAGCGCTGTTTGGGATGTGGCACTGCCAGTGCCTCTCTTCTGGGAGCCCACAGGACCGCCTGGGGTTGTCGGAGGCGCAGTACATCATCTCGTGATGTGCTGGAGCTTGTCTTGGGCTTGCTTTGGCCACAGAGTTAAACCATAATAGGGCAGTAGGCGCAGGGAGGTTCAGTGGGATCCTCCCGCAGCCTCCCTGGCCTCCAAACCGGCCGTCAAATCATGCTGGAGAGCTGTAGTTTAGGAGGTTTTGTGGTGGCAGCAGATATGTATTGGGGTGTGTGTGTCTGTCTGCGCACGTGTCTGTATGCAAAGCCATGTGCGTGCACACGCATACGTCATGTGAGTGAATATATACTATTCCTGCAGAACAGTGGGTATTTCCTTGAAACATGAATATCTGTACATTTAAGAGGAAACAGAGGCTCACCTACTGCTAGGCTACATTTTGAATGAGGCTTAAAAACCCCAGCAATTCCCCATATTGCGCTTCCCAGACACGGGTGTTAAAGGTAGGGGTTTTTTCCCCAGCGTGGTAGAGGGCAGTGCCCATTTCCATGTGCTGCCTGCGATCTGACGGGAAACAAGCAGAAGCATAGGGCATGATTAATGAAGCAAGAGCCTGGCGGAAGGGATTTGTAGTCTTCCGAGCTCTGGAGCCATACTAAATCACCAAATATGGAGGAGCGGCGGTGTGATGTAACGCTGTATTTACGTACGGCGCCGCTCTGCTGAAAAGACAAAACACAGTATCTGTCAAGCAAGAATTAAACATACTGTCCTCCCCGTGGTCCCAAACGGGTCCTTGGGCTGGAGGGATGGACACGCCAGGGACTTCTGTGTGAGGGGAACCTCCTCCACTGGGGGTGTTGCGCTGGCACTCGTTTGGCACGGGAGACTCGGCGAGCCAAGTCTCGTTTTGCGTGGCGTGGGTGACGCGAAGCGAGAAGGATTTGGGCTCACGTGCTGTTAATTCTGAGAGGGCCATGGTTTTAACAGACTGTAAATGGTTCGATGAGCTGAGGCAGTGGGTGAGGAGAGGTGCACATTGGCAGGGGACCGATCCTGCTTGCTCTTACACGTGGGGATCACCTTTGCTCTGCAGATGGGCCTCCCTGGGAGCAGGTTTGGTGGCGTGCAGGAGGGTCTGTGGTCATGAGTAGAGACCAAGCTGCAGTTGTCAGGGCTCTCCTGCAGCAGGTTTTCTGTGTGGTGGTGCCAGGCTGTGCTTGTGGACAGGAGGCCCAAGAGTACAGGTCCTCTCCACCTCCTCGGCTGGGCTGGAGCCAAGGGACACTTGGTTGTTCCCGTTGGCTGGAAATGCAGCCTGGCTGTGGGAAGGGGAGAAGATGCACCAGGAGTTACTGGGTCTTGCACTATCCCTACCCCTCATGTTTTCATCTCCCCTTTCAGCTGGATGAGTCCAGATCCCTTGTGTCACAAAGAAATGTCGTGATAGCTGGAGTGACCCGTTGCTTGTTAGCCAGTAGTTTGTGGGGTCTGGCAGTAAAAGTACCAGTGAGGGTCTTGGAGCCTGAGCTGTGCAGTTCAGGGTTCTGGAAGGCCCTTGCAGTGAACCTCAGGATCTTCCAATTCTTCTGTTTTATGTCTGACTCTGTGCAAGAATGCAAAATGCATAAGATATGAGTATGTAATTAAAAAAAAACCCACAGAGGCTGCCTTTAGAAAAATGTACAGAAGTTGGGGCAAGTGATCCTTTCTGGTAAAAAAAAAGAAAGTGTAGATTTTGTAGCAATGTAAAAATGTCCCCAATTAGTTGTGAGGTTGAAAGAGATCTTCCAGGTTAGCCCTGGTGGATACCAGAGGTGCTGTGGGTGAGCTCTGGGTGTGGTGTGTGCTCTGCCTGCAGTTTTGTAGTCAGTAACTTGGAGTTTTACAGTAAAATATCATCTTAAGTAATGATTAAGGATCTATGGGAAAAGGAGACAGCGAGTCATCCAAATGCAGGGAGAAATGATGTCTGTTTCAACTGTCGCTAGGCTGCTCTTTATCGTCACCGTTTTCCAGAGGCAGGGATGAGTACAGGAGCTTACATGTGTGTGTGCAACCTGTGCAGGAGCCGTGAGATCCATATAGGTGCAGGCATGTGTACGTACCTGGCTCTTCCATGTGGGTGTCTGCCTGTTCATAGCTCTGCCTCGCTATAAAAATTTTGAGTGATGCTGATCCAGCACTAGAGCTGAAATGTCGTAAATTTAACTGAAAATTAATAGGATATGTTGTGTGGGTCCAACGAGGCAGCTTTCATCAATATGTATGTCAAAGCCTCACCACCAGATACCGGCAGCCCGTGATTTGCAGTGAGGGCGACGGCAGGGCTTTAGTTATCCACTCTCGTATTTTACAATAGGGGGAAATATTAACTGAAGTATCTGGAGATCAGTGAATGTAAAATTGCTGTTCACTTATTGAAAAAGCTGAAGAAATATTTATCGTCTGCCGGTGTCAGGTTTTAGCGGTTTGTTTGTTGAATGTATAAATCCGAGGGAATTAATGAAAGGTTGGGTTTTGGGTGAAGCAGGATCTTAAATGTTACTTGGATGCAGTTGGAGGAACACTTTGGAGGGCTGCTGCGTATTCCCATGTATAATGCCGAGTGTGTATCTGTGGGTGCTGTACACACTGTACAAAGAGGGGAGGAGGAGGGGAGGTCATTTTTTCTGCTCGAGTCCTATATTCCCAAGCTGCTCGTGGCATTCAAATAAAACACGTGGGAAAATAATGTAAGAAAACCCTCTGTCTGCAGCAATTGGGGGAAGGTGGATGTTATTTGGTACTGAATTTCAGACCGAGTGTATTTGATTATTACAGTTCTCAGAAGATAATGTCTTTGAGCAGAAATTTTCTTGGGCTGTTATTAGTAGTTGCCATTATAATTCTGCAGGTTTTAAATAGTGATTCCTTATTTTGTTTTGTTCTGGAGACCAAAAAATATTGCTGTCTGCGTTGAATACTTAGCATTGCATCTGGACAGACAATAAGATGAAAGCTTGAAGATAGAGGGGGGAAAAAAGGGGGAATATGGGAATATTTTGGAGTCAAATTCTGTCTGCTTTCTCCATACAGAGAAACAGAGGGCACAGGCTGGGTAGAATATTGCAGACAGGAAAAATAGTGAGGGTGCTACCCAAAGGCTCCCACTCCCAGGATTTGGAGCGCTGTGTACAAGCTGTATTTGTAAATAAGACAGAGAAAGGTTGTGAACCGGCAGCTTGGCTGTTTTGTCAAAGTATAATGTCAGAGAAACTCTTTCTAAGACAAATTGTAAATAGAAGTGTCATGATGATTGCATGATTGAGCTCTAGAAGTGTCTTGCAATTGTTGGCATTGTCAGAAGACTTTTGAAAGCTTAATTAAAGGCGGTGGCCTGTGTGGCTGTGAAATTTACTTCTGGGGGGGGGGGAGGGGAAATGTGAAAAATGTCGGGGATCAAAAAGTTGCTCTAATGCTGCTCGCATGGGGATGCAGAGAAGAGTCAATAGTTTCCCTGCTTTACCCATTCCCTTTTATAAATAACGTTTTTTGAAGAAGCAAACACGTGACGCCAATATCATCCTTTGTACGAGGTAAAGATTGTGTTAGTTTTCCTATTCCCTGCTGTTCAGACAGTTAATGTAAAAATGTCTCTTTATTGGAAACACAAATATGAGTTCACTCAAAGCACAGAAGCAGGGTAGAAAGTTTTCCTCTGTCTCAGCGAGATCCTTCCAGGGGAGCATCAGAGCCTTGTGGTGCCCTGAATATTTCTGGTTTGGTGGTTTTTTTGTTTGTTTCTTGCAAGTCACATCTTCTGGTTTTAGAGGATGAGAAATACATTTTGTGTTCTTTCTCCTCTTGCATGGGACACTGAATTGTGGAGCTCTCCGTGAGCAGAAGCATCACTGCATCCAAAATGCTCGTGTTTTAAGAGGCAGCCTGGCATATGTTAAGCTTCATATAGATCCTGGAAGGTGCACGTTGGCATCACGTGCCGAAAAATCTTTGAAAACCATGCGCGTAATGAACGCGAGGCTCTGTGTGCTGAGTCCCAGCAACGAATGCCGGGTGATGGAAACTGAGGCAGGGAGTAAATTAAACACCTTCTAATTAGCCTGGTGGGAGAAATAAAGTCTTCCCTAAACATTCCCATAATTTGGTAATGCTTCTTCTAAAGAGGAGGAGGCCTATTAGCATCACCCCGTTTTGTATATGCAACCCTCAGCCCACGAGCTTTCTTATTTCATTCAAATAATAAAGACGATTAAAGAGGCTTGCGAGGCACCATCGGGCAACGGGAGTTCGGCCTCCAGTTGTTTGCCTGCACGCATCCTCATTACGGGAATTTTTTTGGACAAAATTCCCGTCAAGCTTCAGTCTGTTTTTATATCCAGTAGGACCAGCTTTGTGCAATAAAAGGCGTTTACCATCAAGCTGGACATGGCCTGGCACATTGCCACTTGTGTGGGTTTTTTTTTCAGCTAATCACTGAGGATGTCTCGTTACCTTTCTGCTTGTTGTGATTTTGTTGGGGTCGTGATGCTGCCAGGGATGTTGTGAGTCCAAGGAGGTTGTCTTCTCCCACTGGCAGGCGGCTGAACACGGCTTTGGTCTGGAGCGCTCGATTTTATGTGTCAGCTACTGGGATATTGCACAAGTTCATAAAATACACCGAGACCATATATTTTAATACGTTATGGTGCATACATCTATTTTCATACCAGTAGCACGGTCCTAAAATTAACCATTGGTTGCTTGTTTTATTTTAATTCCCCTGGACTAATGAATGTATTTTATCTCACTTTGTACAAAGACTCCTGGTAATGTTTGGCATAGCAGGTTTGGGCCCACAGTGGTTGGTATCAGTACATGGATTGCTGTGATTTATGACATGCTTTAAAAAGGTACAGGCACATTAATGGACCCACAAGCCCCCTGAGCCGTTGGGATGATCTGATAGAGGATTTCCATGAAACACAGTTTGCTCTTTACGGCCCCCATCTTGGGTGCGCTTTGCTCTGCCAGACGTGGACCAAACTTGCAGGAGCTGGACCAGCAACTGCAGACCCCCACGGGTGGGCAGACCAAGTGCTCACATTATTCAAACCCTCCCGTGTTAATGCCAAACCCATTTTAAAGCCCATAAACATCCTCCCCGTCTTTCTAATCAGATTTAGTATGCAATGCATCCCGCACGGGGTTCAGCCAGTTTGTTTTCCAACCTTTATTGGCCAGCTGCACTTGCTGTGCATCTTTAAAATATTTCTGCGAGGTTTTTTTGCTCTTCTTCCGTGAGGGCTTCTAACTTGGTGGCTGCTCCCCAGCTCATTCTTCATTCGGAGGTGGCATTGCCTGGGGTTGGCAAGGGAAAGGTTTGCGGTGTGGGGTGTGGTGAGGTCAGCCCCGATCCCAGCAGGGAATTTGTGTTCTTCATTTGCCTTTACAATCGGAGCACAGCTACTGTACCTTGGAGCAGCTCTCAGGTGTGAGCTCAGATGGGCGCATGTAAATGTCCTGTCAGATGCAACACAGGAATATTAATGTTTCCTCACCACCACGCTATAATAAAGCTGTACACAGCCAGCTTAATATGCAGCTGGGCTGGGGAATTGTATAAAACTTCGATAGCCTGGTGTGAATGACAGCGGTGGAAAAAATATTCAATATGCCACAGTTTGCGTTCTTGTTTGCCTTTGATCTAAACCAAAATGAAAACATCCACTTCTTTCCCTCCTGGTTTCGCATAGGTGTCCTTCCTCTGCAAAATTGGTTAGTAAGTAAGGAAAGAAAACAAAGTACGGTGCAGAATTATTTGAAGCCCATTAACGCCAGCCCACTGGGGATGTAATTTTTTCAAGCATTAGCAAACATTTATTTTTTTTTATACTTGGGATCGTTTGCTTTGCTTTTCATTCTTTTTTTAGCATCTGGATCTGGTTGAGACAAAGAAAACAGAGTCATCACAAACACGGGCCGGAGCCTCCTTTGCCCCCCCCAGCTGTGGGCACAGCCCAGGCTGTACATCCTCTTCACAGAGTTTCATTTGCATCTTCTTGTGTGTTCGAATCTTCAGCTCCATCTGAAGGTGTCTGTGTTTCAGCATGGCTGTGTTCGAGGATTTTTAATAATGTGCTCATTTAACTGAATCAACAGCTGTCAGGAGCGGTTGTAGTAAATCCACAAAATGCACAAAGAAAAATACATACGTTTCCTGAAACAAAACACTTGAAACAAATTGGCTGCCAAAAAAAGCTGCTGAATTCTGGGTTTGCAGACAGTGCACCAAAGTGTTTCTTCTCCCCACTCTCCTGAGAGACCTCTTCCCCGCCTGCCTGCTGCAATTCTGCTGGAACTTTTTACCTGAACAGGTTGCTGTTGAAAAAAGCCAAACTTAGCACTTCCCCCTGTTTGAGGGGTATGGAGCTCAGCTCCTGCACAGATTTCTGTGTTTCACCCTAAATAGCTGAAACCCAGGAGTGGGGCAGGAAGCAAAATCCAAGCAACTGCATTGCTGACAAGGCAAGGAGGCTCCGTGTCCCTGTGAAACAGCTGCCAGGAGAAGCAGAGCTTGCACTGTGCCCTTCCAGGCAGGCGTTGTCAGGGTGCCGCTGAGCTCTGAGGCAGCCTCAGAGGGTGCAGCGTTCACACCGGAGCGATGCTCTGGCTCAGGGAGACCTGGGGGGAGCTCTGGTCAGTCACAGCCAAGGGCTTTCTGCTTCCATCCTCCCGCTGCTTTGCCTAAGTGCTGAACAATTACACCTACAATTTGATCTTAGCTGCAGATAGAAAAGCCTCTGCCTAAATAAACAATGTAGTTACTGCTGAACAACAAAGGCTCAAAGGAGAGCCCTGCCTTTAGTGGTGTTATTATTGTTGTTGTGGATAATATTGTTATTATTACTGCTATTACTGCAACTATTACCTTTTTAAAATAACTGCGCATCACAGTTCCTCATTCCTTCAGGAAGTAAGGAGTTTCATTTTGCACTCATTGCTTGTTTAATTGATTCAGCAGGTAGGGACATATGAAATGCAAAAACAGAAGTGTGTTGTGTTGCCCCCCCCTTTCCCCAAAATTTACAGCAATTAATTTGTCACCCGGCATCACTTTGCTTCAGCATCACAGCTGGATTGTTGTGTTTTGGTTTTTTTTTTTTTTGACATTAAATGAATGATCTGGGTTGCGTTGCATTTTAGCTACTGAGTTTATTCTTTGTGGAGTAAGAGTACAGATCAGCAAAAGTGCCATTCTTCAAGCAGGGCACCTCCAGTGCGCAGAGCATTTACTGTGCGAGGGTGGCCGGGGGCTTTTCCCCGTGTTTCTGTCTTACTGATGCTGATTCTCCCGTTTAGGGAAGAGTTGTCGTGCAAAGGGAAACAGCAGTTGGGAAGCCTTGTTCTCTTTAAAGGAGCTAAAACACAGTGGGATGCGTTTGGAAAAAGAGATAGAGGCTGTATTATTTTGTAATAAACTATAAACTGTCCTATGTTAAATTTGTGTTACGTTAGAAAAAATCAATAAGGAAAAATTAAATTCTGATAAAGATACTCTTGGATCTTTGAAAACAACTGCTGTCCTTTTAACTAAAACATTTGAGGAGCTTCAAAGAGTATGTATTTCTTCTGATCTTAGAGCTGTGTGACTGGTAGCAGGGAGAAAAAAAATCTTATTCTACATACAAGTGGATTGCTTAACAAGTCAGCACAGACACATACTTGTTTGTACCATAGAGATAAAAATTCCTGTATAAAAATAATTCAGTTGCTGACAGCAGGCATTGTGCTGGGGCTGCCTCTTTTGTGTTGGCCGGGGGTCAGGGACCACGGCTCCCACTTTCTGCTGGGGGGAGGCTGTCACGATCGCTTGCTGGAGCCTGGAAATAAGTTAATTGCTTTATTTTATGGAATACTCAGAGCCGGTGGTGTGGTTTTTACGTCTTGGGAAGAAGCGAAAGAAGGGGCGGGGGGGGGGGGGGACTCTCCTAATGGAGGAGATG
>JAWWEU010000111.1:2574059-2584849 GCA_035583155.1 Acropternis orthonyx
GACAACTGTGGTCTGTGCGCAGGTTCTTCTTACTTATTTTATCTCCTGAAAGAGTCCAACAAGCTTTTACCCACCGGGTCTATAGAGAAAACGGCCAGGCAATTTTTGTTTCAATTTAGGCGTCTCTCCGGAGCGCTAGTTCCAGAGGCTGATCAATAGGTTTTATTGTAGACCTCACTGTCTCTAAAAGCACCGTGACCTTATCCCGTCTAAAAATAGCATTTGCTCTTGCTGCCTGCAGAACCTTGACCTGTGACAACCCATTTGGAGCATAACTGACACGTGCAGTCAGCTGTGCATCCAAGACCCTTGCACGCCCCGGGAGAAAGCTGCCCGTGCTCCTTGTAGCCCTTGTTGGGAAGAAGGAGAGAGGGAGGCGGGTGGGGGTGGATGAGGTGCCCTGCTCCCTCAGGAGTCCTGAAGGGGATGAGGGCTGGTCTTTTCCAGGTCCTGAGCAAGCATTGCTCCAGCGGGAAGCAAGCACCTCTGAGCATCCATCCCCTTCTTTTGGGAAGAGCTTTGCATGCAAATCCAAATACCCATTCACACTGGCACCACGTGCCACATCCCTTCTGTGAGACGTGGCCGTGGCGAGTTGCTGAGCCCTGGCAGCTTTGGGAAACACTGCTCGGGAAAATGTGGTCTCCTTTGCTTCTGAACTGCTCTTCTTAAGATTGGACTAAAGAAGGCCACCTACGTTAAATCAGTGCCTGGTCAGTGGGTGTGTTTTATTTGTTAAGGTAGTTCCCAATGGCAGGGTATGAAGGGGGAGAGGTTGGCGTGGATTTTGGTGGTCTACTGATGCACCACAGGGACTTGGGAAGTGGCCACCAGGTACTTACTGCCTGCAGCAACATCTGGCAGAGAAGAACCAGCCCTCTTACACACCTGCATCCTCCACCAGAAAGGGCTTGTTTGGTGTTCTCTGTGCAAACGAAGAGATGTGGGAGAAGAGGAGCCTGCAGACCCTGCCACCCCTCCCTCCCCAGCGTGGCCGGGCCTCCTGGCAAGGGTTAACCCGCCTCCCCGGTGAGCAAGGTCTGGTGCTGAGCCTCTGGGAGATGAAAAGGGAAGCAGCTATGATTGCAGAGCTGTAAAAAGGTGGCATTTTGTTCTCCCGCTAACAAAAGCCAGGACTATTGTGGCCTCCAAGCTTGAAAGAGAGGTCAGTGGTGGTATTAGTGCAGCTAATCACAGGAGGGGCCGGGTGGGCTCGGGTGCGCGGCGGCTGCTGCTGGCGGCGGGGCTGAGACCGGCCACGCCGGGCTGTTCCCAGGCACAGGTTCCTCTTTGGTTACACAAAATGTCCGCTCCCTCTCCCCTAATGCGTGGGCTATTATTAGCCGGTGTCACTCGGTTATCTGAGAGTGGCCCTTTTAGCTGCCATCTAAGTGCTTGACACTTGGGTTTACAGCAGATTAAATTAAATTTTAGGCTGGCTTGGCTTTGCTGGGTGTAGACAAAAGGAGCAGCTGCCGTGGAAATGTAATCTGGCACTGGTGAAGGTGGAGGGCACTAGCTGGTCTTCCCCTGCGCCTGCGCTTGGAGGGTCTCAACATGCAGCTGATTGTTGTGGTGGCAGGTACCTAAAACACCATCCCTTGGAACGTGGGCACCTGCATCCCCAACTCCATGCCGGGCCATGTCCCTGCCAGCCAGAGTGTGTGGGGATGGAGAGCCTTTGGATGTGACCAGCTGGCAAGCGCAGACACCAGCCCGGTGCTTATCTTGTGTCTGTCCAAACGCTGTAGTGCAGAGCCCATGATAAATATTATTTGCTTATTGATGAGTCTGTTGGTGCAATCCATTCTTTTTGCTGCTGGGCATGTTTTTGTCTTATTCACATTTGGCTAAAAAGCAGCAGGCCTACAAGAAGGTTCTGCACAAGTTTATTCTGCCCTAAAAGCAGACCAAGTCAAGGCCAGGCCCCGAAACCTGGCAGAGATGCAACTGGCTTAATTGCCAGCTATCACTGCGGGTGGGTGGCACAAGGGATGGTCATCCTGAGTGGAGGTGTGGGGGGAAAGGAGTTCAAAAACAGGGTCTGTGTCAGAGACAGAGTTCTTTGGAACCAGCTATGGATGGAAAAATCTGGTTGAAGACCTCTGCCCAAAGTGTTCAACTGCTGCTTGAAGGGCATTTTTAGACATCGGATCTAGTATCACCTCTGTCTTTAAAGTTAGATCAAGACACGACTGGCCCTGCTCCAAAACTGCTTCCTCAATAACCTTCCTCAAGAGGAGAAGGGTAGGAGTCAGCAAGGTTGTTTGTGTCAAGAGATTATTTTTCTGTTTACCAAGACAACACTGTTCAGGGCAGATAGTGCTGTGCCCTCCTGAAATGAGGCATCAGACCAGTCACTGCCCCAAAACCCTGAGGCGGTAGGATTTGTGGGGCAGGGGAGCAAGGTTAGCCCAAAGCGGGGGGGAGCAGCCGCTCCACACATGTCGAGTCAGTTTGGGTGGAACTAGCAGGTGTTACAAAAGGTAATGGCTGGCTTAAAACAGAGCCCCCGTCTTGAATTTATTGGTCTTTTCTTATGGCTCTGGGGTCAATGACTGGCATGAGAAAGGCCATTTTTCCTGCCTAACTCGGAATTGACTGGCGTGCAGCTCTGGCAGGCTGGCCTGCCCTCCTTTCAGTCCTGCACCCTGCTCATCATCCTTCTTCCCATTTATTTGCCTCCTGGTGTGGGAGAGCCCCTGCAGCTGTGGTTTGTGTGCAGGGTGCATTTCAGGGGGAGCATGCACAGGTGCTGTGTGGACGTCTCTATGGAAGGAGGTATGGGCTCGGAGGCTCCAGAGCCAAGGTTTTCCTGGGGAAAGGGCAAAGCAGAAACGCCTCTTGGGTTTCTCTGCCCAGCCTCGCTTTTGGGTTTGGTCAGTATGAGACTAATTAGGAATTAAATGTGCCACCTTTCAGAATGAGGTCGGGACAGTGGTGGGAGGAGGTGGTGATGCAGGTGCTGTGCAAGCCTCTGCGTGGGAGGCTGGTTGCCCCTTGCAACCCTTGGCAAGTTGAAGACCTCCTTGAGCAGCCCGCGGGGACATGGAGCGAGTCCGGCCAAGTTTTGGTCCTGGCGCTTTCCCCCCTTCCCTTGGGGAACTTTGGGGGAGAGTCACAAATAATTCAACTTGGCGTGGTGTTTGTTTAGTTGCAGGGGGAGGATCCTGTCTCAATTTCAGCAGGTAGTGGTGTGTTCATCTGAAAAATAAGAACCTTTTTTGTGGCGGGTAATATATTTGCTGGAAAGTGTGATTGGGTGAATTTGAGGTACAGCTTTGTCAAAAAGAGAGATGAGATTTAGAAAACTTTTGGTCACTGAACCAAAATCTAAACGTCTTTTATTTCCGTGCAGTTTTTAGTGCTGAATTTTCAGCTTGGAAATCAAATGGAAAATCTGGTTTACATCCTGCACAAATTAGGAAATGGAGCTCCCATGCCAGGGGTTAAGTTTAAATTATTAATGAGCGTGCAACAGCTTGACAGCCCCCATTGAAAAATAGTTTTCTGATCATCTTGTCTTATTTAGAGTTTTATTTAGTGTTGTGGCAAGATGGAGGTTTCATAGGGATTTTTGGGCACCTTTTGCCAGTAGTTTTGCAACAGGTAGATAATGTGTTTTAGTCATCCCCACTGACCAGTGGTAGCATTGCTTTGAAATGTATGTTGTTTGTACGGAAAGCCCTCCTTGCCTGGTGTTTTGGGAATCTGGGAGTTAGGAGGAGGAATTTTCAGTGTGCTGCTTGTGCTGCTCTCCATACTGATGTGTGTTGGCCTGGCTTTGTGGAAGGTGGTGGCTGCTGTTCTGAGAAGCTCTTGGAAACCTGACTTTTCCTTCCATAACTCTCAAATTCAAATTAGCTGTTGGGACTGCAGTATGTAAACCCAGTGAAATTCAAATCTTTTTTGCATAATTCACACCTCATGTCTGATGGGAGAAAAAGTGTTTCCTTAAATTAACAAAAAAACCTGTAATTATTTTCTTCTGCATGGTGAAATCGTAGAGAAAGGCTTCTCCTTGAATTTTATTCCTTCTATAATTTGTTTTTGCTGTTGTTTCAGAATAATTTAGTCATGTATTTATTAGGAAGTGGCAGCATCTGCTAATTTTCAGAGCTATCACGATGATGGCAACATAAAAACTTGAGGCCAGAAGTAGGGCCAACACCTTATTTGCAAGCAGTCACATTTACTTTGGTGCTAACGCTGCTCTGCTTGCAGAGGAAAATGGTGCTCAGCATAATAAGAGTATGAAAATTTGGCCCTAAGCAATCACTTCTGCTGCTGTTGGGGTCAGATTTCGGAGCCTTTACTCATCATGGTAAGTATTTATTAACCTTCAGAGAACAATGGCTGTAATGAGATTACCTGGGTAAGTGCTTATCCCGTCGGGAAGGAAGTTTGGGAGCCTGGGCCCAGTGGTGTTAGGAGAGATAAGGAGGGCTCTTTGCTCCACAGGTCACTGTGCTACCTGTGCCGGGGACGGTGCCTGGCAGGGCTGGAGGGCAGCACCACCCAAGCCGGGAGTTCGTGCCTTTTGCAGCAGAGGTTTAGCTCTGTGTTGTCTTTCCCGGATTAGCCGTGCTGAGAGGGAGAAAAGGGGGAAAAAAAAAAGCCTATGGTTTGAGTGACATGAGCAAAGTAATTGACTATCAGTATCAAGAATTACTGCACAACCATGCAGGGGACAAGTCAGAACATACCTTGACAAAACCCTGCAACAAAGAGCTGCTCAAACACACCCTTGAGTCTCGGGAGCTGTAAATTGAGCTTCAATTCCAGTGAAATACTTTTAGGCTTTGTGTACGTTTTTGTATCTACTCGCAGCGATTCAGTGCCACGCAGGAGGTGACTGAAGTCCCCAAAAAGAAGCAGCAAGCACCAACTGAGCACTGAGATCAGTGGTTCTTGTTGGTTCGTGGCAAAGTGCCTTTAGTCTTCATGAATTACGTGGGATTTCTCTGATTCCCACCTCATTTCCCCGTCTGATTCTATGTACTTCTCAAAAATTTTGGGGAGCTGGAGCAGCCCCATACTCATATTTTAGTTGCTGCTTTTCTCGCAAGGGAGAAACAAGGAGTTGTACCCTGCCATGTGAGTGCGGTGATAGTTCTGTGAGCGGCTCCACACCCATTTCTTCCTACAGGTTAGAGACACATTTTTGGCACTGGACACGGTAAGCGTTCCAACATGTTTTTAATCTGTGGCTCTCAGGTCTTTAAAGGTCTGGTGTCGTGGCTCTGGTTGCGTGCACATATTTCAAGGTACCTGACTAGTGCAAAATGTGGGTAAAATACCGTGACATGAATTTAATCTGCTGGTAGGAGTTTGTTCTGTGTTTGTTCTGCCTGTCCTTCGGTGACACTTTCTATGTCCTCACCTTTTTCCCTGTGACACTAGATGCCTCTCCTGGATTCCTGGCTGTCTCACAAAAGGCCAGTGACAACACCCTGCGATACTTGTTGCATTTATTCCAAAATGCTGATTGTTCATTTTCTACTCAGTGTGCAGCTAAATGATGAAACACAACGCCCAATCTGTGGACCTCTTCCTGTTGACTTGAGTTTTTGATCAGACTCAATTTTGATTTAATTGCTTCCCCATTTGCCCAAAATGCAGGCTGTTCCTAATTGATTTTCTCCCTTCTTCTCCAAATGGCATCGCCGCAGCCCAAACTCAACCAACCTTGTGATTTCTCTGATGGTCTTTCTTGGGAGCAAATGTCTGGGGGGAACCTTCCAGGTCACGGGGTACAGTCTGTGGCCTTCGACAGCCAGAGGTGCTGAGGTGGCCACATCTCGCCTCCTTTTGTGTTTTACTCAAGCACATTGAGATGAGAACAGTGCCTGGGGTGGAGTGATGGGCGGGGAGTAGGGAAGAGGAGATGGATGATCCCTCTGTTGTTCTGGGAAGATTCAGCGGTTGCCCTTGGTCCTTTCACCTCCACGGGGCCATGTAAGGGTTACAGCATTTTAGATGTTTCCCAAAGCGTCAGCGTTAGGAGCACCAGTAGGAAAAGTCTAGATAAATGACCAAAACAGAGAGGCAAAATAAATTAGGCAGGTCAAAAGCTTCAAACAAGTCATTTGTGGGGAATAACGAAGGCTTGCGGTTGCGAGGCTGTCCCTTCCCCAGCCCACTGCCATGGTGTTTATAAATCAGGGTAGCAGAACAGGAGCCCTTATTAGGCCTGTGTGACATTAAAGGTGCATTTAGCTACAGAGTGTAATAGTGGACGCTATAAAATCAGATGGGTGCTCAAACTACGCCGGAGCTCGCGTGGAGGTGACAGCAAGGCTGTGCCTTTGGGACTGAGGCAGACCTTCCTTGGGTATTGCACTTCCCGTTCTGCAGGGAGGGGCTGTTCAGCTCCATGGGTTCAAGCCAGGCTTTTCCCCTTTTGTGGCTCTCTAGTTCTGCCTCCTGAGACCTTGCTGTGTCCCCTCCTTGCCTAACATCCACCGACCTCCACTCCCTCAGGGACAGACCCGACTCATCCCCTTTCAGCAGTGGTGCCTCCTGTCCCCTGTAACTCCATCTGTAGGGTTTCTGGCCATGCCCAAACCCTCCCAGTTATCTGCATCATCCATCGCACACAGGGAAACCTAACTGGCTGGTGTAGGTGCTCCTAAGTGAGCGGTATTATATTACCCCACATAAATGTCGCATTAGTGGAGCATTATAACTAAAGGATGCTCGTAGATCACTCCAAACCGTTTCAGGCATCTGTTACGCTTCCATCACCTGCTCGTCACCCATTTGTTTGTGTTTGGGATGGGAAGGATGCTGCCAGGAGGAGGACCTGGGGGGAGGTGAGAGTGGGCCAGCACCATGGAGCCAGCCCACCTTTTGTCTGGGAGCTGCAGCAGCGTGAAGCCCAGCTCCACCAGCCCGTGTTGGAAGAGGCGTCACAATCTGCGGCTTGGCTTCGAAGGGGTGTTGATAGAAAGTGCTGACTTATCTGAGCTGGCTCAACGCCTTCTGAAAGTCCGGTGTAGGCAAGGGGGGAGCCCAAGCGTCGGCGCAGCCGAAAGCCCATGGTGCCTCGTCTGTGACGGCTTTCTAGATCACACCATGTAACACAGCCCAACAAAGGGCTTTTAAATCCTAGTCAAGAAGACAGACAATAGAAGGTCAGAGTTTAAAAGAGAAAGTGTGCCTCAGACTGATGTAATTCCCCTTCTCCCCCCTTTTCTTAGTGTGAATCCTTTGATATTTGAGCAGGGAAATCCTCTTTATCGGGAAACTCCACCTCCTCTTATCTCATACTCCCTCGAAAATACTATCTGCTCTCCTGCCTTTCAAGCCTCCCAACCCAGTTTGTGGTGGAAACCTCCTCGTGTGGGCACGCTGTCCTCCCATCCCTCTTGCCAGGTGGGCACAGCAAGTCTTGGTGCTCCACACCAGGACTGACTGTAAAGTGAACACCCACTGGCTAATAACTCCTGTGGGGGCCCACGCTTGCCCATCATGGTGAGTATCCTGGGAGTGTCATGGCCAGGATCCCGGGAGCATCATGGTTGGGATCCTGGGAGCGAGGCAACCTTGACCTGTCATGACGCTGTAATCAAATTACAAGACTTAGGAGGTGAAGCCTAGCCATGTTTACCTTTCAGCCCAGCAAATAAAGGTCTCCCTCACCTTGTGCTGTAGAGCAATCTTCTTCATAAAAAATTAAAAACTAGCCGTGTTGAGTCAGACCAGAGATCTGTCCGAACCGGTGTCCTTTTTCTGGCCTGAACAGAATGGGAGCCCTTGGAAGCAGGAAAAAACACAAAGCAGGCAGGGAATTTCCTATTCCCTGATGTGCTCTTTTGTCTTTCCTTGCCTTCATTGCAGGTTGGACTGGAGCATCCTTGACTCTTCCCCCAAGGTTATGCCCATCCCTTCTGGTTGCTTGCATATATTCCACCTGAACTGGGGCTTGGGAGGTTGCATTACACTGCTGATTGCATCAGATAAAGTCCTGTTTCTTAACCTCCTTGCAATGGGCTCCAGTAAGACTTATTGGCAGTCTTAATTTGCTCTAACAAACAATTGCAAAGCTGGGGAAAGGAATCATCACCCAAAGCCGCTGGGTATCTGCAGGGCTGCCACAGCTCTGGAGACCAGACAGCTTCTGTTCTTCTCCTGCTCCGTGGAAAATCAGATCATGGCTCTCACCCGTGCTGTTGGTAATCACAGAGGACCAGGCTCTTTTTCCACACAAGCAGATTCTCGTCTCCTGTAACACCATGGATGTCAGGAGATGTATTCTCAGCATGTGAGATGTGCCCAGGACATTTTTAAGTGTGGAGGGTGCCAGACAGTGGGTACCTGTCCCGCTGGAGTCAGTGACTGCTGAGGTGATACCCAAGGAGCTTTGTTCTTTCCACACCCAGAAGAGCCAATAAATCACCTGTAGTCACACCTAAGGCAACCCTTGAGGTGTAAATCATGTGGGTCCCGCATGGCCAGTTTGCACCAGCAGTTGTTGTAGCCCTGAAGATTCATCCCTGAAGTCATACAGGAATGCCCACTTAATTTTTGCATCTTGAGCCATTAAAAGTGACTTTCCCAGTACGTTGAATTTTGGTATTCACATTGCTCTCTTTGCTCCCGTTGGCCCTCAAACACACAGGGCCAGGGCAAGAATTCTCGGGGCTTCTTAGCAACATCCTGCAGTCTTCCCAGTCTACTTCTATGCTCCTGCACTTGTGACTTCTTATGGTCTGGAAAAGAGCTTGGCTGCAAGAAAACTGTGCCCATGGAATGGCGCAGAGTGGAAGGAAATGGTGTCATTAATTGTGAAGTTGCTGTAGATTGTAGCTCTTGCAGCCCTCAGTTCCAACCCGGATTAGTGCTCCCTTAGCTTAAAATAACAAAAAGGGAACTGTCAAAATCAGAGCAAAAATGCTGGCATGATGAAACATGTTAACAGGTAGCCATTAGCACTTTATGTCTGCATGAATAGTGTCTGTAAGTGTTTTATTGGTAACAGAGCAGGGAGGATGGGCAGAAAGTGGTGTTCATTTTCAAACCGGGATATTGCTTTAATTGCCATTTTTAATTGTCATCACTTCTCAGTCAGGGTGCACTCTAGGCTGGGGAGGTGGCCTTGGGACACAGCTTCAAGTACAAGGCTTCTGCCAGAGAAGGAGGAAAGGAGCAGATAGTCTGGACAGGACTTGTTGTTATTCTTGTTTTGATCTTACAGTGTGTGAGAGATACCCACCTCTGAAAGAAGTGCAGTGGACTGAAACATGAGTATAACATCCTGGGAGGGGCTGGTCAGTCCGGGTGTGTGAGATGTAAAAGTCAGCACACTGAGAGCAGCTCTGGGTTGCAATGGTGCTTGCCTGGTTGACATTTGACAGATCATTGATGGTCGTTCCCAAGCTCCAGCATCCAGCCGTTGCTTAAGGGAACGGTAGGCATTTATTTGCAGAATTAAAGCAAAACAAAGAGAAAACAGGTTAAAAAACCAAAGGGGTGTAGAAACCAGCAAATACTTGCTGCAGAAATTAAGGGAAATCCTTTTGGATTTGTTGAGTGTTGAGGACTGTGGAAGAGAGGCCATTGCTGCTCCCCACCAGGCAGCAGCATGTGCCAGCCCTGGTGCTGGAAGTGTCTCCCACATTGCTTAAGCTGTGTGGTCTTCCTGACTAACCCTGAGACCTGGCACAGCCCTGCCAGTCTATTTCCACCCTCTTTTACCATCCAGTTGGTGTTTCCACCAGTGCATGGAGCTCTCTGGCATCCAGCTTCTGCTGGTGTGGAGATCCTTGGGAAAAAAAGATAAAAGGTGCGTGCTGTCACCATCTCCTGTGGGCCCTTCCTGTCTCATCCCTTGAAAAACATGCCTTGTGAGTGTTTCGTTTGTGTGTCAGGAACTGGCAGCCCTTCTTGTTCGTGGAAATGTCAGCCCCTGCCTCGTTACTGACCGCGGGGCTGAGCCTACGTGTCTCACTGGTGGCGAGGAGCTGGCCCGGGGCAAAGCCTTTCTTCCACACACCTCTCTCTGCCCGTTTTCGTGCCCATGTGTTGGTGAGCACGAGTTGCCACCTATTGTTTATTTACTCAAGTTTTTTGGGGGAGACAGCCAGACGCAGGCGGTGTCTTAAGCTGACCATGATTGAGCTTAGCAGTTGCTTAACTACTTTTGCTGTTGATTTTGGGTTTCGTGTGAGGCTTTGCACATGGGTGCACATGTGGGCACGGGGAGGGACCTTGGTGCCCTCTGTATAGCCTGAAAGCCTTGAAAAACTGATCCCTGGGTGCAAAATGTGCCTTTTGTGCATCAGCATTTCATCTTTCCTTCCTTTTCTGCCTTTTTTTCCCGGGGAAAACAGAGCAGTGCTGACAGTTGTAGCATGGCGCCTTGTTCTTTTCTTACGGGAGTGCTAAATTAATGGCAAAAACATGGTCTGGACGCTGCTCTCTGGCCTTCAATAAACTCTGTTTGTTTGTTTTCTCCCCTCTGCTCTGGTGCGGCCGGCGCAGGGATGGTTTCCACCTTTCTGCCACATGTTCTTGGATTGCTGAATTCTTGCAAGACAGTAGCAGGATTTGCACCTGGACAGCCAGAGACCGTGGGTGGCTCTGTGAGACCCACACTGCCCTCCCTCCCATGCAAGCTAAAGTGATATCTTCCTCCCCCTGAACCTTGCTTGTTTTTTAACCATATGCACTTCAGTAGGTTTTAACTTTTTTGTCTTGAATCCAAGCAGTTTTAATCAACATAAATGCTTGTGGTGGATATAGGTTGCTGCATTTAATAAGGGTGAGCTTGGGGGGGGCGCGGCCCC
>JAWWEU010000111.1:2584859-2624590 GCA_035583155.1 Acropternis orthonyx
TGCCGCGTGCGATGAGCATTTAATCCCTGCCCTTCTGTCTGTTGAGATATTATGTTTTTTTAATAATGCTTGTTTATGACTAAGGTCAAAGACAGTATTTCAGAACAAAAATTAGAGTTAGTTCATAATTGAGTACATATGTATGTTACTGTTTATTTTTATAGTTTGCTAATTTATTTTTAAACAGCTCGGTTGAGCCAACATGTTTATAGGTCTGTTTATCACATGTCTTGCCAGTCAGAGTGCTAAAAGACACATGCTTTTCAATAGCACAGATCCAAAGTGAAATTAGATAATACCGCCAGGTAGCAATTTAATTACATTAATTGAATGTTTAGGTTGAAATGTAGTTTTGCAAAGGCTATAATGGAATACATTTATAAGTGTCTGCATATAAATCTTGGCATTTAAAATGTTATTCAAGCCTGCTGGCAGGGAAATGAAACTCCACTGAGTGTTTTTGAGGCAGAAACGGGGTATTTCACTATGAGTACTGTGCTTGCAGTCGCTTGGGGTTTGGGCTGCTGGTGTGAACCTCTGTGGGTGCCCCTTCCCATAGTGGGAGCTCACGGGGAGTTACCTGGTGGGGCAGCTGCGTGGCCTGATCCAGTACCCTGGGGTTGGAAAAACGGCCCCTGCGAGCTGTGATGGAGAGATAAGGGGTGAGCCGGCGCTTTGCGGGAGGGCAGAGAGTCCTACGTTGGCCAACGCTTGTCCGGCTGAAACCAAGCCCTTGCGGTCGTGCACTGAGTGATTTCCCAAGCTCGCCGGCTGCCGGAGCGGATTGTGCCCGCAGGATCTGCCGTGGGCTGCCTCCTCTGTCCGGGGAAGCACCACTGAGGAGCAGAAGCTGTGAATGAACCACGCTCTCCAGCCCGGATGGGGATTTAATCCTCAGTGTAAACATGTACAAATAACGTATTGTCAGCAGAGGCAGAGGGAAAATTCCTTCAGTTTGGCAGTGCCCAAGAATAGCAGGACGGGAGAAACTTCTCCAGCACTGTTTGGTTGTCTTACACTGTTGACTTCTGCACGCACCCCTTTCCAAGGAAAATGCTAAAATGAAGGCATTTCTAGTGGGAGCAAGACTGGGCTTTTTGCAGCTCCCTTTTAGGATCTGGAGAAATGAGTAGGTCTGGTTTCAAAAGAAAAAAATTAGTATAAATAAAAAGGAGCAAGAGGTCATAGGTGGGTTTTTATCAGGGCTCGGGGATAGATAAGGGGTAACCAAAGGAGAGTCACAGCTTGTGCAACATTCTTGTGCCACAGTGGGCGATCTCCTTTTGGGTTCCTGCATGCTGGAAAGGGTGGAGGAGGAAGAGGGGGGATATGCAACACCTAAACACCCAGGCAGTGGGAAGCCTTTGGAATTAAGCTGGTGGTGAGCAGGCCCCTGGCATTTCTCAGGCTTTTGTAATTGCAAACAAGCCAGGAAAAATGCTTCAGGCTCAGCACTGGGATCTTTCCATCTGTTTTGTGCGCACACCTGTGTGTGGGGACTCGGAAGTCTCTCCCTGGTGCTTATCTGGTTTGGGATGGTTAACTGAGGTGTGTTTTTTCCCCCCCAAATCCCACCTTTCCTGAGTTGGTGATCACTCAGATACTCATGCCTAGAGAAGGCATGGCTGAGGTGACAGCAGTGACAAGCAGGGGTAAATGTGCAGGTCCAGGTCACCTTCTCTGAACAACCCAAGCCTTTAGCGATGGCTGAGGAGTAGTCATGTTCTTCTACCCAGTCTTACTCATTGCTTTCTCCAGAGTGTAGATTTTCTGCACAGCTTTTGTTCGTACCCAGCTTTTGTCTTACGGCCTTTTGTACACCCGGGATTAGGTCCCAGGTGCTGTCTTTGGGAGCCCTGCCGCAGGATCCAACGCTGCTTTGGGCTCCTGTGCCTGCGGCAGGGCTCAGGGAGCGTCGGGCACCCTCCAGGGTGAAGCATTCCGCTTGGTTTCCCTTGCAAAGCACCTGATAGAAATGCACAAAAACTCCTTGCTGCACTGAACCCAATCAGGGCAAATGGGGAAACCGGGGCATCTCCTCCAGATGAAGGTGCTGATGTTGATACAGCCAGTGGTGCTCCTGTGCTAATGCAAAACACCTGCACAGATGAAAGGAAGGCATTTTTCTGGTTGTGGAGAATACAGGAAGTTTCCTGATCCAGACAGGAGATTTCAGTGCCTATGTGAGAGGTTTTCATGAGTGTGGCTTTGCCAGTGGCTGGAGTTGAAGTGGGATGTGAGCACAGACAGAGCTTGGAGAAGCAGAAGGGGATGATGCGGTCCATGCTTGCAGAACCAGAGGAATTAGTAGCTAAAGGTGTGTGCAAGGAGCCCCTAGTAGCATTGGCACAGTTCCTGGTGATGGGCCTCACAGTTTGGGCAGTGGGGGCCTGCATCTTCCTTGAGCTCTGATAGTTTTTACCTCATCGCCTATACTGTGCCTCTTGTTTGCCCTGGTCTTGAAGGGCTGACATGTGCTTCCAGCCCAATGCCAAAGGACAAATAATGTTGAAACGTGGCTTCCCAAGTCAAGGTGCCTGCCGTGAATCTGGTGTTTGGGGCAGTTGTGGCTGGTGTTTTCAGAAAGCCAGACTTTCTAGAAAGTCACCTTTTGCATTGCAGAACCCAAGAGCTTCAGTTTCTTCTCCATCTTTCAGATCAAAGGTGTGTTTTGCTGTGTGTCCTGATGGACCTCCATGGTAGGGCTTGGCCTCACAGGCCAGCTTCTGCTGAAGAAACACAGTGCAGAGTGATTGTTGGATGTGCTTTGAAGCACGTACTAAAATATTTAACTGTGTTAATGGCATTTGCTTTCCTTTCCCCTTACTTTCCCCATCGATCTGTAAAGCCTAAGTTCTCTGAGGGCCTGAGTTGCATGTGACCATGGGGTGGCTGTTTGTCCCCTCCTTTGGTAAATTGTGACTGTTTTAGAAAGCTCTTATCAGTGGGGTTTCCCCATCCCCTCTATTTTTAGCTGAAATGAAGTGAGTGATTTATATTTTTTTGTCTTACAAAAGCTCACCTCTGGCTGGAGACCAACCAGGGAGTATAGCAAAGCAAAATATAGTCCAGAATCAGGGGGTTTCAAGGAAAGTCACAACGTAAAACCGAAATTACAGCGGCCTCCACCAGGTGATTACCATAATATGCCGAGTGCTTACTGCTCGGCTCAAGGTTTCCAAATGCTTGGGAACAATTCCAGCTTGTTTGGGCTTGGGAACAAAACCTCTCTGAGATGCCACAGCCAGGGTGGAAAGGATCCAGGGAGCGCTGGGAAGCAGTGCAGCACCATCCCCGTGCTGAAGGCTTGTTTTAATGACTAAAGCTAACAGAGCATCCCATGGCGTTGCAGTAGGAATGTTTGCAGGCTGAGATCAAAATGCTTGTTTAAAAATAATGTCACAGCCTAAAAGCTGCCTTGCTTACTTATTTTAGGAAGGAGACTGAGAGGCAGGACTGCTGTATTAAGGATACTGAAGTGGTACCTGCTTTAGGATTAGATTGCAGTCTTTTTGGGCTGGAGAGCATCTTCTTCACCCCAGATTCTGCTGACATCCTTGTGAACAAAACCATAACTGCTGACAAAGTTGATGTGATAAACAACAGCTGCATATGCCCTTTTTGGGGTTCTCAGAGGTTTATGCGGCCTAAGGCATGAGAGTTGAGCACGGGAGTAAATAAAGAAACCCTGCTGATTGTCTTCTGCTCTTTGTTACATTTGCAGTGGGATCTGTGTTTGTGAAGATCTTTTTTTGCCTCAGGACTTTGAGGACAGGCCACTTAAATGGCTCATGGAGCTATATTTTCTTCATAGTAATGAGGCATCATGACATGCCAGTTGTGGGAAATCTGATAGACTTGGGAGACCCTAGGAGGGTAGAAAATTACTTAATTTACTTTGTGTGCAATAGTCTTAATTTTCAACTATTTGAACAGCTGATTGCTGGGGCAATCATCAGATCTTCAGAGTTAAGATGTTCCCTGCTGGAACGGAGCATTAGCTAAATCAGCGATGGCTGGGGATAGCAAAACGGAGCGATTGCGCTCGCCCATCTGAGGGTAAAGAGAAGAAATTAAATCCCCCAACCCGAGCTCCAGTGCTTTTTCGTCTGTGGGGAGGGTGAGGCAGGTGAAGCTCACCTGGCCTGGTGGTTAGCCACCCGTGTGGGGAGCTGGGGGCTGCGTGGCGTGGCTTTGGCGGCGGCTCTGGCGGTGGCCCCAGCAGGAAGGAGCTGGGTCTGGTTTCCCTTTGAGAGGGTGAGCAGCCCCTGCTCCGTGATTCCCCTGCTGCTTGCTCATTGTGAGTGAAAGCGATAAAACCTGGTGGTGGAATTACATTACGTCTTGGGTGCTTTCTCTCCAAATTACTAATAATCCCGTGTGTCTTTGACCCATTTCACGGAGACGGAGGGCTGGATTCTGCTGCCTCTTTTCAGTGAGCAGCTGGCTGAAGCAAACAGACCTTGAGTAAAGGGATTAGAAACCAGCCCTTCATTTGGGTTAGGTGTTGCAGTCCTTTCTTAAATGATCTGCCCGTGAGAAGCCTTGCATGGGTACCTGCTCATAAAGAAACTTGGCGGTTTAGCTCATAGGGATGGAAATAGAAGCAGCGGATGTGCAGAGAGAGGCACCCAGGGTGATGGGACCTACTTTATTCATCAATATCAAACTTGTACTGGAGAAAAAAAAGGACAGAGGACTTTTCATTATGAAAACTGCTGGAAAAAAGTGTTTGTAATTGTTCAGAAAGGCAAATGGGCATGAATGTTAAGAGGCCTTCTCCTGTCTCTTTGTGCCAGCAGAAAATGAAAAATTCAGCGTGAAAGTATTTTTGTATTACACCCCCCCCCCCCAAACTGGACTATAAAGTGCAATACTAATTTCTGAAGGCTGAGAGCTGCATGAGTGAGAATATTTAATTACAGTGTAAAAGTACAAACATTTCCTAGCAAGCATTCATTGTGTTAATAATAATTAATTAATTCCTTGGCTAAAACATACATCCTGCTCGTGTTCCTTTTAGTGGGCTGGGAATCCGATCCCGCTTTTTATTTTATTTTGCTGACAACCGCCCAGCAAGCAGGGAGGGTGGAGGCTGGAGACTATTTATATAAACAGAGGCTTTATGTTTCGCTGTGTGGATGGTTACGCCGGGGTTGCACGGTTTTGGTTAGCGGAGTTCTGCAAACGGAGGCGAGGACTCGGAGCCGATCAGCTGATTCAGGGGGACCGAGGATGTGACTGCTGCAGCGATAAGTGTCTGTACAAATATTTATACAATCCCGATAGTCTTTTGAATTGCATTATTACAGCACAAAAAGCTGTCAGATTTCCAGGCTTTCCGAGGCGTGCTCCTTACTGCTCGCGTGCGGTTTGCCAGTGGATTGCGAGGGAGCTGCGCTCCCGCTCGGAGCCGGCTGGGCCCGCGCCATCGCCCAGCCGGGAGCGGGGAAGGTGCTGAGCCCCTGCAGCACCCAGCCCCAGCCGATAAGCCCCGTGAGAACCTGGCTCTCTTCAGGCTTAGCACTGAATTTGTGCAATTGCGTGGCACAAGGCTGACTCAGAGCGAGATTGTGGGCTGAAGAAGCTCAGGGCCACCTGCGAAGGGTGATGGAGAGGTAACCAACCCCCGTGCATCTGAGAGCCATTTCTTAACGCCACTCTGCAAACTCCCACCTTATCCTGGAATGCTGCTCCTCCCTGTCACTCGCAGAGGGTCTGGCCCCAAGTCTGCAGCTGGTGGTGGGAGGCTTCCTATCGACTGAACATCACATGGGGCCCCATGTAGGAAAATGAACAATTGTCACCCAGAAAGAGAGATTAAAAGGCTGTGGTGGCTGATGTGCAGGAGGGGTGCAAAGCCAGATGTAGATGGATTTGGGACTAGGTGTAGAGGAGGAGTCATCTTGTGCCTTTTCAGTTGGTCCAAATAACCACATGGATAGGTATCCAGGCATTGCCGATGTGTATGGTTTGATGATGATTTTCACTGGATATGTGTTTTTAATTAAAGCTTTCTCAAAGCCATAGGATTACAGGATCCTACGGCACTCTGGGATAAAACTTGAAACTGTGGCTTCAGTCCCACTTCAGATTGGATATGCACAGGCAAGGTTCACACTGCTTGGTGCCATGAGCCCAAAGGCTTATTCCAGATCTACAAAACCAGCAAGAGTTTGAGTCAGTGGTAGGGAAGGGAATTTACCAGTAGCTGCCCCAGCACTGGCAGAGAAAGCTCTGTGTTTTCACATGCTGATAGTGATTGCCTGTCCTGTTCCACTTATTTGTAAGATTAGGAGTTTGGAAAATATCTGCAAGGTTGTGAAACCAGAGTCTGGGGTTGCTGCAGACCTCTTGGTGTCCTTCAGTGTCACAGCTCAGGATAACTTTGGTTTTTAGGGATGAGCGTGTGTTTTCCAGCCATTCACTGTAAGTGTATCTCCAGAGGTTTCAAAGGAGCGGGCTCTTTACTTCCAGTGCCGCATGTGTTTGTTTTTAGGGCATGTTTCTCCCCAAGGAAAGAAAAGTAGCAATCCCATGATCAAAGAAACAAAGCAAATTGCTGCGGAATTCCTGCCTAACGGTATTTGAATACAAAAAAAGTGGTATACACTTTATAAACGAGTCATGTGGGCCTCGGCTCTGGCCTCCTGGAGCAGTGTCTGAGCTGCCAGGTTTAGCAGCCGGTGTTCCAGCAGCCTTTTATGTTAGCAGAGAGCAGTGTGTGTCTTCTGTGACCGCCCTTCACCTGGGACCTGGTGCTGTACAGTGAGATCAGAGCCACGAGGCTGCTTCATCCACATCCCCTCCACTGCTGCAAACACCCTGGCTGGGACAGGTGAGCCAGATGTAAGGAAAGGATCGAGTGAGTCAGTGACGGAAGAATCTCCTCCTGATGCTTGTGCTAAGAATAAAGCTGGGTTCTCCATGGTGGCTGGTTAGTTCTCTGGGGCTGCTGTGTGGGCCCTGCTCCTGGAGCACCCATCGCCACATCATCCATGCTCACCCAACCGGCCAGTATCGCTGGACGGAGCATGCACAGTGCAGCAATGTGGACAGCCAGATAACAAGGGCATTGACCCTGTTTTTCTGTCCGTGTTCTAGCAGGAATAGCCCCATTCCTGAAGTGTCACCCGCACCCCTCATGTGTAAGTCATCTCATTTGGCTGTGACATGTGGATTGTTGCTGAGCCTGGCTGCAGCAGATGGGATGGGGTAGATCCCCTCCCTCTGTGCTGTTGTGGGGCAGTGCTGTGCTCAGAGAGAGGCTCTACCAGGACAAGAATAATTAGGGGTGGTTTTCTGGAAGTGGTGGAGTTGTCCTTAAATATGCCTGATGGGTTCAGGAGAGCTGGCAGCCTCTCCTTTAGCTTCCAACAGGGGTATGCTCTGCCACTGCAGCATCCCAACTTTGGGGCAGGCAGATGGAGACAGTAAGTGCTCAGGGCAGGTTTAAGGCGGCATTATTAATGTCATGAACCCAAAAAGAAGTCTGCATTAGTATATTGCTCAGTGTATAGTGCAGCTCTGTAGACCAGGAACATTTTGTTTGGTGTCTCACAGGGAGTATAGCTGGAGTGGGCAGGTTTTGAAGGGGTCACCTGTCCCCCTTACTCTAGTGCCAGTAGCTCTGTCCCTCTCAGCATGGACATAGTGGCACAGGACACCCTCACCTTGAGTGCCAGAAGTGGTGGTCATAGCAAGACACCTTTCTGGGGAGCTTTTAAAAGCTCAGCTTTAGAGAAGATGGGAAAGTAAGTGCAGAACTGCTTGAAACAGCTTAAAAATGTGGGATGTGCAGCAGGAGGCACATGCACTGTAGCTGGGTGCAACCTGATCTGATCCTGATCACCCGCGTGTCCTGCTGCAACGGGCAGGAGCCGCAGGTGCTGCTGGAGCTGCAGCAAAGGGATGGTCCAACCCCTCACCTCTTGTTTCAGTGTTGTCCAAGGCTGTGGAAACTCAGTGGTCTTGGGATTTCTGTGGAACTGGAAGCTCAAGAAGCAGCAAGACTGGCAGGTAGACGGTGCCCGGAGGGGCATGTTCTACTCCAGAAGCAAGAGACTGGCAGTTTGCTGCAGGAGCAGGGCTATAGCCTTGGCATTCTGTAAACAGTACCAAAATCAACACCTCGGTTCTGTGGCTGGTCCCTGCAGACTCCTGTCCCATAGATTACAGCACCTGCACCAGCACTTCTGCGGGGCACAAATAAAAGCTGGGAGCATCTGCTTGCAAAGATACACACACTTACTAAACACTGTGAGCGGCTTCGGCACCAGAATGGCAAAGGTGCTTTGGAAAACTGCCTTTAATCACAGCAAAAGCTTTTCTTCTACTTAGATGGTGACCAGAGCACTGGTGCAGGGGGAAGGACTAGAGCTTCTCTGGCTGGTTTCTCCATCTCTACCTGGTGCAGGGGGTGCTGAGGTGCACTCAGGACAACTGGGTGACAACTGATCTGGGACGTGCCATTCCAGGGCCGAGTGTTACAACTTTGCGAGGAGTTTTGCTGTATCTATCCTTACTACAAGCATCTTCTGGCAGTAACGCGTGCCTGAGTGGACAGACAGGTGGGAGGATGCTGCCCCCAGGAAAGCCCACGGGGAGCAGGCAGCAAACCCCGCCGGCCACAAACCCAGCTGCTGCCCAACGCGTTGCCTAAACGGGCAGATGTCGGCGTTGCTCAATGCGAGGCAGACCTGAACGTCTGTTTATTAACGGATAAGATGGTCAGGCCGGCACATGGCACGCGAGCCGGCCTGTGCAACTCCTGTGGTTTCCAACCGTACTTATCGAGGGAGGGGGCTGCCTGCCCAGGGAGGGTGTTTCCTCTAATCACCAGCTTCACATGCCAGGGGCAGGCAGATGTGCAGGGGGCAAAGGCTTGGCCTTCTCCCAACAGCTGCTTTTGCCGGGATCAGGGGATGGAGTCGTCTAAGGCAAGGCTGGGGAGGTTGGAAGAAACAGGTTGCTTAGAACAAGTAAATATTCCCCAAGAAAGGGTAACATGGGGGGGACTTCACAGACACACCCTTGGCCATTCATTTCCACCATCAAATGGGGAAGGAGTTGACTCCTCACAGTATTTCCTAGCAATAAGTTTAGCTCCGGAAACCCTTCTCCAAGTCCCTCTCAGAGGCTTCTTCTGTTGTCTGCGCTCTGTCCCCAAGAAGCTGCGGGCAGCGCTTGAGATGGTCAAGGGCTCAATTTAATGGCATCTCTCCTGCTTATCAGACTATATAATAAACATGGCTTTTAGGGGGACTTTTTGGGGAGGGGTGCAAGGCAGGCAGTGAATGGAGAGGCCAGACACCATTGTCTGGCAAGAATGTCAGTTCCCGGGGGCGAGCGCGCCTGGGCTCGCCTTCCAAATTGTCCCGGCATCAATTCCCCCTCCTTTGCGGGATTTCCTTCTCCAGCCGGGGTTTTGTTTCGGAACAAGCGTTGGTCAAACAAGCTTTTGTTTGCGGTCAGTTGCTTGGCACACATACACCACTTCTGGTGGGGGACAATGAGGAAGCTGTTTCGGGGGCAGCTGCGGTGGGACTGAAAGGGAATACTGATGGAAAAAAGGGCGCAGGGAGGAAATGGCTGGGTGGAAATTAATTGGGGGGATCTGATGAAGTGCGGGTGCTGCAGCAAGGTTGGGAGAGTGGCGGGGAGTCCTTCGATCCTGCTGCCTTGTCCTGCTCACCACCTCATGCTGGTTTGTATTACTTTTCCCCCCAGCGTGCCCCGCCTCAGAGCAGCAAGTTGTACAAAATATTTGTGACTATTTGTCTAAAAAGCTTTCTTTCAGGAAGAAGTAAACTTATTTGCAGCAATAACAGAGTTTAAAAGGAATTGTCTGAGTGAGACTGACTTCTTTGTCAGCAAAAATTGCAGCAAAACTGTTCATAGATGACATTACCTAAATGACATTACATACCTATGTCCTTTCTTTCACATTTCCTGTAATCCTGTTACGGCATTGTCCCATTACCTCAAGCACTGTCATCTTTAAATGCTGTCAGATCTTAACTGGATGGCCAAGGACATCAGAAAAGGATCGAGGTGAAGCTGATGGCAATTTCAGACCTGCTGTATATACGGCCATCTCCCAGCCTGCCCCCGGACGGGGTGTTCTCTGATAGCACCTTCAGGTAAAGTGATGACTCAAGGACTTGCACATCTTTTACGGAGCTCCCACCCACCACCACAGTGTCCAGCACCCTTTTCTGGGAAGTGCAGGGTGTCAGGCACATGTGAGGTGTTGCAGGTGTCAAAGGTGGCTGGTACAAGCCATGTGCTCACTGGTGTTTGTTGGAAAGTGCTCCCAGTCCCCAAGAAAATGAGGACCCAGGGGTGAGCAGATGGAAAATGCCCCTATGAAGCCACAGGCCAGTCTCCCCTCCTACAGCCGTTGTGGCTTTAACAGACATTTGCGAAGCACGCTGAGCTCCTCGGTCTGAAGGTGCCATTCAGTGCTACACTTGGTGTTAATAGTTTTTAATGTTACTGCTCTCTTACTGTGCTACTACTAAAAAATGACGTGAGGCCAATTTCTTTTACTCCAATCACGAGTGGGCCGCTGTGGCTTTTCTAAAGCACTGCGAGATGTGGCAGCGAATGGGGGGATTGCGACTTCTGCAGTTCTCCTGCTGAAACACTCCACGCTCTTAAGCCTGAGGAGTGGGGATTGTTGGCATCCGGGGCAGCGCCTGTTTTAATTGGCAGCCCCTCTCATCAGGTTATAATAGAGGTGGTGCCGGTTGCCAGCTCTGGTGCAGGAACTGTTGTTTCGTTATCTCTGGGTGCAGTGCCGCCCTCTGAGGGGCTCTGCTCCCCTGTGGTGGCCACTGGACCTGGCTGCAGGGCAAACAGCAGCAGCCTTGAACCTGAAGCACTCGCTGCGGACAAAAGTCTGAGGTCAGGCACATGGAGATGTATCTGCTTGCCCATCTTTGGCCCCATGGGCTGGTTTTCCCAAAAAGCTACTCTGTGTATCGGCAGCAGAGAAAGTGATGCCAGCGGGGACCAGCATGTGGCTCCCAGATGAATTGTCCTGGCTGTGTGGAGGTAGAGGTGCTGCTGGCAGGTCACAGTGTGCCCCACATCCTCCTGTGCACTGGGATGTACAGCAGCATCTGTGGGCTGATGTGTGAGGGAGGTCCCAGCCCCCTTATCTGTTGTGTTGTCAGAGTAAAGAGGTGAAGAGCCAGAAGAGGAGGACTCAGGGATGGAGAGCAGGAGAGTGGTTCTCTTCTGAGTGGCAGCCATGTTCATTTGGCCCAGCACAAGGGTTAGGCAGCAGCAAGGCTCAATTTGATCCCAGAGGTGCTAAAGAGCTGGGCCTGGATCCACAAATTTTCCTGCTGAAAAATAGCAGTGGAACAGCCCACAGGGTAAGGAAGCATTTGTCCCTAGAAAAGTGTCATGATGTGACCACGTAGACTTCGCAGAAGGTTGCTTGCTTGTTCAGGTGAGGTTAGGGGTTTGTTTTTTTAATGGCTGTTCCCGGTATGTAAGTGCTGGCAGTTATAACATTTGATTGCATTTTCCTGCAATTCTTAATGCCTCCTCCGAGGCCAGTCCTTAGGCCTTATCTATCCTCTGCCAGTCTGAGACTGTGAGCAGGCAAAAATGTCCATGCCAGGTCTTCCCACAGGAGTGCCGTCCTCACCTGCCTCCTTCTCCTGCAGGATCTGCTGCAGCCATCTCATCTTGCCTCGCCTCCCACAGCCCCCAGCAGGGCTCTCCCTGGAAAGGTCTCAGTTTGTTGCTCCTAAACTGGCCACAGTTTGTGCATCGCTGCCCCATCTGGCTACTAAATTGATGCTTTTTTGGATGCTGGAGGAGAATTTTTCCCTCCTTTCCAAATCTCTTAATAACTGAGGATTTGGGTGTAAAAGCACTAACTGCACTCAGTTCACTGGAGGTTTTTTCAGTCATAGCTTAGCTTTTTTTCCACTATAGGCACAGGAACCATTTATAGCCAAGGTGGGCCGAGTTTGCAACTTATTAATCTCTCCCTTGCATGTGGGTTGAAAAGAGACACCATGCCTTTATCAAAAGCCAAGGCTAGCACAAAAGCCTATGCAAAATCATCATCAAATCCTATTAGAGGTGGAAAATATCTCTCAGATCATCTCATTCATTTCCCTGCCAATGCTAGACTGTTCCTGAGAGTTAATTTTCTAGCGTCTGCCGCCAACTCCCTGTGTGACTGCAGGTCTGTCATCTCGCCTTTGGGTTGTCACTGTAACTTCCACGCATTTCCATGCATTTCCAGACAAACCTTGTTTTGTTCAGCAGTTGCCTGTGTTGCTATTTGCCCTGTATTAGGTGTTAGCAGTGGTTTCTACTTGGAGAGCAAGACCAGACCTTACTGGTGGCTGGGGAAGGCATTCCTGTGCGATGGGGCATGCTGGGTGCTGAGGGAAGCTTGGGGAATGCCTTTCCCTGGGCAGGGGCTCCATCCTCTGCAGCCACCACTGCCTGCAGCGGGCCTTGGGGAAGTGAACATCTCCAAGGGAGGTTTCTCTCCTGCAGCTGTGGATATGAGTTCAATGCCAGCAGGTCACCCCCCCATAAAGCAATTCTCTTCTCCCGACCTCTGCTGGCGCTGCCTTCAATAAACTCCCACCCTGAAGTTCTGGACTGGCTGTGAGATCCACTGGGCAGGGAGGAAAAATAGTAATAATTCAACACTGGAGCTATTTATAGCGTTAAGCAAACTCAGATTTCGTCAGGGTTCGTTTCAGAGAAGGAAACAGCGTCTAGGAGTGGAGTAACCTTCCTTGTAACTTCCCGCCGGCGCTGGCGGCGCTGATTGAATTCCCTGGCGTGGTGAGGGTCTGGAGAGCCCTGCCAGAGCCGGGAAGGTCAGTCCGGCAACTGTCACCCGGAAAGCATCAAAAGCACGAGCTGTCGATAGCAACCTGCATTTGCAGAAAATCTGAGGGCTTTCTAATTAACTGAGGATCTCTAAATTAGAGCGAAGCCACTCGACAAGCCCCCTTGTACGCCTTAAGTGTCAGGGCTCAGCTGATCGCTGCATCTAACAAGCGGCTGATTTTTAGCAGTAGCTCCGAGACTCAATCAGCTCCTAATGGCTCCGTTTCAAAACGTTTCAGTGCATTTTTCATCTCCTGCTCTGGAATTTATGCTCTTTGTTCCCTGCTCAAATATTCTGGCGCTTTTCCTTAATTTCAGGCTTCTGCCTTGCGACAGCTCCTCTGCCCTAACTAGGCAGCTCGTCGCTTGCCTTTCCCCGTGTGCGATTCTCTGCTGTGGCTGCTCGCTCCGCTTTCTAATCAGTGAGTTTCAGAAATCCCCCCTTCCTCTCCCCCTGATGTATATGTAGTGCTGCGGGGTCTGGAATTTCATAATGAGAAGGCAACCCATCTTTAAGCAGACCCCTGTGTAATAAGAGCTGATAAGTGGTTTTATTTCAGCTTTGAAGCCCCTCCCTTTAAGGCAGCGGATGCAGTTTGCAAATGCACCTGATCCTGACCTTCCTCCCACTGCTGTTCCGCAGCACCACAGATTTGGGCACCGGTGCTCCTGATTTACACCACAGACAATGAGACGGAACCCTCATTTCAGCTGCGTTCACAGCACAGTTAGATTATGCACATTTAAGCTGAGGGCTTCGAGCTGATGGAAAACGAAGGGAGGGATCTTTTCAGACATGTAGCTGCTGCCACTGTTAATGAGACTCACGGATACATCCTTGGAAAGTTGTGATTTGGAACACATAAATTCTGTTCAGGAAGGCAGAGGGTTAATCAGCAACTCTTAAGACTTTCCGTCGTGTGTTTATGTTCCAACGGGTTATCCATATCTTGGCAATTATTCATGTGAAATAGAATATAAATCCCACAGCCTAATTTTTCTTTGAAAAATTTCCCAAGGTAATCAAATCCCGAAGTGCATCTTCTATTCTGGTGGTTTTATCAGTAAATCAAATTTTTATCATTTATCAGCAAAAGTTAGATATAAGCATCCTCACTGTAATGTTTGAAAGATGAACATTTGTTTCAGTGGGTACTGTGCCAATCAATAATCTTCCAGCTTGACTCAGCTATCAATTATTGCCGCAATTATTTGTCTAGTTGGATATTTAAAATGTCATCAGAAAGAGATGATTACATATTCCAGAAAGCAAGGCACTGTATAATCAGATGAACTGAATTCAGTTAAATGTAGTGTGGTACTAACCTGTCCTTCAAAGCTGAATTCTGCAGCCACGACTGAAACAACAGCTTTCTGCATTATTGTAAGGAAACGGATCTTAACCTTGGAACAGCGCGTGTTATTGGGGTCGGGTAATACTCGGTGAGAGGAGACCTTGCAAGCCTGGAAATTGAATCAGCCTTACTGACATAAAAGAAGGAGGTGGGGTTTTTTTTTGGTGGCGGGGGAGAGGGCTGGTTTTGTTGGATTTCATCTGCAAATCTATAAATAAGAAAATCCGCTCTTTATCTGTCTTTCTGGGAATTTCAACTCCTGAGCTTGAAGCGCCCAATTTTTGCGTGCCCTTTTTGCATTCCTCGACTTGATGTATGTGTGGTAAATACTCTCTGTGCCCCGAGAACGCAATAAAGCTGTAGCAATTCTTGCAAGTCTTACATCCTCCAAACTCCAGATATTCGGAGTATTATATCAATTTCAACTTCAAGGATATCTCAGCGATGAAGAGGAGGCAGAATAAACCAGAGGAGACCGGACAGCTTTACAACACCTTTTGGTCCTATTTGCAAAGCAGAGAGGGGAAAAATACGTGTATTTTATCTATTCTACTAATACTTGCTTGTGCAAGTTACGAAACTTACGTGTTGTAGGATCTGGTTCAGCACTTGCTGTGCTTGCAGCTCCGTGGTGACATTGAACTTGCTCAGGGACAGAATAAACCTTTGCTTTCTTGGCAGATGATTTGCAGGGGGAGGTGTCGTCTGGGGGGACCTGCAGTTCCCCTGACCCACTTTGTCAGGATGGTTTGCTGCTGGCTAAATATCATTAATTTGAAAGCGAGAGGAAAGCGAGCCAAAAGGGGGGAGCTTGGAAATGGGAGAGTCTGAAGACAGTCCATTTTGGGAAGGAGATGGAATAAGGCTCCCAAGGAGAGCCCCTCAGCCAAGTCAGGGCCTTTTTGGCTCCACTGAGGCATGGGTGGGAGCAGGGGTGCTCTGGGATGGAGAAGGGGACCTTGGTGGTGCCTGGATGATAAGAAGAGCTGGCAGGGACCAACCACATCTCTGCAAGGTGATGGCTTAAATGCACATGCTTTACAGAGCTGAGGACTTCAGACAGAGACTCTAAGACATGAAAAATCAGTGAAAATAAAGCAAAGCCACAGGTGACAATGAGACCTGATGACCCAGCAGTGCCCTGGCAGCACTGTGCCTGCTGGTGAGCAGTGGTGGGGAGGTGCCAGCCCTGCTTTCTCCCAGGGATGGGGCTCAGCCGTTCCAGAGCACGCTGCATCTCTCCAGGAATGCCCCGTGCGGCAGAGCCGCTGTGTCCTCCAGCAAGGTCCTGCAGCACTAATCGGGTCACCAAGCATTAGCAGCTCTGCCCAGGAAAGCAGTGTCCTGGCACTGGTCTGGGAATCCCTGTGTGTAAGAGATACGTGTGTGTGCGATGTGCAGTGCGGAGCATCCACAGTGCTGAGTGATGCCAGGGTTGTGATACAAACCAGGAGGAACATCCCATCGCTGAATGAGATGTCATGCGAGAGCACCTCCTTCCTCTCCTTTGCAAGAAACTTCCTGAAGTGTGCTCTGCCTTTCCTTCAGGTGCTGCCAGCCAGAGAGAAAAGAGTAGAAAAGGAAACAGTTTGTCATGTAGGTGTATGAGTGAATGAAATGATTTGGAAGCTCTTTGTGGCTGTATAATTACAACACTGCACTTAAAAAGGGAATTATTGACTTGATTGTCCCCAGCAGCCACTGGGTAAATGCACAATTATGGGCTGTTGGAGCCAGATACTGTTTGCTGGATAATCAGGTTAGGCTGGAAAAGGGCTTTGATGCTCTTTTCTGGGGTTATGCTTGGCCCTTGTAAAGTCACAACTCAGGCAGGCCTTCTGGAAGGGGACACACCTGGTGCCAGGTGGGTCCAGAGGAACTGATTTAACAGGTGTCAGTCCCAGCTAGACCACTCCAGTTTGAGTCCATTCCTTTACAGTCCCAGTGCCTGTGCTTGGGGGAGGCAGGCGGGCAACACTGTCTGTCAGAGAGTCACAGAATGGTTTGGGTTGAAGGGACCTTAAAGACCATCTTGTTCCAACCCCCTGCCATGGGCAGGGACACCTTCCACAAGACCATGGGATGCACATCCAGCCTGGCCATGAAGACTTCCAGGGATGGTGCTTGGGTTGCTGGTTGCTTCACTAAGCTTGTTTTAGAGATACAAGATGGTATTAGTGGGGAGTTCCTCCCATGGGGCGGACAATGCCATGTAGTTCATCGTCTAGGTTCCACCACTGGTGTTGGTGTTGGTTGGCCTGCATTGCCTCTGTTTCTCCATCCCTGTAGCATTAGCATATAGGGTGCATAAGTGTGCATGATCAGGTCATCTTTGCTTGAGGGGTTTCTTTTAAAACTTCACTCAAAGCTGAATTTCAAGCACAGCGTTGTTTTCCGATGACAGGTTTCTTCTGTTTCTCACTAATCCAGACGTGACAGATTTCCACCCCCCCCCAAACTTCTAAAAAAGCACAAAATCAGTCTCAGCCTCATACCTTACTTGCCAAGTTGGAGCACAAAAGCAGGTTTTCTTGGTGGCCACATCGTAATCGCCTTGAAAATGGTGACAGACGCTGAGGTCAGGCCAGCATTCCTGGCACCACTGGCGTGCTCTGGTGGGACCCCAGCACCTTGTTTCTCCCCATTAAGGCTTTGGCAAACCATGTGTTCTGTTGCTTGGTGTTAAGTATTCTTTTGGAGGCGGGAATCTAAGTATATTGGGTTTGGTTCTGCTTAGAGTGAGTAAATAATCAGAGTATATTGAGGCTGCAGCCAAAATGGTCAACCATGAAATCTCAGTTTCTTCTGCAGGGAGGAGCTGGTCTCCCTGATTCCGTCCCTTTCCACCTGCTCTTGCCTCAGGTCCAAATAAACTTCTGTTTTGTGGAACCTTGAGCATTGCTGCAAAACCCAGTGAAAATGTGGCTTTGGGAGAAGATGGTGAATTCTTGGAGTTCCTAAATCCAGTCTAAGTTTTTGACAGACAAAGCAGTGCCAACTGTACTCTTGTTCTGCTGCTGCTGGGGCTTGGGTTTCTTTTTGAAGTCTGGATTCATGGCATTAGCGCTTTGGCCTGGTTCTCTTTAAAAGAGGGTTTTTAAAAGAGGTGTAATGAAAAAATGGCTTTATTGATACTTGGTTTAGAAAGTATTTTCCCAGTTTTATTAATGTGATTTCAGGAAGTTTGAATTTGCAGGTAAAAAATTATTTTCAAGAAATACCAATACGGAACAGGTTGCCCAGAGAAGGTGTGGATGTCCCAGGCCAGGAACAAGGCCTGTTCAAGGCCAGCTTGGATGGAGCTCTGAGCATCCTGGTCTAGTGAAAGATGTCCCTGCCCGTGGCAGCAGGGTTGGAATTCCCTAAGGTCCCTTTCAACCCAAACCATTCTGTGATACAAATTTCAGGACTATCTTTTATCAATAAGTTGTAGGTAAGGAAAAGCTGGCAGAGATGGCAAATGGGGCACTGGGAGTCCTGCTAAGCAAAAGGTCTTCTAGATTTTTTGGCATTTTCACAACTAAGCTGGTCCCAAGACTCTATCAGGCATCTACATAAGCAACATGGACTTGGTTTGCAGAATTTTATTTTCGAAGGCAGAACACCAATGGTACTTCTTGCTTTACAAGCAATACCACATCACTTCCTTCAGGGTTTTGGGAATATTTTCCTTTTTGATTGTTTCTGAGTCTGGTTCATCTCATGTTAAGGACGAAAGATTAGAGAGGAAGTACCCTGTTGTACATAAATGCAGCTACTGCTGTTACTTAATATTACTCTAATTATTATGACAACAGGAGTGACAATGCTGATGCTCACAGTGCTATAACAGCTACTTAGGACCGGTTAATGATGGACCAGGTTAATAACAAGCCTTTTGCAATCTGTAGAATCAGGAGGGAGAATTAGTGCAAGAAGGAAAAAAAGTATGTTTGGACAGTTAGAGTTTCCCATCTAAACTGGTGCTGCCACTACCAGGAAAAGGTGAGTCACGCCACAGCAGCTCTTTCTTACCAAGGGAGAAGTTGGGCTGCTGGAGGCGCGGAGTGGACCCACTTATCTCCTGGCCCTGCCATGCTTCCTGTGTCCCAACTGTTTCACTTCTCTAGTTTTCTGTTGAAAGGAATTTCAACAGTACGGATTTCCAAAAGAGAGAGAGAGGGGGGGGGAAAAAAAGAGAAATATTTGACAAGCCAGATGGAGAAGAACTGAATCAAGTACAAGTGGTAACAATTAACTCAATTTTTTTTCTTCCCCCCTTTAAATACCATAACAACTCCAAATTTATCAGTCCAAAAATCAAGCAGTCAGTTGACATTAAAGCTGAATAAAGAAGTTCCTGGGTTTGGCTCAGGCTGTTGCTCCCACAGTTGTTTGGTGGCGAGCAGAAGGGAGGGGGTTGCTTACTGCAGGTGTTCGAGTCACTTCTGTCTTTGCAGTTTGATAGTGAAAGGTGGTTTTGTGCCATGTAGGTGCAGGTAGCCTGGGAAAGGCTCCTTGGCTTTGGCCATAGGTGTGGGGGTTTTGGGAAGGTGGAGGAGCTACACCACCAAGGCTTGTGGTGCTGGCTTGTGGAGGGATGCTGCCGAGAGCAAGGGGCTGGGCCACCCAGGCCAAATCCCGGTCCCCTCGGAGCTTTCTCTGGCACGGGGATCTCTCTGAGGGAGCAAATCTGCAGCTGTGAATGAAATCTTTGTGAACACCATTGGCACGTCCGCAGTCGCTGGTTACGCTGCCGGGTTGTTTGTGGAAACGCTGGGAAAACGGGGGTGCCCCTAACCCTGCGGGGGTCTGTGTGCGGCGCGGGCGATGCCCTGGGGTAAAACACACGTGGCATTTGTACCTTGCTCTTTACCCTGGTGGGCCATCCCGAGCAGTGCCCTCACTGTGGGCTGCCTGTCTCGGGTGGGGGCACCGGGAGGGTGCTGCCCTGGGGGGCGTCAGCGCTGCTCCGCCGTAAAGCGCCGGCGTGTCCGGCGAGCAGCTTTCCTGGATCCAGCCCTGACTTTTGAGAAACGAAGGAAGCTCTTCCAAAGCACATTGGCACAGACATGCAGATTATTCCATTACTCACTTGGCAATGCCTGAACCTGCATGCCTAGCTCCAGAAATCCTTTTTTTCTAAATTCCTTTTTTTTTTCCCTCCCAGCAGTGGCATCTAGCTGACAGCTTCTCCTCCCAGCTGGTCTTCTCCCCAGCATCTTGTCTGGCTTTGCTGCTGGTGGCTGTGGACATGGCTTTGGGTCTTGCTTGGAGCCAGCTGTAACGTGCCTGGAGGTGTTGGCTTGCTTTGACTCGGACTTTGAGCGCGCCGGGTGTATCTGTGAGCACAGTCCGGGAGTGCCAGCTTTTTCTTAATATAAAAAAAGCCCTTTAATGCTGAAAGCAGCCATCTCTTCATATTTTACTGAGTAATTGTGCCAACTGCCCTTAAAGGCACTCAAATGCCAATATCCATCCCGCTCATTTGGTAACATTTTGCAGATCAGAAGCTAAATCTGTCACTTGTGTGTCACTGGTTAAATCACTTCTTTTGGGGGCATGGCAGGCAAGAGCTGTTCTGCTGCTTGTTTTTTCTTTTAGACAGGAGCCAATAACTTCAGAAACACTAAACATTTGTGCTGCAGTGAAATGCTGTGTGTTGTCACTAAGTCCTTTGCTGGCTGGGATGTACAGAAGGAATAAATACGTAATGTTGGGTGAGGCTTCACTGGGTGAGACCAGTCAGGTGTCATCTTGGCCCCCAGGTTTGTATCTGGTACGTGGTATCCCCGTGTAATTCTCCTAAAGGGGTAATTTCCCAAATAGGAAGAAAATGAGCAGTAAAATTGACTGGGAGGAAAAAATGTACATGCAAAAATGCGGACAGTAATTGGAAGCTATTTGTAAAGAGTTGATGAGCTGTCCAGGAAGGAGAGGACAACTCTGGCCCAAATCCAAACCCCACTTCACTCGCTTCAGTGGTGAGATGAGAACAGCAATTAGATATTAAAAAAATCAATGCATGACAATTAAAAAAATGGAAAATGGGTAACAATCAATTGCAGTGAGAAACCATGGCGGGTAAAGAGCTGGTCAGGGGAGCTGAAGATGCTGAGGAAAACTCATCCCTGGCACCAATGGGGAGAGGAGCACAGAAAGCTTCTCAGGATTCTGGAGAAAAGATAGATGGAAGAAACAGTAAGGTAGAAATTTTTGATAAATATTTCTACTGTAGACCTGGAAAGCAGCTGTGTTATGTTTCTGTATCATAGGTGGGTGATGAGGTTTTTTTCTAGCTCATTAGCAGCTGAGGAGGATTTTATACAAGGTCCAGTGGAGAGAAATATTTTTAAATAAAAAGGCCCTGACAACTTGCACCCAAGAACCTCTGAAGGAGCTGACATGTGGTGCTGAGTTTTGAAAAAGCTTATGGACTGGGAAAATGCTGTCAAGAGCTTGTCGGGGTAACACGGGAGAGTTGGCAACACTTTGCTTATCTCTTTTGGGCAAAATAATTGAAGAGCCAGCATAAGATTCTATTGATAAAGAATTAAGGATAGAAATATAATTCGTGCCACTCTACTTGGAGTTATGGAATATAGATCTTGTCAAATAAAGCTGATTTCATTCTTCTAGATGACAACTTTGGTTGATAAATGTAGATGAAATAGACTCTGCATAGTGGTGGATGTGGCACAGCGTGATTACTGTGCATGGGAAGACCGAGCACTGGGTGGTCCTGCTGGCACAGGTGATTCAGAGCTGGCCAATAGATCTGGGAATGTGAGGGCTTAGCTGGAGAGAGGTCAGCAGGGGCCACAGTGGTGGTGAGTGCTTTGTTGGTGATCGAGAAATTAATATGCCATTGCGGCTGATTGGCACTGCGGGTAAAGCAAAGGCGGGTGGACGGGTGAAGAGCAAGAGGGGTGGGTTTATGGGGAGGTCTGGAAAGACTGTCAGGAAGAGTGAGTTGAGAACACACTGGGTACAGCCTGCTGTGCTCCTTGGTTAGAAGAGCGGAACCGGGGCCGTGCTCACAGAGCTGGAGCACGGTACTCCAGAAGGCAGCAGCTCTGTGGGAGGCTTAGAGGAAAATTAGCTCTTTCCCAGCGTGGTGCCAGTGTGAGAAGGGCTAGGCTGGTCCTTGAGTGGTGGAGGAGGATGAAGGGGGTGCCTTCAGGATGGAAAAATAACTGAATTTTGAAGTGTGGTTTGATTTTTCGGTGCACAAGTACCCTTGCTGTGGTGAGGGAGCCCATTGCTCACCAGGAGCTCTTCAGCGTCTCAACCACAACAAAACTCTACAGAAAAAGAGAACAGGTAGAGATTGGTGCCAGAGAAATTCAGGTGGATCCCAGTACTCGTCTGAGGGTGTGGTTACCTGTGGGGACTGACACTGGTGGCAAGTGCTCTCCCTGTCTTCTGAGCTGGTTTGGATCATTCTCTCTGGGATTTTGTGCTTTGTCCTAAAGATGTTTTGTGGGGCTGGAGGAGCCCTGCTTGGTCACAGAGTGACACGCGTTGTAGGAAGGGTAGAGAAGGAGGGCTGGTGGTACCTTTCAACCTTAAATTCCTTGATGTGAAGCAGCCAAGGATGTGAGCTCCAACCTTGCTGCTGGTGGCCAAGGATGGCTGGTTCGACGGTGTCCTGCTTTGCTGGGGTTTACTGGTAGCCTCTTGGAAATCAGCTGAAAGCCCCGATGGCATCACAGTGGATAACAAATCCCGGCAGACCTTCTCCAGCTCTGTCCTTGACCAGCACCAGCTGCTGCATCTCCCTGCTGTGAGACCCACCTCTCTTGCCCATGGTCTTGCCCAGGTGTGTTGGCTGGGAAGGCTGTGTGGACACAGAGGCTGGCCCACAGCCAGGAGACGTCAGCGGGCACACAGCCTTCGGGTCCTGCAATCCCCTCTGACCCTTGAGGGGACCCAAATGCTGTGCCAAAAACCCCCACGGTGGTGGGGTGGGAGGAAGGAAAGGCAAGTCCCTTCCAAAACCAGGGATTGCTGTCCGGTCTGAGGACCTGTCTCATCGCTGACGGGCAACGCGTGGATTAGTGCCATAATTCCTGCAGTTTCACAAGGCTGCAGCAGACTGGAACGTATCTCTAGGTGGTGATATGGTCAGTCAATAGCCTTCATAATTAATCAAGCACTAATAGACAAATTAGAAGTCATGTCTCTTCAAAGCAGGAGGTGGAGACAAATGGCCGGTGGATTTTAACTGTTTCGCTCCTTTATTTTGTTGCCTGGTTTTACGTTGCTCCCTTGAAAATGGGTGTTTGTTTAGGGAAGTTTTGTACATAAACATGATTTTAAATTTAAATTATTATCTTAATTACCAAACACGGATGGTGAATTGAAAACTTGTTTTTCAGGCAACACATGAAGAATAATCTTACATTTTACACTCCACTAAATCAATGTAGCCCTAATTTTGCCACGCAGGAAATCAATTCCAGTCTTTATAACAGTCGAAGATGTTATGAACAAAGTAATTTTGCAAATTATGGCAAGTAACACATTTATTGATGACTCTAGTTTAGGAATTTAGAATTTGTGAGCGCTGTAATATAATAAGGCCGTACTGGCGGAGCTGAGTGAAATACAGATTATACGGTGAAACTGTAATGCATCATTTGCTATTAGTGGACTGGTAATAATTACCAGTTTCAAAGCAGCTTTTTCCATGTAATCTTTAGTCTCAGTCGTAACAGCCCTTCTCATTGACATTATGATTACACGAGCTGCCCTTATGATCTGGAATATCTAGTTGATGGGAATACTAAAATGTGGTAGCGAATGCTCGATGTTGTATCCTCATTATAAGATAAAATGCTATTTTCTCTGACCTGATCTATAAGGTAGAGAGGCGAGGCAGCGTTACGTTGTTAGCTCTACTGTGGTGTTAAAAACTTCCACTTCATTATGGTGGAGCAGGGTGGAATTTTCCCGTTTCAGATTTTTTTTTTTTCCTGAGCTCAAAAATGAGCATAGGAATGTGAAAGTCCAATTGAATTTCCCTCTGATTTCAGCAGATTTAAGTATTTATCTGTGCTCGCACGCCTGGCACATGCTAAACACCACAGTGCATTTTATTCCGATGCCGGCCTCAGGATGAAACGTTAAATATTATTCCAAGGGCTTTTAAAGTGATTAAAGTGTTAAACGCCTGCTGTAGACGGTCGAGTCTCTTCACTCGCCTGATTCAGGTTCTCAGGCCAAACGTAGAGTAACAGCAGAGCCGGCAGGCTGGGAGGAAAGCTGTGGTGGAGCAGTACAACCAGCGCTCGATCTCATAGGATCACAGGATAGTTTGGGTCGGAAGGGATAAGATACCTGGTTAAAGATACCTAAAGGTATCTCGTTCCGTCTCATACCCCCAGACCACCGCTCAGCTCACCCGAGGAAGAGAATGCCCACACGGAGCTTTTCTTCCCTTCCTCCCACGTGAGGCGGGCGCAGATAAAGTGGTGTTCTGTTTCCAAATCTGCCTCGTTTGGTTTTCGAGTTTTCCTTTCCTTCACATTAGGCAAATAGGGGAAACCTAATGGGGGCGTCTCTCAGTGCAGCCTGTTATACCCGAGAGAGATGCCTAAGGAACAGATTCCTTGGAATGTGAATGTTGGGGCAGTGCAGGAGTATGTGGTGAAGGCTGATATCACCCCAAGCGCTGATGCCCTTGTAGGGCTCCTCGTTTATTTCTCAGCAGACCTCAACATGGTGTTTATTTTTTACAAGATCACTGAACAGCAGCTCTGTGAGAACTGCTGGACAAGGCTGGGAAGGACTTCTTATGCTTCTCGTAGCTCCGGTGTGGGTTTACCAGCATTTAGCAGAAAGCATCCATGTGGGGGTGGAAGTGAATTACTCACAAAATCCCAGTAATCAATAAAAGCACCCTCACCTTTGCCGTATCTCACGCCACTCTTTCCTCGCGGGCGGCCCTCAAAAAGTTATTCATCCCCCTTGTTTTGCCATATATTAGAAGGGGCTGCTTTCTGCTGTCATTATTAGCCGGCTTTTTGTTTAGTTATTTATTAGTTCGTTGCTCTTTTATAATGTCCGTGTTATCTCCAAAAATAAATTATCATGAAATAGAGTTAGCTCACTACTTGCCAAAGTGGCATTTACCATCCTCAGCTTCTTTTCAGTGTGAGAGAAATAATGCGGCTCCGTCAGGGCGCTCGGCCAGACCTCCTGGCCACCCTCCAGCTCTTTCCCTGGCGGAGCTGCCGCTCTCGCTGCCGCCCCCTTTCCCTGTCCCATGCTTGAATTTTTTTTTCCCTTCCCTTTTCTTTTTATTTTTCTTTGCGCCCCAGAGGTGAATCTCTGCTAAGGAGCAGAAGTAGATGCCTAATTTTGTACTCATTGTCAGTCTCAAAATAAGAAAGAGACTAGTAACATGCTGATGCCCAGCTTGCTGGCAGTTGTAATGCTTTGAGTTGCTGCTCTGAACTGATCTATGTGAGTTGCTTTTCAGTGGGGGATTTATTTATTTTATACTTATTTATGTATTTATTTACCCCCCACTCCAAATACATGCAGCCTCTTGTAGCATACATTTGGCTGAGTTGGAGCTGGCATTGATTGATTTAAATACCTCTTTTTTACCGCAGTGTGTTTTGTGCTGTGGTTATCCACCATGGTTCGGTTTTGAACGCAGAGCTGGGGATGGTGGGAGGAGGCGGGTGTGCTTTGGGTGTGTTTGGACCTCCCTATTCGGTCCCTTGTCTCCTCCCATCCCTGCACACCTGAGCTGGGATGTCCCTTCCCCAGCTCCCGACTGAGTGTCCCAGAGGAGAGGAGCTTAGGCGGGGAGTGGAGCTCTCACCCGTCGGTGGACGGCCAGAGATTGACGCTGCTTGTTGTGTTATTTTGCAGGTAAAGATGAGCCCAGCAGCTACACGTGTACGACTTGTAAACAGCCTTTCAACAGCGCCTGGTTCCTCTTGCAGCACGCACAGAACACGCACGGCTTACGGATCTACCTAGAAAGCGAGCACGGCAGCCCCCTGACGCCACGGGTTGGTATCCCAACAGGACTAGGTGCAGAGTGCCCTTCCCAGCCACCTCTCCACGGGATTCACATTGCAGACAATAACCCTTTTAACCTGCTCAGAATACCCGGCTCGGTCTCGAGGGAGGCGTCGGGGCTGGGAGAAGGGCGTTTCCCACCCACGCCGCCCCTCTTTAGCCCTCCCCCGAGGCACCATTTGGATCCGCATCGCATTGAGCGCCTGGGTGCGGAAGAAATGGCTCTGGCCACCCATCACCCTAGTGCCTTTGACAGGGTGCTGCGACTGAACCCCATGGCGATGGAGCCCCCCGCTATGGATTTCTCCCGGAGGCTGCGGGAGCTGGCCGGCAACACCTCCAGCCCACCCTTGTCCCCGAGCCGGCCCAGCCCTATGCAAAGGTTGCTGCAGCCCTTCCAGCCCGGCAGCAAGCCCCCGTTCCTGGCCACGCCACCCCTCCCTCCTCTGCAGTCCGCTCCTCCTCCCTCCCAGCCCCCCATGAAGTCCAAGTCCTGCGAGTTCTGTGGGAAGACCTTCAAGTTTCAGAGCAACCTGGTGGTCCACCGCCGGAGCCACACCGGGGAGAAGCCCTACAAGTGCAACCTGTGCGACCATGCCTGCACGCAGGCCAGCAAGCTGAAGCGCCACATGAAGACCCACATGCACAAGTCCTCCCCCATGACAGTGAAGTCAGACGATGGGCTCTCCACCGCCAGCTCCCCTGAGCCGGGCACCAGCGACCTGGTGGGCAGTGCCAGCAGCGCCCTCAAGTCTGTGGTGGCCAAGTTCAAGAGCGAGAACGACCCCAACATGATCCCTGAGAACGGGGATGAGGAAGAGGAGGAGGAGGAGGAGGAAGAGGAGGAGGAGGAGGAGGAAGAGGAGGAGGACTTGAACGAGAGCGACAGGCCGGACTATGGCTTTGGAATGAGCCTGGAGGCGGCCCGCCACCACGAGAACAACTCGCGGGCTGGTGAGGAGGGCCGGTCGATGCCGGACGTCATGCAGGGCATGGTGTTGAGCTCCATGCAGCATTTCAGCGAGGCCTTCCACCAGGTCCTGGGGGAGAAACACAAGCGGGGCCACCTCCCCGAGCCTGAGGTGCACAGGGACACTTGCGACGAAGATTCGGTGGCCGGCGAGTCCGACCGCATCGACGAGGGTGCGGTCAACGGCCGGGGCTGCTCCCCGGGGGAGTCCGCCTCGGGAGGCCTGTCCAAAAAGCTGCTGCTGGGTAGCCCCAGCTCCCTGAGCCCCTTCTCCAAACGCATCAAGTTGGAGAAGGAGTTCGACCTGCCGGCCGCCGCCATGCCCAACACCGAGAACGTTTACTCCCAGTGGCTGGCGGGCTACGCCGCCTCCCGGCAGCTGAAGGACCCCTTCCTCAGCTTCGGCGACTCCCGACAATCGCCCTTCGCCTCCTCCTCCGAGCACTCCTCGGAGAACGGCAGCCTGCGCTTCTCCACGCCGCCGGGCGAGCTGGACGGAGGGATCTCAGGCCGCAGCGGCACGGGAAGCGGAGGGAGCACCCCCCATATTAGTGGCCCGGGCCCTGGCAGGCCCAGCTCAAAAGAGGGCAGACGCAGCGACACTTGTGAGTACTGTGGGAAGGTCTTCAAGAACTGTAGTAATCTCACCGTCCACAGACGGAGCCACACGGGCGAGAGGCCGTATAAGTGTGAGCTTTGCAACTACGCCTGCGCCCAGAGTAGCAAGCTCACCCGGCACATGAAAACACACGGGCAGGTGGGAAAGGACGTTTACAAATGCGAGATTTGTAAGATGCCTTTTAGCGTGTACAGTACCCTGGAGAAACACATGAAAAAATGGCACAGTGATCGAGTCTTGAATAACGAGATAAAAACTGAATAGAGGTATATTCGTACCCCCCCCTCCCCATCCACCCCCGTCCCTAACCCATCCCGCATCCCCGTAGAGGTTTTCTAGTCCCTTGTGATGGAAGTCATGGAAGCTAAGGATATTTGGAAAGTGCTTGTCACCAGCACACCCTGTTTATTTTCTTTTTGTTCTCACCGTTTGAATGCATGATCTGTATCGGGGCAATACTATTGCATTTTACGCAAACTTTGAGCCTTTCTCTTGTGCAATAATTTACATGTTGTGTATGTTGGGTTTTTTTATTTTTATTTTGGGTTGGTTTTTTTTATTTTGGTTGGTTTTATTTTTAATTTTTTTTTTTTTTTTAATTTTTGGATTAGACAGCATGTATGGTATGTTATGGCTGTTTTTAAATTGTCCCTGATTAGTTGCTGAGCAAACACGTCGCTGTTTCCAATTCCGTTCGGGGGGGAAAAAAAAAAAAAAGGAGGAAGAAAAAAAAAAAGAGGAAAAAAGAGGAGAGGAGGAGGGGGAAAAAAAAAGAGAAAAAAAAAAAGTGAAAGAAAACCAAACCCGAGAGCAAACAAAACCAACCATGCTGCATACATCCTGTAATACATATCATGTACAGTTTTGTTTTGTGACGTGCGAAGGAAAACACGCTTTGGGTGACCCTCTGCGGACAGGACCGATAGCACCGAAGAAGCATCGCGTTAGTTAGAGTGCTGTCTTAAAAGAACAAACCCCACCGATGGGAGAAAGAGTTCCCCTTAGGAACATTCCAAAAAAAAAAAAAAAGGCCTTTAATTGGAATGTAAGCGCCCGCCACCAGTTAGGAAGAGGGAGATTTCTATTAGTTCGGTTTCAAACACACACACACACACGCACACACGCAAATAATAAATAATCCGAGTGCCTTGGATGTGTCGCGGCCGATGCCGATGGCTCCTTTCTGCTCGTCCTCCACGCGTAGCTCGTCGCCACATCGGTCGCGGTGTCGAGCCTCTCCCACCGAGCGCGCGAGTCCGTCTCGCGCCCCTTGCGACGCCGGCTCCCTAGGAACGAAGAGGAAAGAGGAAACTAAGGAAGAGAAGGAAAAGACCCGCTCAGTCCTAGTTAATCGTCATTCTCTTCTGCCTCTCGATTAGCTTTGTTATTGTTACTTTTAAACCAAACTGATCGTACCAGTCTAAAAACCTGCTTGGCTCCCGGAGGGAGCTTAAAACGAGATGTAGAATATTCCCCGCCCCCCCACCTTCCCAAAACTTTTATTCCCCCTCCCCATCAATGATTAAATAGAATGTGAAATGCGCAGAGGCCCTTCAACACCATTAAACACACAATAAAGGAAATCCGTTTTATGAAGATATTTACTTTTAATAATATCTTTTATTGATTCTGGCACCAAAACAAATAAATCCGGAGCCACTTGGTTGTCAAGCTGACAATCAAATTATAAACTTTAAGACCTCGTGTATACCGTATAAAAAATAAAATAAAGACTGGCAATAATATTTTACCGAGTGTAACAGATAGAGGAGCAAAAAAATAAATAAATGGTGATTTATTAGCACAACGTGGTACTGTTTGCCATTTAAAACTAGAACAGGTGTATAAGCTAATATCGACACAGTGGTGATTAACTCTGAACTATCGAGACTTGCCTTTAATGTGACGCTTGGAAGAAGTAACAGAAAATTTAAAAAGAAAGAAAAAGGAGGAATAAAAGCAAAAGAGTAGCAGTGTCTGTCTGTGCTCCCTAAAAGTTGTCCTTCATTTTTTTTTTTTCCCATCCTCTGTGTGCTATTTGTGTTGACGTGGAAGAGGATTCCTTGTTTTATTCTTAAGCTAGCGCCCGCCCCGGTTGGTGTTCAAATAGCACTTGACTCTGCCTGTGATGTCTGTATCTTTTCTTTAATCGAAGGTACAGAGGTTGAGTATAAAATAAGACTGCTCAGATAGGACAATTAAGTGCACTGTACAATTTTCCCAGTTTACAGGTCTATACTTTAAGGGAAAAGTTGCAAGAATGCTGAAAAAAAAAAAAGAAAATAATTCTAATAATAATAAAAAAAAATCGAACACGATCTCATTGATGAGCATAAAAAAAAAAGCAAACCCCACAAAAACCCCACAAACTTTGCCAGCCATTGACTTGACTAATGAGCTTATCTTCTCGGACGCGACATTACAGCGCTGTGAACGGAAACAGACTCTACACTCACATAAAATGAATGATTGCTTTCGCTCCTACAGTGCAAGGAATTTTTTTTGGTTGGTTTTTTTTTTTTTGTTTTTTTTTTTTTTTTTTTTTTTTTTTTTTTTTTTTTTTTTTGGTACGAAAAAAGGAAAAAAAAAAAACACGCCACAAAAAACTTTTTTTAAATATAAATGTTAAGGAAAAAAAATTTTTTTTTAAGGAAAAAAAAAAGAAAAAAAAAAAACCACAACACTTCATTATGTTTTAGGGGGAAACTGTATTTTAGGGTTCATCGTCTTGGTGGTGTACAAGACTTGTTATTCATTTTAAAATGGTAGTGGAAATTCTATGCCTTGGATATACACAGCTCTTCAGGTTGTATAAAAACATGCATTGGGGAAAGGTTTAAGATTATATAGTACTTAAATATAGGAAAATGCACACTCATGTTGATTCCTATGCTAAAACACATTTATGGTCTCTTTTTTCTGTATTTCTAGAATGGTATTTGAATTAAATGTTCATCTAGTGTAGGCACTATAGTATTTATATTGAAGCTTGTATTTTTAACTGTTGCTTGTTCTCTCAAAAGGTATCGATGTACCTTTTTTGGTAGTGGAAAAAAAAAACAAAAAAAAACCACAGGCTGCCACAGTATATTTTTTTAATTTGGCAGGATAATATAGTGCAAATTATTTGTATGTTTCAAAAAAAAGAAAAAAGACAAAAAGACAAAAAAAAGTGTGACATTGTACAGATCCGAGGCCATATGATGGCTCTCTGGGGGAAGCCTGTTCCGATGTCACGCTGCTGGCCGTCACAGAGGGGTGTACATATCTTTTTTCGTTCCTTTTTCCTGCTGCCATACTGTATGCAGTACTGCAAGCTAATAACGTTGGTTTGTTATGTAGTGTGCTTTATGTCCCTTTCCTTCTATCACCCGACATTCCAGCATCTTAACTTCATATGCAGTAAAAGAAAGAAAAGAAAAGAAAAGAAAAGAAAAGAAAGAAAGAAAGGAGGAAAAAAAAAAGCTTAAAAAATAAAAAAAAAAAGGAAAAAAAAAAGAAAAGAAAAAAAAACCGTTTTGCAGTTTTTTTCATTGCCAAAAACTAAATGGTGCTTTATATTTAGATTGGAAAGAATTTCATATGCAAAGCATATTAAAGAGAAAGCCCGCTTGAGTCAATACTTTTTTGTAAATGGCAATGCAGAATATTTTGTTATTGGCCTTTTCTATTCCTGTAATGAAAGCTGTTTGTCGTAACTTGAAATTTTATCTTTTACTATGGGAGTCACTATTTATTATTGCTTATGTGCTCTGTTCAAAACAGAGGCACTTAATTTGATCTTTTATTTTCCTTTGGGTTTTTTTTTGGGGGGGGGGGGATTTTTTTTAACTTTTTTTTTAATTTTTTTTTTTTTTTTATTATTTGGATGACCAAAGGTCATTACAACCTGGCTTTTTATTGTATTTGTTTCTGGTCTTTGTTAAGTTCTATTGGAAAAACCACTGTCTGTGTTTTTTTGGCAGTTGTCTGCATTATCCTGTTCATACACCCATTTTGTCCCTTTATTGAAAAAATAAAAAAAAAACCTTAAAGTACACAGTGTCAGCTTCTGGTGTCCTCATTTGACACACGCTGGAGGTGGCTTTCCAGCAGCAGGGTGTAGGAGAAGGTCCCGCGCAGGGGCGTTTTGGGGGACGCGCTCCCATCCCCGAGGAGCGCCCACCGCCCAGCTTGGCCTTAAATAAGCCGCCTCTGCCCAGGAAGAGGATTTTTGGGCTAAGGAGTTTGCTTTCCAGCCAGTGGAAAGCGCTTGCAGTCTGGACCTGTAGTTTTGGGATTTTTTCCCTCCCCGCCCCCTCCTCTAGTTCAGGCCTGAGCTGTGAGCCCCCCACCGCGATAACCTGCGGCACCCCTGGCCTTCACTCGGTCTGCAGCAGGGACCTCCCTCCCCCTTTGGCAGCGCTTTGGCAGAGGAGGTGAGCGAACCAAAAGCTCTGCAGCCTCTCCAGAGACCCCCCCGCGCCCCCGCCCCAGTCCCCGGCCGCTTTTGGGGACGTGGGGTGAGATCAACCCCTGGCGCATGCGGGTGCGTGGGCAGGGGCTGATTTCTCTTGGGGGGGCTGAGATCTTAACGCCACGGCTTCGGGATCGCGCCAACCCCAGCCCAAAGCTCCCGGCACCGCTCCTGGCTGGAGCTGGGAGCTCCCCTCGCTTCTCCCCTGGGCTTTGAGTTTTTTTGGTGGGAATCGCAGGTTTATGTGCACTTGTCTCTAAAACCCGGAGTTCAGGTTCCCCCTGTCCCCCCTTAGGGGTCTGTATATGTTGTCAGTTTGAAAAATACTGCATGTTGCAGCATCTCTTTACTTTATTAAAGCACGTACCGCTGTGATATTGTCTCTTGCTGTTCCTAGTGTAATGGATTTAATAATTTTTTTTTTCTTTTCCTTTTTTTGATTTCTGTAAAACCTTCCAGTTGTTCTGTCGTCTTCTTGTGATGGCATCATTTGTTGCCTGTATTTTTACCCCCAGCGCCTTCTGAAGGGGAACTTTGCAATTTAAAATAAGACAGAAACACGTATCCAAAGAAAAGGACTTACTCCTTTTCTAGGAGAGATTAAAAAAAAAATAAAATAATAAAGCTCCACTTTAACCTGGGACAGGAAGGAGTGAAGGTTGCGTTGTCCGGGCTGGCGGGATGAGCTTGTGGGGGGCTAGAAAAGAGCTGGCAGGACCCCTGAGCCTCACGCCATTGGGAGGACCGGTACCCCCTGGGTGCCGAGGTGCTGGAGCTGGAGTGGTGTGGGTGCGGGCGCTGCCGGAGCGAGCCCTGGCACAGCGTAGGGCAGGCAGGGCTGGCACCAGCGCGGTGAGCTCGAGGTGTCGGGCATGGACACTGGCTGTTCCCAGGAGGGCTGGCGTGCGCAGGGCTGTGCTTTGCAGCTGCCTTGATGGCACGACTCTCGATCCCGTGCCATGGGAATATCTGTGCGGAGTCCGGTCTCTCTCCCTCCCTCTCACTGTTGTTATTGCCGGTTGTTCAGAGCACTGGGGTTAGCTGGTGTGCCCGGGCTCGAGCGTAGCCGGGCTGTCTTTCGGAGCGGGCGCTGTTCCCTGTGTCTATCCTGTGGTGGTCGTCACTCCACTACCTTTTTCTTTACTCTCATTTTACATATGAGATAATCAGATACACAAGTATACAGGTGGGCATCTGCATAGGGGTCTGTGCGCAGGCACCACTGGGTAGGTCTGGGCTCCGTGCGCTGCTACAGGATTAACCAGTGGAAGGCCTACGACTATTTATTAAATTGCACAGCGATGCGTTAGATGTACATGTTTCCAAAAGCTAAATTTGGCGGGTTTCTGAGAGCTAAATGAGCCTGGCGGGTGCTGTGTCACCCTGTGGCTGCGCACACGGGGCTGGGGCAGTGGTTTTGAGGAAGGAGCTTCGGGAGAAGCAGCTCCTGCTGTAGGAGAAGTTGTCTGAACACTGCTGGCAGGGGCGTAGCTTGCGGATGACAGTGCGCTGTCACCTCCACACCAAAGCAGAATTTGCAAAAGTGATGTCCTTCTGCTGGTGGCGATGAGTTCATGGCGTGATAAACTCACTGGAGTTTCTTGGGTTGGGGCATGGATGTCCAAGGCCCCACTGTGTGCTCTCGAGGTGCTTTGGCGTCCTGTGTATGTGTGACCTGTGCTCCCCAGAGACTTTCCTGCTTTGCTCTGTGCAAAAAGACAATGTCTCTGGAAATAAGAGCAATATTTGGGTAACAGTGTCTCTGTTGTTAAAATCACAACCCCGTCAACTTTCGAGGAGGAATGTGGTTTTGTGGCATAGACCCTTCGCCGTTAGTGTTTAATCTCCTCCAAATTGAATGATTAATGTAATGAAGGCGCTGAAACAGTACCCAGAATTCAGACTACAGGTGTTTCATATTTATTATGTTTCCAAGAGCTGAGATAATACAGGAATAAGTGATACCATGTCTTTTGCTTGACATTCAGGAGGCTTTGGCATATCTGATGAGATGCAGTTTCAGGGTTTGTCTAAGTGCAGAGTTTGTACTAAAAAAGAAAAGAGATACCAGCTGCTCTTTTAGCTCCCTCCTTCTCTTTTTTCCTCCAATAAAGGTTGAAAGCCATTTTTGTCGGATGCATGGGCAAATTGTAGTATTGACTAGGAGAGTGATACTGCCCAGAGGGCTCTTTGCCAGGGATGCTGCTCCTCGAACCCAGATGCTCGGCTGCTGGTCTCAAACGAGCCACAGGGATCCAGGAGGGGCAGGAGGCATGGGGGGGACCCCCAGCTTTCGTGCCCCTTGGCGGGATGTACGGTTTGCAGAGGTGTTGTGCTTGTGGCTGGATGGCTGCAGCGCTCTTGGCTGCCTTGGAAGTCTCAGCCAGCTCTAACATCAGCCTGGAGATGTGTTGGGCTCAGGCACCAGCAGCAACAAGCCCTCCCTCAGGGGGAAATCGGGCACTTTACTTCAGAGGAGACACTCCAGTTCATACCCAGTGAAGATCTGGCCTAGGAAGGAGCTGTTTATTTAGTCCTGACAGCAGCTCACTCTTCAACCACTCTTTTAAGTATTAATGAAGTCATTTCCATAGAAACCAGCTCCCCGGTGGGGCTGTGGAGGTGGATCTTGAGGGGTGTGCTGAAGATGCACCAGCCTCACCACCACCACCACGTGTGGTGTAGCCCTTAACCTGCTGCATGGGGCAACACGATGCTTTTGGTGATGGGCTCTCCTGCTCCGTCGGAGTGCAGCTGGGAGTGATTGCTGTCCCTGCTCCCCATCCCGTGCTGCTGGAGTCGGTGGCTTTGCTGGGGCTTTGCAGCTTGAGCTTTGCTGCTGCAGCGTGCGCTTCCATGCCGTGCGACATCCAGCTTGTGATGAGTTGGGAAAAGCCCTCCGTGAATCACCCACCATGTGCCGTATTAACAGCACCAGCTTTAAGGGGGTCTTCAGCACTGTGGGTGCCGGGGGAAGGCCCTGAGGTTTTTGGAAAGAATAGGAGGAGGTTTCAAGACAGGCTGGTTTGGTCCTTGCCCAGGTGTCTCAGTAAAGCCCAGAGGTTTTTCCTGCTGCGTGGTGCTGAGGATGCTGGATACGCGAGTGTGGCCTGAGAGGAGGAAGGGCTCCATCCTGCCGTATCCCTCTGTGACAGTTGGGTGTCCTAGTTGTTAAAACACAAAAAAAAAAAAAAAAAAAAAAAGAAGGGATTTACTCCAAAGGGAGATAATCTCAACAGTTCTACTTACTGATAGCTAGCAGGAGAATTAGGAGGGCAAGCCTCCCAGTCAGGAAACACAAAGATAGGTAGATGACTCTGGCAACTCTGCTAGAAATTAGCAACTGGACATCAAAGGAAAATTTCTAACTGCTGAGAGAAGATCCTAGTTCACACATAGATTTGATGAGGATACACTGCAATCTTTTCTAATTAAACAATACCCAAAAAAACCCCAGACTGAGATTTATTTCTTTATCAATGTGTTGCCTGACCTTCTTCTTGGCTGGGTTCTTCTTCATCATCCCCCAAAACAACAACCATGTTAATTGCAATAAAAGCAAAAGATCTAATGGGTTGTTAATGAAAAAAGAACAGGGTAAAAGGTGATTGTACAGCCAAGATAGACAACCTTTTTAGCTGCAGAAGGTGATTCTACTAAGTGCCAAGATATTTATTCAGTCTTATATAAAGACAGCTTTCATTTATTTTCAAACTCTCAAAATGAAATCATTCACAATTTGAACAATAGAGCTGATGAAGAGATTCCCAGCTTCAAAACACGATGGACTGATATTTGAAACAGCCAACTTTACAAGGATGTTTGGTAGCATTTCAAAAGTGTCTGTGATACTTTGTACACAGTTGTTTGGGGGTTTTATGTAGATTTTAAAACTTTTCGTCTCAAATGCAGCAAATTAACATGAAAGAAAATCACTTTCATAACTTCTGGGAGGGTCTTGGGATTCAGTGTTTCCAGGTAGTCTTTCCCAAAATCAGGTCACCTACATCAGTACTTAGATACACTTTCAGGTGTCTTTCTCTGTACTTTCCGATAACACCAATTTTAATCTTCTCTATTAACAATTTGTTTATCTCTGTTAAATACATTGTGATCTTGGTTGAAACACATCATCCCTGTCACTTTCCCATCTGTACCCTCTCTCTCTTTACATATATATGGATTTATGTAATTATTTTTCCTGAGAAAAGAAGAGCTGGCCCTCAGCTGTTTTGCTCTCTTGAAAATGTACTTCCATACTTCATAAGCACATAAAGGAAGGGGTTTTAGCACAGCACATAAGCCCTTTCTGTTCTGAATGTTACTAAACTCTGAAGAAAAGGTGATGGGTTTTTAGCTTGTCAAATGTCATTCAAAAATAGCTCAGTACACAAATAACCTGTTACTGTGGATCTACATAATTGGAAAGTCTGTGTGCTATGCAGATGGAGAGACCAAACGAAACAAACTAAGGCTAACATCTTCAAAGCCGAGTGACTAATTGTTCATCCGTGGGTCTGTGTGTGCCCTGTGAGCTGCACAGAAACTAAAGAAGCCCACTGTGCAAGAGAGTATGAACAACCACACAGGCACAATGCTCACTTCCATTCTATTAACAAATTGCCTTCTGGTGCTTTTGAGACCAGACTTCTTCAGTGGTCAAAGGCAAGGCAGGAGAATAGCAACAATTATGGATTGCTTAGCACCTGTATGTAAATGCAGAGAAGTCAATCAACAGAGTATTTACTGGGATACAGAACATTGCCTCAGCTGAGCAAATCAGGCACATGCTGTGACTCTTGGGGGTGGTCCTGTGCAGGGCTAAGAGTTGGACTCAATGATCCTTGTGGTTCCCTTCCAGCTCAGCATATTCTGTGATTCTGTGACAGTGTCACTGAAGTACTACTGGGGTGGCAACATGAATAGTTTCAGTACTGAGCTCATACTGGAAACATTCCTGCATACGCCATATTCAATGCCACTTAGTGGAGGTGTGACTGGATGGATGAGACCTTCGTACCCTGAGTATTTTATGGGCAGTTCAGCAAAATTGTGCAAGCTGAAATAAGTGAACATGACCCAAATAGTTTACCACTCTTGTGTCAATGTGCCAGTATGAGATTGGTCTGAGCCATTGAGCACCTTTTAAAATACATAGGTCTGCCCAGACCTGGAGTTGCCATGAAAAGGACAGGACCCTTTAATGTAGAATATTTCCCAGACATAATACTGTTCCTGCAACAAACTAGATTGTGCTTACCCACACACACTTCAAAATTGTATTTTGGGGCATGCACAGATGAGCAGGTGCCAGAAAAAATTACTACTAATTAGCAAGTTTCCAGTCATAGATTTGAATTCCAAAGAAAGTTTTTGACATGGCAGCCTAATGGCAGCCTAGTTTTTGGTTTTTTAACATTTCCCAACATGCAATTAAGATATTTTTAATAGCATGCTCCAGAGTTCACTGAAATCCTTGAAAGACCATCTATTAACCAGGAATGCATAATCAGAATTGATATGTTGATTATCAATATCCGCAGGCTTCATGAAACAGTGTGCTCTGAGCTCCCTGCCACCTCAGTGTAACAGGAATGGCATCATACCTGGGAAGCTGGAAAACAGTATGAAATGCCACTGCTGAAGATGTGATCAATTAGTTTTTAAAATCCTCGAAGGTGTTCTTGTGCAATTTATCCCAGATGGCCCTAAAGTAGTTTATAAAGAACTTGGCCTTCTGAGGAAACAGAAGGTGGGAATTTGCTACACAATATTATCTTATCAAAGATCCACAGAACTTCTGATGTGCTAGTAAATGGTGGCACTTCATTGGCATGTTTTGTGTTATGTCTCTGCTACCACGTTTATCAATCACATATCCTAAGTCCCATGACAAGGTTTCTCACAGCACATATTTTGCTGCCTTTAATTTTAGACTTGTAGCTACACTTGTTTCAAAGCTTTTTTTAACGTTGCATTACATTATTTTTGCATCATGCAATATAAACATAATTTGAGTCCTATCAGAATTTCAAGAGTCTCATACATTTTATTTTGGGCAACTTCTTTCTGTTCTTGTGATGGTGAATGAAAAATAACAAAGGACTCACTGGATTGAAAACTTGTCACTTTGATGTGATCAGGACAGAGTAAAGTTTGGAAGAATATGCTATCTCTATCTACTCAGGAACTTTGATCTATCTACTCTCAACCTACTCACCACCTATCATCCAGATGATGTCTCCTCCCTAAGGTACAAGCTTTCTTGCTTTCTTTGATTTTATTACATGCTACCATGTTATATGCAAACACTGATCTGTCAGGTTGTTAATCTTATGGCAGGCTTAGTCTCCATCTCAGTTCAGTTTTCCTTGCTTTTGAAAATCCTTGACTGTGACTCCCTTGGCATACTTTTCCTTCTTCTAGCAAAATCTGTGTTAGTCATATTCGAAAAAGGCATTTGTGATTACCATCATCTTGTCCTTCTCATGTACTTTGCGAGGTTTCACTTCTACATATCTCCTTCTCTTCTGTCTTTGTTAATAGTTCTTGTATAAGTCTAAACATCCTTGCAGGACAGAGAATGTAGAGCAAGTTTCAAGATACCTCCTTCAGGTGGAGGTTATCTGCATTCAGTATTACCCTACACTTTTCTAGATATACATGGTTAGGATTTTCACTATCTTTTCTGTTGCCTGAAGAAACCTGGTGTGCACACAATACATATCATGTTTCAGGTCCTCAGAAGGATACATAAATAATCTGCTGACTAGGCACTTTGAGACCTTGTCTGTCCATTCCAGGAATGAGACGGTCTGTACTAACAGTGTTAAAGCTATAAAGGCAACATCATTAAAAGAGTTTGCAGGAAAATAAAGGAGTACAATTTCACAACAAATTTCCTCTCTGGTATTCTCAGTTTTCTCTCTCCAATATTGACTTTAATGTAATTTCAGTCTTGCTTCTGTCTATATATACTTTGTGCGAAGCTGGGGAGAACTTAGAATGACTAAATCAGTGTTGCAATAGCCAGATGCATCTGTTGGTGAGAGACCACTAACATTTTCACCTCTCTAAGGCTGCCTAAGAAGAGAGTTTCTTTTCTTATTGATGCTTCATGACCCCTTATGGAATATGAGTTGGTATTCTGAAATCTCAGTACCAAAAATCTGCTTTATTCTACCCTAGGAGACAGAAACACAAAAAAATTATTTGCAAGACATGGAGATTTCAAATTCTGGCATGTTGTCAGCAACAACACAGAACAACAACATTTCTTTTATAAAGTCCTTACCTCAGTTAAACCAGCATCTTTTAATTGCGGAGGTTTGACACAGAAGACAAAACATGACCCAGCTCACTTAATAATAAAAGCACAATATAAAGAAGTAAAATGACTGCTATATAGGATGTATTTGTCCATCACTGTTTATTCAATAAGGTTTGATTAATTTTCTTGATTATAAATTGGACTTATTACTCTTCTGTTAGCAGCAATGTTATAATTTGAGGGATAATATACTGCAAACCTCAGTATCTTGATGTTCCCTTGGAGACATCCCAGGCAAACTAATGATTTTCATTTCAGACTCAGTTCACTCTGCACTTTTCATTGCAATGAGGGCTTTGTAGTGATCATAAAATGCTTACCCAATGAAAATAAAACTAAAATTCATCTAAGGTATCCAGAATTCTACTATACTACCCTTGAAAACGAGTATTATTCTTTTCAGTATTATGTTGGCTTAACAAATCATAGAATCGTAGGATCATCTGGGTTGGAAGATACCTCCCAGATCATCAAATTCAACCCTTGATCCAACACCACTGTGATTACTAGATCATGGCACTGAGTGCCACATCCAGTCTCATCTTAGAAACCTCCAGGGATGGTGAATCCACCACCTCTCTGGGCAGGCCATTCCAATGCCTGATTACTCTCTCTGCAAAAAATTTCTTCCTAATATCTAACCTAAACCTCCCCTGGCAGAGCTTAAACCCGTGCCTTCTTGTCTTATTGCTGATTGCCTGGGAGAAGAGACCAACCCCCACCTGGCTACATCCTCCTTTCAGGTAGTTAGAGAGTGATGAGGTCACCTCTAAGCCTCCTCTTCTCCAGACTAAACAACCACAGCTCCCTCAGCCTCTCCTCATAGGACTTGTTTGTGCTCAAGTCCCTTCACCAGCCTCGTTGCTCTTCTCTGAACCTGTTCCAGCACCTCAATATTTTTCCTGAGCTGAGGGGCCCAGAACTGGACAAAATACTCAAGGTGTGGCCTCACCAGTGCTGAGTACAGGGGAAGAATAACTTCCCTCGTCCTGCTGGCCACACTATTCTTGATACAGGACAGGATACCACTGGCCTTCTTGGCCACCTGGGCACACTGTTGGCTCATGTTGAGCTTCCTGTCAATCAGTACCCCCAGATCCCTTTCT
>JAWWEU010000111.1:2624690-2689690 GCA_035583155.1 Acropternis orthonyx
TTGGGTGTCCTAGTTTTTAAAACACAAAAAAAAAAAAAAAAAAAAAAAAGAAGTAGGATAAGAGAATGACTCACACCGTGGGCCGTGTCACACCTGTTCTCTCCTCTGTCCCCATGCTCTCTGTAGGTTCGGCGTACCCCCCCAGCTGGCGCGGCGCCCAGGGAGCCCCGGATGTCTGGCAGTTTTCGGATGGAAGTTCCAGAGCACTTAAATTCTGAGAGGAGGTGAAGCTGGGGCGAGCGGCCGGCGGCGTCTCGGCGTCCGGAGGTGGCCTCTGTCCTGCTGGCTCGCCGCGTCCCCGGGAGAGCCTGAGGAGTCACCCGCCGAAGGCAGCACTCCCCGGGCTCCTCCTGCCTGCAAGACTATCGTATTTATATTTTGTAATAGAGTACAACACTTCTCTGGGGTTGTTTTTTTTTGGCTTGGTTTTCTTTTTTTTTGTTCATTTGTTTCTTTTTTTATTTTCTAAAAACAAAAACAAACAAACAAACAAAAGCAAACCCACCCACCAAGGTCAAGGGCTTATTGATGGCTTCAACCAGCTCCTTTCCCCGTGGAAAAGACTGTCTTGCTCTCATGGACAACCCGGCCTGTTGGTTATCCCCGCAAAGTGCCATTTCTTGGGAGGCACATCTGATGTGATGAATTAAAAATAAAACAAAACACAGTGTAGGTCCGTGGGTGGGTGGGAAATTGCCATAATAAATGTTGGAGCTTTAGGTTTTGTTTGCTCTGTCTTTAATTTTTAATGCTAACAAGGGCCAGGCGGCTGGTATGACTTTGTACTCCCGTGTCAGCTGCAGAAAGCCAAGTGCTGAGCTTACACCGGGGCTGGTGTGGGCTCAGGGGGCTGCACAGACAGGCCTTTCCCACAGGACTAGACCAGGCATTGGGCTGACGGCCGTGGCACCCCGAGGGCTGGGGAACCCCCACTGGTGTTTGTGGTGCTGAAGGGGGGGGTGTCTCTAAGCTCTCCTCCGTCACCTCTTCTCAATGAGTGCCAGCTGTTACGTTCCTGCTGTTAAACTGCGTGTATTTTGGGGCTGGGGGGGATCCGTAATGCCCGCTGGTGTCCGCACAAGGAGGAGCAAGGCCAGCAGCAGGTTTTGGGAGGAGCGATGGTCGTGCTGTGGAGGTGCTGTCACTACCAGGGGAGGCAGAGCCCTGCCCTGAGCTGGGGCACCTGCTGTGGGGTTGGTGTCCTGGTGTGTCCCACACTCTGCACAAGGGGCATGAGCTTTCCTGCTTGCCAGTGATGCTCTCGTCCCTTGCTCAGAGCTGAGCACCCGCCCAAGGAGTCTGCTGGTTCGGGGCCCAGGCGCTTTGCTGAGCAGGAGGTGGGTTAAGTGTGAGCTTGTGTGCTGTCCCCGGTGGGATTTATAGGCTGTAGCTACTCCTGTCAGTGCCAACGAGTGGGAATGGACCTTATTTGGTGAAAGAAACCAGCTGGGTAGCGAGTGGAGTGGCTGCCTGGCCGTGTGGGGCTGCCGGGATCAGCGGGACGGAGCCGAGTCACGGGGCAGGGGCCAGCGGGTTTATTTGCTCTGTGCATTAACTTCAGTCTCACTTCTGTTTTATTCAACTCCTTCCTTAAAATCTGAGACCCTCTGTTGGGGTGACTCTCTCTTGGCGAAACGGCCATAGGGAAAACGATGTTGCCTTTTCCACGGGTGGTGATTGCTCTTTTGTTTTTTAAAAGCCTTGGGCTCTAGTTCCCGCAGTGTCCTGGGCACAGCACAAGCACAGACACTTTTGGTACCTTAAAATTTGGCAAGGGGGCCGGGTGGGAGGAAGGAGCACCTCCAAGGGGTGCCACACTGGGAACTTGAAGGACTTGGTGCACAGGGACCCAAAGGGAGCTATTGCTGCTTCTTTTAAGGCAGTTTGGTCTTTGAGGTCAAACTACCCAAAAGTCTACGCACACCCCCTTGGCTTTCTTTTATCAGTTGGAGATGTTTCTGAAGGTTCTTCCTATCCCCGCCTTTGCTACCACCTCTGTGTCTGCTCATGAGTGGGTTTTGAGCCTTGGAAGGGTGAACCCTGTTGGATTAAGCATCCCATTGGTTGTGAGTGCAGGATTGGTGGGCATTTCGCAGCCCCATTGGCTGCCGGCACCCCACTCCTGCCCTGGGGTATCTGCACCACACAGCTGTGCCCAATCAGGGCTAATTGAGTTACTAACTGCCAAGGGCGTTGCTCTGCCCTCTCCCCCAGATTGCCAATCAGCCCTCACCTGGTCCACGTCTAAATCAGGCCCAATCCAGGCCAGCTGGGAAGCTGCTTTATGAGGGGTTTCGGGCGAGCTGGCTGTTTCTGAGGGTGTCTGAGCCTTGCTCTTTCTGACTAGGGGCTAAACTCACTTCGTGGATGCTTTCCGGAGTAGCTGGTGGTGCTTTTGCTGCTCTGCCTGGTGGAACAAGCCTGAGGGGCACTGCTTTCTCTGGCTGTGGCTTGTCTCCTCCAGCAGCCGGCGTGAGGCAGGGTCCTCTCCTAGGAAAAGCAGGAAATAACAAAGAGGTGACGGCTGAATGTGCTCTGCCGAGCACAGAAGTGATACCTGTCTTCTGAAGTGCTGAAGGTAAAATGGATTTGTCCTTAAAATGTCTTTTTTAATCGTAGAAGTGTTAAGCTCTTTCCCAACTCTTAGGACTTTAAAACATCTTCAGAATTCGTGTTGCCTTAAAGTTACGAACAGGTGTAATGTCTGTGCCGAGAACCTCTTGTTAAGTGGTGTGGTACTTGGGGATCACCCAGCTTAGCTTTGAGGCTTTGGGTTTATAAAGCTGCTTTCAGACTCAGAGGCGATTTGACTGTGCTGTGTTTGATTTCTAAGCACGCTTTCCTGAGACTAAAATGCAGCAAAGGTCAAGTATTTTGTGAAGTTTAACTTAAATTTTGCTTTCAAATAATATGTATTTTGGATTTGCAATGCATTTGGGTTGTGGACTTTAAGGAGATGAGAGATCTCTCTCTCCAGAAGGGATCTGAAAACAGATGTAAATCCTGTGAGAATGAGTTTTCAAGCCACACTCCCAAACTGCCTGTGTTTTGTTTCAACTCCAGCTTTGTGTTGGGTCCCACTGAGTGACCCTGGGACCAGCAGCAGCATCAGGTTGGGGAGCATCATGCTGTTGGTGGATGGCACCATGACTGTGGACTCTGGGGGAAGGTGGAGAGAAGCTCCATCCTCCTTGGGCTGCTGGAGGTTATTTTACCAATTCTGCTCTTTGCTCTGTGCTTTGGTTTTTCATCTCACTTCCTGTGTTGCTGTGTTTGAGCTCTCTGGGTGCTGGTGAGACCCAGGGGTTAGCCTTTACTTGGGGATTTTTGGAGGTGAGGTGGTGGACCTTCTAAACATCACTGCTGTTCCAGGGCTCCCTGCTCTGGTGTGGTATTTCACCCGATCCCATTGTAAAGTCTTATTGAGGAGTGAACTGAACACCCCTTTCCCCTCAAAAATGAGAGTAGTGCCTCACTTTCTTCTTTTCTTACTGTCTGCTTCTCCTACCTAGTTTTCCTATTTCAGGCATGATAAGGCATCATCATTCAGTTGTATGTTGTATCTGCTTCAAGTCAATTAAATATTGTTGCCCCTCCATCCCAATCCTCTCCCCTCCAAAATCATCCTGTTAACATTCATCTTCTAGAGGGATCCAAATAATCAGTTATTCCCAAGGAAAGGTGGAGTTTGGGGGAACAACAATAATAAACCCCCCCTCCCAAATCCCAAATGTGGCTCTTACTCCTTAATCTCAGTGGATAGAATTACACATCTGGTAGAGGCTTGTTCCTTGTTGCCATTACTTTTATTGCGTCTTTAGCAGTGATGAAGTTCAGATGGCAGAACCAGTGGGCCCCAATTTAATTTGGTCTGGCCACTGTAATGAGCAGGATGTGATCCCTGGGAATGCTGGCTCGGCTGTGGTTCCAGCAGGCAGGCACTCATGGTGTGGAGAGACAGCCAGGCAGGCAAAACCCTGTGGTGAGGGTCTGGGGGGGGGTGGAAAATCCGGGAACAGGGGTGGTAACAGGTGGGTGGAGGTGCCTGTGCTGTGTGAGCATCAAATACTGCAGTGAGGGGGTGTGGATGGACAGATAGTTTCTCACCTCAAAACCCAGAAGCAAGATGACAGAGTGGGTTTCTACCTTTTTTTTGGTGGCTGAGGTGTGTGTGCCGCAATGCTTTCTGAGGTCGCTCTAAGCCCTGGTGGCTCTTCCCTGGCGATTTCCACGACCCTCGGGGTTTCCAGTGGTGATGTACAGAAGCTCCCAGCTCTCCCCCAATGTCTGCATGTGTCTAAGGGCTATACAGGACTCATTTACGGGCCTCCCGTCGGTGGGATATGTGCATGCAAAATGAAGGTTGTATTTGGCTTCTCATATTCGGATCTATATTCCATATTGTGTTGACCAAGAAAAACACCTCAGCCCCTGTGCTGATGAATGTGATGGACTGATGACTTTCAGAAACGTACTGTAAATCAAGGAGGCTAATAAATACTTGCTATTAATAAATTGGGGCTACTGCCTTTCAAGTTATTTTCAAGTTTTACAGCATCCTAATTTAAGTGGCACAAAGAAGGGGATACCTTTGGACCTCCCCTCCTCCCCCAGCATGGTATGGCTGAGTTCAACCTCAAAGGCTCAGACAGGAGTTTTTTCTTCCAGGAGGAGGTTTAGGTGGAGCAGTAAGACCCCTGCCCAACTCCATGAAGCCGATGAGGGGGCTGACCCCAGTGACAGGGTCCCCTTGGCAAGGTGCTGGGTTGTCCTTATGGCCTGGCAGATGATCTCCAGAGCTTGCCAAGCCCAGTGCATCAAAGAGCCCGCAGCCAAAAGCTCCACCACCTGCACCAGCTCATGCTAAACCTTTAATGGTTCCCAGTTGTGAGCGCAGCAGCTCCAGGTGGTGAGTGCACAGGCAGAGCATCCATCCAGGGCTGCTTAACCCCTTCTCTCAGCTTTCTCTGGGTCTGTACATGGGGGGGGGGGGTTGGGTGAAGGTCTTGGTGTCCAGGGGCTTCCTGTGAAGGGCATCTGCAGGCAGCAGAAAATGGGGCTTTGGACTTGCTTCTTGAGTATCTGTAGTGCCTGTGGGGATGCCAGATCCCTCTTTTTATATAGTTGTGCCACTGCCAACCTGGGACACTCTGGGCAGGGAGGGAGCAGGGGATGGAGCCCTAAATAAACCTCTCTTTTCCTCTTTGTGGGAGTGTCTGTCCTTTCCCTGACCTCCTCTTGCAGCTCTACATGGACAAGCAGAGCCTGATGGCTGTGATAATTCTGTCCCCCTTCCCTGTATGCTGAGGGTGTCCTCTGGCAGCCCTTGTTCCACGGATTGTGCCCACGTTCATGGGCAGTGGGGTCCTTACTGACACTGCTGCCCCTGAACACCCTTGGTCCCCCTGGCTCCACTGTGGATCAAACTTATATTTTATGTTCTCCTTCCACCAGACCTTTCCCCTGCTGCCTGCCTGGCACGCTCCCCTGGGCTTTGGCTTTTCCATTTGGAGGCTTCGGGGAGGAACATCCCTTTGGGAACTGCTCTGCACCTGGCTGCTCCATTTGGCTTTTTGTTGCCTAAAATCCCCTTTTAGCTGTTTGTCTCTCTCTCTCTCTTTTTTTTTTTCCCCGTCCCTTTTTCCTTCCTTCTCTCCCCTGTTGAAGAGACAGCACCTTCTGCAGCTGTAGTGATTAAAGGGGAGGGGAGGGGGGGAAAAAAAAAAAAAGAAAAGCTTATTTAAAGCAGAGCCTGGCAATATAAAATAAGGTGTGGAGGTGATGAATGATCCCGGGCTGCGTTAAAGCAGGGGCTGGCGTTTTCGACATCGCTGCTCCTCGCGGCGTGTTTGAGCACTTCGGAGCCCGGCTGTTTTGAAACGCTGAGCATCCGCCCCTGGGCCCTAATTCGGGCAAGTTTAAAGACGTCCCCTGGGATTTAGGCAAGTTGTTGCTGTTTTCCCTCTCCCGAAGAGCCGGGTGCTGCCGTACGGATGCGGGGCTGGGGGCGGGGGGGACAAATTCCACCCCGAGGGGATCGGAGGATGGTGCAGAGGTGGGGCTTTTAAATGCTTTTTAAAGGCTCTTGGAAGTGTGTTCCCAGCATTGCTGTGAGAGACACTCAGCAGAAAGGGAGGAAAAGAACAGAGCTCTTTGCATGCGACTACCAGGGCAGGTGCAGGGAAATTATGCATTTTTCCGGACTGGCTTATTCCCTTCTGTGTATTAAACATTATTTTAATATTCGAGTGACAATGTTTTATAATTAGGTTAAATGTAAGAGACGGAGCACACTGGAGAGCTGGGCCTCGGTGTGGGGAGGTGAGGAAGGCTTCCACCCCCTGCCCAGGATTAACCCCCAGGTTGCAGCATCCTCCTGGCAAGAGCAGAGCCTGGCTCTGGAATGCCAACACACCCCGTGCCTCGGCAAGGAAAAACCTTTAACTCATAAAGGTTGTAATGTTAATACAGAAGAAAAGCCTTTTAAAAAATTACATTAGTTCACAGACATCTATTGAACTCATGAGGGGAAATCTAGCCCCTGAGAGATAGAAACTAAAGAGCTGAGCCATAAACCAGTACGATAACATCCTTATTATAAGATGCAAATTAAGGGGCCCAATTCACTTTAAAAAAGCATTATGAGTATTTAATTTTTCTAGTGGGAATATCTCTGAAGTTGGCCTGTGTGTGGTTTTTTTGTGCTGTGTACTTAAAAAAGAAGAAAGTGAGTCAGGCCACGCAGCAGCTGCTGAAGGCAGAGCTGAGGATGCTGAGTAGGGTTTGGGTGTCCGAGGAAGGAGCTGGTGCTTACGGAGGGCAGGAGAGGATGTGTTCACGCTGGATTTGGATGGGGAGCCCAAGGGTAAAGCCAGCAGCAGTGCAGTGTGGTTTCAGTGGTGTAAAACAGGACCTGCCCTGGGAATTGTGTCAAGTGTTCCATCTTCAGAGCAGCTGGCTGGGCCCCTGTGCCTCTCTCAGTTCTGGCAGCGGTGACCTGCAGGTTGAGGAGAAGCACTTGGTTGAGATCCCATCTGTGGTTTGGGATTTTTCTGGACAGCCTGCTCCCTGCCCTTGGAGTTGCATCTCCTTGTGGGCTGCCCTGACGCTGCCAACAGCGTTGTTGGGTGCAGGTTATAACAACATGCAGTGGCAGAGGGATCACAGGGCTTTGCTTGTGGCACTTCTTCACAACAGGAGTGATCTGAGGCTTAACCATATCTGCTGAGTTTGGTTTCTCGGGCCATTTCTTGTTTCCTTGAGCCTGTTTAAATTGTTTTATTTTTTTCTCTCTCCTCTGAAGTTGGAAGATGGTGTAATCACTGCTCTCAGCTCTGCCCTTGCTGTTTGGCAGGTGCTGGAGGTTAAAGTCTTGAGCCAGGAGAAGGACTTGACATGCAAGGTGGGGACAGCTGGGACTAAAAAAAAAAAAAGAGAGAACCTCCTTGTGCTGGGCCCACTCTCTATCCAGCTTAGGGCTGAAAGGTCAGGACTTGCTCAAAAAAGCCAGGTGAAGGTGGTACCCTCACTTCACATCCTTAAAGACAAAAAGGCTGGTTCAGCTGCCTGTGGTCTGGAACTGTCTTTTCAAGCGTAGGAAATAAAACAAAAGCCCTGTCCTGAAAGATTGCTTTTCAGAGGGGCACTACACTGCTCTCCTATATAATGTGCAGGGGTTGTGGGCTGAGTGAAGTGGGGAGACCAGGTAAATACATTCATTTGAAACCCAGGGAATAGATGATTTTATTTATTTTGCAGCATTGTAGAACATCCCTCCAGTTGTGGGGATGAAACTGGGATGGGATGGGGGCCCTGCAGCTTGGCTTTGAGGTTGAGCTCTGTTCCCCCACCTCAGCTGCTGCCTGGCTTTCAGGGCATGAAATAATGGAGTTTTCCCAAGGTTGGGTTAATCTGTTAAGGAAAAATGTGGTCTCCAGTTCCACACCAATGGCTGAGCTTGGACAGGGTCTGAGCTGTGCATTGAAACCTGTTTCCCATCCCAAGTCTGCCTCCTTATCCTCTTTCTGGCATTTGAAGACTTATTTGTTTCCAAGCCACTGTTTACAAGGAATATTGCTGCTTTTCAAAGCAGCACTGATGCTCCCAGCCAGCAAAGGCCATAAAATAGTGGTGGCTAATGCTTGCATTAGGCACTGGGCAGGCTGGGCCCTGAGAAACAGAGTCCTTGCTTTGAGGAATTAAAAAAAAAAAAGAAAATAAAGCCTGGAAACCCTTTTATTTTGTTTAAGAATCATAAATTCAGCAGCTAACAGGGCTAGTGGTCCAGCTGGGCAGCTGTATGGGGCCATAGGTTAGTTAGGCTGGGAATATTTATGGGCTGTGCTGGCCAGGCATGCCCAGGGGGGCTCAGCACTTGTTGCACTGAGTATTAAACACCTATTAAAAAAAAAAACCCCAACAACCAAACCACCCTTTTCTGACAGAGCAGGGCATGCTGTGCTAACTCTCCCACAGATCCCTAAAATGAGGCATTTTAGGAGTGTTTCTCCCGTGCCTCCTCCTGAATCTGCACAGGAGCACCTGGAGCATTGTGTATATGTGCGTGGTCAAAAATCACCTGGCTGTGGAGACAGACGGGAATTTCACTGGTCGTTTACAAAGTGAACTTTGTGGGCAGGTGAAGGGTAACTACCAGGATATAAAGCTCTCGGACAAACCTTGGGATAACTTTCCACGCAGTTTCCAAGCTTGCCAGGCAGCCCCTAAACCTCCCCCTGCCCTCAATTTAGGAGCAGGAGCCTCATAAATCCTTCGGAGCCGGATGCTTTATCAGGTGCCCCAGTTCCCCCCGTGAAACCGCGGTGTGGGTGGCTGGGGGGGACCATCTGTGCAGGGGATATCCTCCTGCTCCTGCCGCCCCACAGCCGGCTGCTACCGTCGCTGGGAAGGCAGTTGTGGTTACGTGGCTCTTTAGCCGTGAAATGAGGAAGGATGTTCTTCCTTGTGGTTGGCAATTACGGCGTGGACAGGAACAGCCGTGTTTCTGCGTCCCGCACCAGACTGGCTCTCCTGCAGCCGGGCTGAGATAAGGGGCGATGTGGCAGAAAACCAAAACCCCTGCCGGTGAGCCCGTTGTGAGAGCAATTGTAAAAGCTCCCCGGGAGACTAAGTGCAGGTCTGTGCCCGTGTGTGGCTCTACCAGCCCTTGGAAATAGCATTTAGTATCATGCAGCACCTTGTTTTATACAAACCTCCCCCCCCCAAAACTAAAATCAACCAAAAAAACTCATCTGCCCTTTTTGCCTTGTTGAAGTGGTTGGGAATGCAATGTCCTAAGTCCAGCCTCCATCTTTAACTCTGGAAAGTCTTCAGGTTATTGGAGCAGGTGAAGTGTTTGTGTCTGACACACATCCCTTACACGTGGATGTTTGCACCAGCAAAGACTTAGGAAGGCCCCAGGATTAGCACCAGGCTGGCCTCTCCTGGGAGCTGGGCTGCCCTGTCACTGGGACTGCTCTGGAAGGGCTGCAGGGAGGCTTTATCCAGGTTGGAGTGGTGCCCAGTATCTGGCTTGCCATCACTCCAGAGATGGCTCCTGGTCTGGCTTGACTGCAGCTCCTTGGGAGGTGCTGTGGGGGTGGGTGAAGCTGGAGCACACTCTGTGTGTGTTTGAGGTGGTGAGGATAACAAGTTGAGAAGTAAGGGATGATTGATGTGCAGCAGCACAAGTGGCTGCCTTGTGCCTGGTATGCTCTCCCCCAGTCATGGGCTGCCTGCAGTGGAACTGCTGGGTGAGGGCTCCCAGATATATCCAATCACAGCAAGAATCTTTTCAGGTATGCTTTTTTTATTTGGGAAGAGTGTGGCAGAGAGCCTGCCTGGGACCAGGTGTCTTTCCAGAGGTGACTCTCTTCATACTCCCTTACACCTTACCATGAGGATGATGCAAGGCTTGATCTTTTTCACCTGTTCCAATAACCCCTGGCTCCTGGGGCTGGAGCTCTGCAAACCAGGGCCAGCTCAGTTCTCCTTTCATGCCTCCCTATATTCTTCTTTAAAGGAAGAAAGGGAACCCTCTCTGAGTTCCACCAGTGTGCATTTTAAGGAGGAAGCCTTAAAATAAGTGAGCAGCCTCAAAAATCAATGTGACTCCTGGAAATACTTGATGCTATGGGAGATTTTTTTTTTTTCTTTTTCTGAACTTTAACATTGCTTTTTACACTGCAGAGAGAAGGTAGAGGTGAGTCCTCCTTGGACAGGGAGGTGCAGCCAGGAAGGGGATGATCTTTGCTGGTGGCCCTGGTTGGGATGTGCTGCTCCTCCCACCGGGAGCCCCCGTGGCTGGGACCCTTCTCCCCACACTGCTTGGCAGGTTTTGCCATGACTCACTGGAGCCTGGGACAAGGTGGGGTGTTTTCTTCCAGGTCAGGATTTAGGTGGATTGGCATAGGGCTGTGGGAATGCTTTCAAGGTGTCTTTGTTGCAGGTTTGGGTTTTTTTATCTGTTTTGTTTTGCTGCAAGCAAAGTCAAGCTCTCCTGCTCTGTCTTTGCCCAACAGATCAGTGAAGAAGGGTTTGGGCAGATGCACTTTTATCCATTTCCTGCATCCCACACTGGACTTCTGCTCAGCATCTTTCCTCCCCTTCTGCCCACTCATCCCCCAAAACCACTGCCCCTCTCCAAAGATGTTCCCAGTGCACCCTGAATTCCTTCCCCCTCATGGGGTATGTAAGTGATGGGAATCAGCTCATACTTCAATAGGTATTGCCATTCTTGGAATAATAAAAATAACAAAGTGAGAGTATCTTTGCAACACACATAGAAGTCTTTCAGGACTTGGAGTTCCAAGGCTTGTGGAGAGATGAAGAACAAGCAGTAACTAAAGATTGCTCTGAATGGCAGGAGGTTTTTGCAGTGATGGTGGAGGCCCTCACTGCAGGAGTTTGGGGGGGCAGTGAGGGTCTGCAGCTGAGAAGCTGCTTTGCATTTGTGTTACCATCGTTATTTAATGTGCATTAATTGCTGCAGCTCTGGCCCTGCCGATGTCGAGCTTCCAACCTGGCCACTGCCAAGCCTGGCTGTGCTCTCTGGTACCTCCCTGCTGCAGGGTAAACACCTTATACCACCAAAGTGGGCCAAATGCAAGGTTTTGTGGCACTGGTTCCCATTGGGATTACTTATCTGCATGGGATAGACCCGAGGGCAAACGGTCCTGGCACTCCATCAGTGCTTTCCTACGTGTGTTTCTGGGAACTGGGGGGGGGACAGCCACATGCATGACCTGTTCTTCTGGCCTCTCCTCAGTCACGTTGCAGCCTCAGGTGCATTTTTAGCTCTTCTGAAATATTTTGGGGGTGTTCTCTCAAATTAGTGCCTTTTTTAATTTCCCCCCCTCCCCTCCTTTGACATGTCCAAACTATTTCATCCCTTTCTTAGTATTGACATAAAAATGCAGCTGAGAAAACACTGAAACTGTTTCAACAACTGCTGTGCTAAGAAGTAAAGTAAACCAGAAAGTAGTTACTGCACTGAGAGCTTCCTCTTTAAATCAGCTTGGGGCAGGGGGGGGGGGAGAGAAGTGAGAGTCCTTGGTAATTAGATTCTCTCCCTCATCCTAATTGCATTACCAATAAATCAGCTCTGAAGATCTGTTTCTTTTTAAGTTTTCCTGAATTTAGCCTTTGTCTGAGAATCTTGGAACAACAGAGCTGCAGCAAATATGTTTAACCCATAGTTAATGACTGGGGTAATGTTGGCTTGGCCCGTGGTTAACCATCGGTGCCTCAGCGAGCAGCCCCCCTGCCAAACCCAGGAGTGGGGCAGCCGAGGGGCTGGCGTGGTGAGCTGCTCCCTTGTGACCAACCTTGTTTAAGGCTTTACATTAAGGGATAATTTGGCAGTTTGATTGGAAAAAAATTACCTTTTCCTCAGCATGGCTTTTCCTTCTGGTCTTTTGTTCCCTGCCTTGTTTTGGGGTTGCTAAAGGCCAGGGAACTTTAGTTTGGTGATGCCTCTTCTAATACCTTCCATAATTTCAGAGTCCCAAATGCCTTTAAGCTGTGATTAAAGCAGATGTCTATTGTATATTTTCTCTTTTAGAAGAAAGAGAGGGTGTTTAGTTAATACATAATTGTGCTGGGTCTGTGGACTGCAGAGGGGCACAGTGAGAAAAGAGAGCACAAGCCAGGAGAGGATGAAGGAAAAAGCCTTCCAAATCAACATGGGGTGTCCTCTTTCCCTTAAGTGAGGCCAGGACAGGTCTTTTTCCATACGAGGTGAGCACTGAGGGCTTATTGGTGACTTTCCACCAAAATCTGGTGCTGTTGAGACCTGGTGGTTGCACAAGAGGCAGAGTGGCGATGCATGGCATGAGGTACCACGCCTTGGGACTCCTGGTGAGCTCCTGACAGGTCACAGCTCCCAATTAATTAGTAAAGCCAATGCTGATGGTTCAAAAAAAAAAAAAATTAATCCTTGGAGAACACTAAATTCTGGACTGAAGGAGTTCATCCTCCCCACTGCTCGGTTCAAGTCTGTGCTTTGCAAAGCTTCACTGGTATCACACGAGATTTTCTACTGGGTATGAGGGCAAGGACCAGTGTGTTGATAGTGCAGTCACCTTCAGCAGGAAAAGTGAGTTTGGGTCCCCAAAACACAACTCCAGGATGGTTTTAATTGGGGAAACTTGTGGAGACAGGACCCTGGAGCATGTCATCTCAGTTAGGAGAGCGTCGGTGAGCCTGAAGCTGCTCAGTGATGGGGGCTGAGCTCAGGCTGGGACGAGCACTTGCTGGTACCTCACTGTCCTGTGGGATCTGACCTGCCTGAGCTGGTCAGAGTTGGCTGCAGGTCACAGGCTTCACTGACAGCCCCAGGGATGGGCCAGGAGCCATGCACAGAGCCTGGGGCGGAGCAGCTAAGAGATGGGCACAGCGGTGGAGGAGACAAGGCTACATCTTTTAGGATTCAGAAGCCTGTCCCGCTACTCATGTGCTCAGAAAGCATTTAGGGCTGCACTGTTTGGTCAGGGGTGGGAATGGCCTTCAGCTGTGGCCATGCTGCCTGTTCATTAATTATCCTCTGGATATCCTAGAGAGTGCCCTGCACTGGGTGAGCTGTGGGATGCTGGTACCAGCTGGGGTATTACCTGGGTCTACTCTGGCCTCTGGAGCCTCCTGCTTGTACCTGAGCTGGCTTTTGCTTCTTTGCCTGGACTTGGGGAGGCACTGCCTGTGGCTTTCTCTTCCATTTGTCTGGCTCAAAAAACCTCTGGGGTTGTGCAAGGCTGGCGCTTAGAAGTGCCAGCTTACTGTGGGTACCCAGTGAGCTCTGGGTCCAAGGGGAGCAAAGCTGTGCTGCTGTGGGAGAAGAGAGAGGATGTCCTTGCCAGACTTAGAGGAAATGAGGCTTTCAGGAGGCGTTTCCCTTGAGCACCACGCTGAGCCCCAGGGGGGCACCTCATCTCCACTTGCTCACCTGTGTGATCACTGTGGATTGTTCCTGAGGGGAAGGATGGGACATTAAGCAGGGAGCTGCCCTCCGTGGGGCAGGTGAGAGGTACCTGTGCCCGCTGCTCTTTAAAGGCCCTGCTGTCTTTAAGGCTGTAGCCCTTTGCAAATACATGTTATCTCTCGAGGATCTCCCTGTGCCCATGGTATGGCACCTGCAATAGTTATGATACCACAGTCTTTCTCCTGTGTTTGCCAGAGGGGAGAGCTTAGTGTGGACTATGCATTAGATTTTTGGAAAGCCTCTCTGCTCCCTGGCACCACAGGCTCAGCTTAGCCCTTCACCTGTGCAAGAGAAGTGTTTTGGGTGTCACAGGTGTGCAGGGTTGTGTAGTGCTGTTCTGGAGGCATAGCTCTGGAGCTGGTGTACTCATTGTGACAAGATGTGGTGTTCCATTTTTGGGGCAGAAATATGTAATTTTTTCCCTCACTGTACCTGAAATTTATGTTTCTGGGAAAGGTTGTACTTTAGTGATGCAGTGGGCAGAAGACTTGGGTTTCTGGCAGGTTTATCTTGGGGTTTTGAAGTTTGTCGGAGGTCCCTAAGTGCTGATAAACAAACAACAACAACAAGAAAAAGCTAAACTCTATTGCTTGGAGACAGCAGTGTTTCTTGGAAGTGCTGAAAGGGAGGGAATACTCAACCTCTCTGATGTGCAGCTTTGTACCATGACTGGTTTTTCCCCTCTCTGGTGAGTCAGGGATGAAACCACGACAAGTTAATTCCTCTCTTCCTTGGGGAAGTAGCAGGCACTTTGCAGACGAAAATGTGGTGATTGAAGACCACGTTGTATCAAATAGCTGGATTTTGCTGTTGAAATGGCCTCCCTCCCACCTGCAAGTAGCAGGATGGGCTGAAGGAAGGCAGGCAGGAGGATTCGGAGCTGAGGGACACCCACAGCTGTTCCTGCCTGTAACTGTGGTGGATGAAAGAAAGTGCAGGGGATGCTGGTCCTGCCCCAAAGCCAGACCAGCTCCTCTGCTCCCAAGTCCTGTCCTTCCCTTTAGCTCCAACCTGGGCTTGTGTCCAGGCAGGACACTCAGCCCAGGGGACACCTTTCCTTCCTTTTTCCTCCTCACATAAAGTGGGACAGGCTCATCCAGTGCCACCAGGTGTATGTTGGGGGTCTGCTGAGCTCAGCCCAGGTCTCTTGGGCTACAAGGGTCTGTCTCCAGTATGCGTGGCCCCCCCTGCCCCCACCCCCTGGCGGGGAGACAGGAGGGACCTTGTACTTGGAGGCACCACAGTCCTGTCCCATCTCCTCCACAAGCCGCCCTCCTCCCCTCTGAAAACACCAGCAAAGGTCAGCTTTGTGCACTTTTTGGCAAAGCCACGCTGCAACTGGCTGGACTGGTTTGCAGATGGCTGGTGGTGGCTGCGGCCTCGTGCGAGCTTGTTTGAGGAGTGCCTCTCCCAGGGAGTGAGTCACTCAGCGGGACAGCGTGGCTCGGCACTGTTAGCTGCCTGTCCCGCTACCCATCCACTGCATCCCGGCCTCGCCGGCCCTGCTCCTGCCATGGCCAGTGGGGGCCCCAGGTGAAGTTCATGTGAGCTTGGAGGAAACATAAGGGTACCTTGAAATTATTTTGGCTCCTCTTTCCCCTCCCCTTCCATCTGTGGCATGGCGTCCCGGGCTTTGGCTTTTGAATAAGTCCAGCAGCCAGGATTGCAAGATAAAGGCTTATCCATTAAAAGTCATCCTTGACTCCTGCGGACGCGGAGCTGCGCTCATCAGTTCTTGTTTGAGCGATTAAGGATTGTGCCATTAGTCTGCTGCTTAATGAATATTGAAATGCTGTCTGGAAATGAAAAGGCATCTGTTTTCTGTGACACAAACAAAGCAGGGATATTTTCCACTTAGAGGTACGGTCCCCAAGTGTTGGGTGTCACCCCACTGGAGCTCTGGCGACACCCTCATCTTTGAACTGAATGGAGAAGTGGGAATCTTGTGGCTGGTAATAGCCAGGCCATTATTTTAAGGATACAAATGTTTAATGTACAATAACGAGTCACATAATGAATGTCCAAATGAGTGATGTTTTCTTCAATTTTACATTCCCAGAGGCGCAGGAAGTATTGGTCACTTGGACATGGAAAGCAGTCAGGCAATTACACTGGCATGCTCTGAAAAGAGATTTGATTTCATAATGAAAAACTTGAAGAAAGGCCCAGAACTCCCTGTGCTTCCTGGTCACTGCTCTGAATTCAATTTGCCTCCACTCCATGTTAAAAAGGGATGTGGGTTTTGGGGCTGTATTTAACTCTGAGAACCTCCGAGCTAGAGCTGGCTCTTTGGAAGTGAGGAAGGAGGCTCTAAAGGGTTTCTTCTTTCCATGGAAAGAAAAGGTAGGATTAAGGAGGCCTGGCTGCCCTTTGTAGCAAGGGGGATGCTGTGAGGGGTGGAGGTGGGTACTGCCAGCCCGGAGCCAAGCTTGCTAGAGGTGGGACATGTGCTCTGGCTTGCCATGCGCCCATGGATGTGCAGGTTTGAGTGATGAGCTGACCACCACCACTGTGTTACTGAAACTCCCTGTGGCTTCAGGGGTTTTTGCCCAGCAGCTTTCAGTACCCTCTTTTCTGGTTTTTTTTTTTTCTTTGCCTTATTCGTAAATGAGTTAATGGGAGAAGCTTTTTGAGAGCTTAGGAGTTAAGGCTCATTTTCTTTCCTTACTGAAATTTGGGGGAAAGCAGCACCCTGTAATTTTAGCTGGGCAGCACCAATTAATTATGTCATGGTACAGAAGGCAATGAAACCTGGGTAATTTTGGTGATGACAGAAAATCCCTGTCATGCATGTGCATGCCAGGGAGGTCTCAAATGTTTTCTTAGAAATAAAATTTTCAATGTTAAAAAAAAAAAAAAAAAAAAAAAAACAACAAATCCAGGTTTTATATTTTACCAAAGGCTAAAACGAATTCTTATGTATATTTTATATTTGTTTTGTGTTTAGCCCAGCATTAAGGATACTTTTTTCTTAATAAGCTCATGTCAGAGCTCCTGTAGCCGTAGCCCGAAGGACGCGTTTTGTGAACATGAAAAATGATCATATTATTTACCTATCAATACCAAGCAAGGTTGATCAATGCAGACCAACATTGCCCCCCCCCCCCACCCCCCTGTCCCCTTCCCACTGCGATGGGAGGAGGGTTGCCCTGTCTGAGCAGTGCTGGGACTTTATCTGTAGTATGGAGCTTTCAACCACTGGGCTGACAAAATGCCTCTCTGACAGCCAAGCCATTAATTACCATCATCTGAGCCTAATTCATTCATCCCTTTCCCTCTCATGCAGAGGGACAGGGAGGGCTGAGGGCACTTGGGGAAACATAGGCATGATTCCATATTCGTTATGCGGCGAGCGCTGCCTGCGACTTTGTTGGTTGCAGTGGCTTTAATTGAATTGGCTTGCCAATAAAGCTGTTGTCATTCAGTAAGTGAATTTGTTGTACTACTCGCACCACAGCTGCTGCATACAACCAGGCGTTTCCTGAAGGCAAGCCAACCTTGTGCTACCCTGGCTGGAGGGTTTTCTTTTGCCTTTCCCCAAAACTCATCTGTAACGGGGCCGTAAAAGATCCTTTAGGTGGTGTTTCCCACCTGGGAGAAATGGGGCATCACCTGCCTGAGCCCCTCTAGCAGGGGTTCTGCACAGCCCCCAGAAGGGGTGGCTGTGAGCTGGTTACCCATCGGGGTGTGGGACCAGCTGGTCAGACCGTGTGTTTTTCCAATTAGTGGGCTCTGACCTCCGTTACCCTGCGCTGGTGCTGATAGAGCATCACTGTTCCTTGCAGGAAAAATAAATACAGAATATGACAGACAATATATTTTGTTAGTCAGGAGCTTAGAGTCCCATTAAGAAGTCTGGCAATATTGATAAAATAAAGCAACATTAGAAGAGGCATTTATTATGGGATATGTTGGCTGTTGGGCCAAAATACACTCCAACTTTCTGCAGTTTATAAAACATTAGAGAAGGAGAGGGGGGGAACTGCTTGATTTATGGCAGCTGTAAGTGATACTGAGATGGAGTAAAATATCCAGAGGTCTGAGAAAGCATTACTGCTGTGTTCCAACGCGTGGCTTGGGTGTGTATGTGGAGACTGGTCCACAAGGCAGCTCGGCGGTGGTCGAGGACCAGCACTCCCAATCCAAACACCTCATCCTTCTCCTGGGGGGCTGAGGTGCAGCCCCTCATCTGAATGCCACCTCTGCCTCTCTTCTCTGCCAGGTAAGAGCAAAACCCTGTGTTTTTTCACTCCTCAGAAAGTGTGGGAACACATCTGGATCTGTTTCAAAACACTGTGGCTGAGTCTCAGCTCCAATTGGGATGAATTACCTTTTTCTTGGTGTTGGGCTGAGCTGGGGCAATTACTGCAAGAAAGGAGTTGTCTTCAGAGAATTTTTTTTTAATAACCTCGTAGAACTTTGCACTTAAATCTGAGTCCATTCCATCAGTTTTATGCTTATTGTAGATTATTTTTAACACATCCAGAATATGGGTAGGTTGGGTATTTCAAATTCTCTGCTCTAACTGGATCATGCTCAGCTGCATGTGTGGATTGAAGTAATATGAGTGTTGATCTCACCTGAGATGAATCCTAAATTTGAAGAGGACCTGAAAATTAGATGGTTAAACTAGTACATGAATGCCAATTTCTAGACATCCAAAAACTAAGTTTTGCCCCATGTTGCTCATGTTATTTGAGTAGTAACTCATGAAGGAAAGCCTAAAATTGCTTGATAATGGTGGAACTTTGCTCAGCTTCAGGACCTGTTGCCATTAGTGCCGGGAGCCTGCTTGTACACATCTGTGGAAGTGGTTTTGGCAAAGGCTGCAATGCCTATTGCCAGCCTAGGAAGAGTCACTTTTCCTGATGGTTTGGGAATAGAAGTATATCAAGCATAAAGCTTGAGGACCTTCAAGTAGCTGCCTTGTCTTATCTTTGTAGGGGATCAACTCTAGGGGTAGAACCACAGTGGGAGCTGCCCCACTGATGTCTGTAAGACCATGATCTTTTTTCCCCCCCCCTCAATATTTCTTAGGATATTACCTAGAAATTGATCTGCAGCTCCAGGAAATACCTCTGTGGTCAGCTGGGATCCATCAGCTAAAATGCACGGTGTTAGGTTGACACAGCTGGAGGTCCTGGGGTAGTGAGGCTGTATTAGAGGGTGCATTGGTACAGCAGCCACCTCCCCTAAAGGTTTAGGTCCAAGAAACTTTCCTGCTGCACCAAACCTCAGAGGTTTGGGTGCCTGTGGCATGGGACAACCCAGTGGGTTGGAGCACTGCTGGAGCTTCAGGCCCACTGGGGGGCAAAGAGGATGGGGAAACCCTAATGGTGAATAACCAGTGGTTTGGGTTACTCCAAGTCACCCGATTTACTGTGAACGCTCCCCTTCGAGCAGGAGCGCTCCGTAAGCGCCTGTGTCACTCAATTACAGAGTTATGGGAGCCAACAGCGTTTTCTCCTATCATCTCTTCCCACCACTCCCCAGGCCGCTGCCAGAAAGGCCAAGCCCAAAGACAGCAAGCACACATCAACCTCGGTACCTCATGGCAAGGAGCCAAGAGAAAAAGTTCTGGATAACTTCATCTTGTCTTTTCTTTTCCTTGGGTATAAAATTAATGTGTGTGGAATGCAACTGCACTACTATTTAAAAAAGAAAGAAAATAAAAAAGGCCACGCTGACAAGGGGTTTTTGTATGCCTGTATCCCCAAAGCTATTAGAAAGAAATTTTCAGTACCAAGAGCCATGTAGTTCTCAATTAGCAGCTAATCAAGTAGGCTCTTCTTTATTTAGTAGGGTTATGTTGTTCTTAATTCTTCTGTGCCCTCCACATTCATGGTATAAGAAAATTGTGCAGACATGCTGGCCTTTCTTTGGAGTGAGATTTCTGTACAGACAACACAAATAAAGGGTAATTTTTCAGAGACTGAGTTGAATGATTGGGAGAGCAATGACTTGGAGGAAGCAGACTTCAGTGGAAGGGAACTGGTCACTGAAACCAGACTGTAGAAATATCATAAATATAGGTTTGAAGCAGGCCAATGTTTATTTTTCTTTCTCTATGCCAGGCACTGCTTTTGCCTTTAAGCTTAGTAGGGCTGGAAAAGCAGAAGTCCATCTGGAAGCATGTCAGGAAGGGAAAAGGAATTTGGTGAATGACTGGTTAAAACGTGGTTGTAATCTGAGTGGTTCTCATTGAACTCTGAAATAATTTTCATAGAGTTGTAGAATGGTTTGTGTTGGAAGGGATGTTAGAGACCATCTAGTTCCAACTATCCTGCCACTCAGCTCACGGACAGGACAAGCTTTAAAACTTAATTTTGTGTTCCAAGCTTGCTTCATAGTAACCTATGCAAAAAAATACAATCCAGGTGTGAGGGAACTTTGGAGTCATTAGCAGGGGGGGAAAAAAAGGCAAGAAATTCCATTGAGGCTCGTGAACATCCAATCTGTAAAAGTAAGGGGGGTGTCTCACCCAGCTTGTGATACATGGCACTGGTGGGATGTGCCTCCTGGTGCCAACTAGTCTTCGTGTCTCTGCGAGCCATGGGAGGGCTTGGATCCTCTACACCCAACCCTTTGCTGACTGTGGAAGGTGTAATTAACTGTGTGGGTGGTAAAATGGCCCAGGGCTCCCCGTTTGCATTTTGTGCAACTGGAATGTACCCTCCTTGCTCAGGTAACATGGCAAATAAAATCCGAGCAGGGCAGCGGCGGGTGTTGATGAGGAGTTGTGTAATAGCATGAGAATGGGTTTTATGACGGTATATCACTTGCTGAGACTGCAGGGCTGGTGCAAATAATCTATTAAGAGAAGGCTTTTGTGAAGCTCTATGGCTTTTTAAAGAGGTTTATGGCTTGCCCAGCAATCGTCTGCTGTGTGAAAGCTGGGAGGTGCGAGGCTTCACAGGGCCACCTTGGCACAGGAGCTGCTTTGTGTCGCAACAGGCACGGAGGTACCTGCAGCCAGAGTTATGGGGCAAGATCCCAGCCCTGCTGGAGCCGAATGCCTGCACAGGGGGCACCAGCCTGGCCTTCCCCAGGGCTGTTCCCTGACCCTGCCTCGGGTTTTTCCCTGCATGAGCACTTTCTACCTCCAGCACTCGGACTCGAGCTCTTGCACCAGCAGCCTCTCAGAAGTGTGTGCCCTTGCTGTGCACTAACTCAAGCAACCTCTTTGCATCTAGGATGGGTGCCTGAGCCTTTTTTCTTACCTTAAGGTGCTGCTGTAAGAAGGTTCAGCACGCATGTTGTGCCGGGGGTCTTGACTGTTGCAACTGTGCTTGTGTTGCAAGGGACAGCCCAGGGGCTCCCTGCAGGGATTAGACCTTCCCTGAGCTGCCTGGGTGACCCAAGATGCAGCCTGAGCTGTAGTGGTCCAAAGCTTCTGGCTCTGAAGGATGAAGGTAAAAGCCAGGTACAGGTGGGAGGGGATCAGTCAAGCCTCAGGCTCTACCCTCTGACAGGTTCTTTTGCAGCATTTTCATGGGTTTCGTGATTTCAGGGCTCTGTTTTCTGTGGGTTGTCTCTGCCCTTGTGGACTTCTTGGAGAAAAGCTCTGGGTCAATTTAGGTATTTCTGGGTTTTTAGAAGCAGTTTTACACCTCATGGCTGCCTGTGGGCATCTCCTCTTCCTCCTGGGCAGTGCAAGGACCATCTCCCCATATCTCAGAAGGTGGAAACTCTCTACCAGACATTACTTTGTGCATGGTGGGAGGCATTGTTTGAGCTCTCCTATGGCCTTAAAGGCACTGACCAGAGCTTGAAGCGTCTTCCACACGTACAGGTCATCCTGGGTGTTTTTCAATTCAGTGTGCAAATAGACTTGCATATATTTCTATTGCTGCTAACAGGGAGTTCCACAGTTGAGACCTGGGTTTTGCTGGAGGACATCTGGCATTCACCCCAGTGGTAATCTGAGCTTGATGCTCCACAGCTCAGTTTGGGACAACCCCTTTCGGAGTGGATGTTTGCTTTTCTGCAAGAGAATGTCTTTTTGGGTGGACTTGAAGGTCTGATGGGAGCTTTTACTTAGCTGTGCCCTATGACAGCAGCTCTTTGTGTGTATTTGTATAAAGGTTATGCACTGAGGTTCTGATCAAAAACCCCATGAAGCTGTGGAAAATCTTCCTGCTGGCTTTACTGGGCTTTGCTCCAGCTCTCCAAGGACAGAGTTCAATGAAATCAGAAGTCAGAACCTGCAAAAATGTGCAGGTGAGATGCAGAAATTCTGAAACTAGCCCTAGACAAATAAGGAGGGGAGAAAATAACCACCCCACACCTAACAAAATGTGACACAGGTGCTTCTCTGAAACTTTCTTTCCTGTTTATTTCAAAGCACTGTGTAAATGCTGTTTCAGTGTTACTGGACTTTTCATGGAGACAACAGTTGCTCTGAACAATTAATTTTCAGGTGATCCACTTCAACTTGCCTGTGATCACTGGGAAGGGAGGATATTCACTGTGAGAAGGTCACAGTGGTGAGAAATACTCTGGAGCTGGGAGTCAGACAGACTACTGTGTTCAGTGCAAACCTCTGCAGGAGTTGTGTGTTGTCTCTCCTAGTCCAGTTCCTCCCTGCAGCTGGAATTACTCAGTCACTTCTCTAGGGCTAGGCTGGTGTGCAGTGGAAGGCTGGGCAGCTGTGGCAGTTTGACTGGAGTTGAGAGATGCTCCAGATTTACTGTGGAGTTATGAAAATCTGGCCAGAGACCTGAGAAGGTTCTTCAAGACACAGAAAGCATCATTAAGCTCCTGTTGCTGTGGAGGATCGCAGAGCACGGGAGGGGAGGAATGAGAATTGCTCCACAGTGCTCACCGAAGTCTGAGCATCCCAACTCCGATACAGCTCGGCGCGCTCTCGCCCGACTCCCTCCCGTCGCTGCTGGGGCTGAACAAGTGTGGACAGACTCTGCCTGCAGCTGCTGCCAAGCTTCTCCAGCTCTTTCCACCAGTTTGCCCAAGTGCTCAGGCGGTAAGATTTGTCCTGCCCTGTTTTTGCAAAGGGATTTGGTGATTGCAAAACATGTCACATTATTGACTGGAAGTTGTTACCATCTGGTGGCTGTTTCGATGGCCTGGTACTAATGAGTAGGTAATCTCAGTCGAGTTTCCGGGGGACAGCTGTCCCCTCTCACTTTCTTCCTCACTCACGATCATACACATCATCGTTGTACCGGGCGCTAATTGGCATTCTTATTTGCAAAGATGAGTTACAAGCAGCCATGGAAGTGCTTTCCACAAGAATTGGGGTAATAGGAGGAAAACTGCCTTTCCAGCAGATGCCTTGTGTTTTATGTGCAGAAATGATCTGGGGCTTTTAGCGGTGTTATACAAGCCTTAAACACTCTCTAAAGAAGGAATCAAAGGACAGGAGCTATTGCAGATGAAGTAAGACAAATAAAAACACACTGCTATCCCTTTGGCTTATTTCCTAACCCTCCCACCAGTCAATAGGTGCCTGCTCTGAAGTGCCTTGTCTTGTAAATGCATGCCCAGAAAAGGCAGCTCAAAAGAAAAAAAAAAAAGGGTCTAGTGCATATTCAGAGTTGTGATCAGGTGGAAGCTGTTTGGAGGCAGAAGCACATCATGGTTGTTATAGGTTTGATGGTGTTTGAAATGCTGTTCAAAATCCTACAACGTTGGGTTCTGTGCTCAGAGATGGGGACATTGTTCCTGCAGGGGATGTCCCCATGGAGGGTAGGGTGGGAGGGAGAGTGCTGGCCATGGGGGATAGTAAATGCTGCTCTAATATGGCCTGAGAAGTGTCATGGTCTCTCACCACAGAGAGGAGAGTGTGAGCAAAGATGGTTTGTTACCTTTTGCTGCTGCTTCAGCACCCCTTTTCCTGCTCTCTCCCTGTGGCCCCCATCTGCCTGTTCAGGGGGTTCAATGTGACCCCATGCACGCCCTGGCGGTCATCACAACCCCGTGCAAGCCCTCAATTTGGGTGGAGGGTCTTCCACTCACGTGGATGTCTCCAAGGGACGTGTTTTCTGAAAACCAAGGCACGCAGCCCCCGAGCGCAGAGGTTACTGAGGCTTGTTTGTAGCTTAGCACATGCTCTGCTGTGGTGGAGTTGAGCTGCCCTGCAGAACTCAACTTCTGAGCGTGGAGTTTGGCTCAGCTCCTTTTGCTGTACCATGTCTCCTGTCTGAGGCCTTGAGTAGTCTGTGTCTGGCTTGGACTTCCTCCCTGGCAAGTCATGTGTGATTGCAGGTGGTTATTTACCCCTATGCGGTTCCTCCTATCTCCCTCCTTATCTCGGCCTGTCTGTACTGACTTCAGGCTGCTCTTAAATCTGAGAGGAGCGGTGGTGGCTGTGGTGGTGCTGTGGTGTGAATTTGTCTGCGAGAGCTTGTTTTGACTTCAGGTGGTACCTCCAGCCTTTTGGGAACTACTCGTGGTAGCTGGGCATGGGTGCACACTGTGGGATTTCTGTACAAAATAGGCTAATAATGACTAAGAACTTCTTTTGAGGGGGGAAAAAAAAATAAACTGAAAGCATTCTGTTGTTCAGTTGTGCAGCAGGTCAGGGGGGGATTGAGACCGAAGAGGAAGGTGGGGTTCATCCTAATCATTGACCATATGTTTTATTGGCACAAGGCTGGATCCACGAGGAGCCCTGCGGAGGCTCATGGCCCGAAGGCGTCTGGGCTGGCCACAGATGTGCACGTGGAGCAGCAGCACTGAATCACCTGTCATCCTGTATGGCTGGGGTGAAAGGGGAAGCTATTTACATAAATTATTGGAGAGCAGTAAATATTATTTCATGATATCGCATCAAGATTAACTTAATCAAACCTGATATTAAGAGGCAGGATGATTTGCTTTTAACCAAAGACACAATTAAAGAAGGTGCTTGAGGGTAAAGGAGAGTGTCTACTTAGGAAGATTTTTATCACACAGTGGGTGAGGGGTTGGGAAGCTTATAACAGGTCTTAACTCCTTTGTGGATTTTGTAGCTACAACCCTCCTAATTTGAGCAGCTGTTGCAGTTTCAGGAAGGATAGTGTGCGCGTACTTGTGGCGGTTTTGTGGGCTTTGGCTTGGAGGGAGAGATCTCTTAATGTTTTAAACACCTATTTCTTGTTTCAAGGATTTCTGGGAGATTGTCTCAGCAAAATTCATCAGAAGTGAAGGCAAAACATTTAACATTTCCCAGCTGGACTGGGCGTCTCCCTGGCCTCAGCTGCACTGTGGGTCAAGGCTTTTTGTTGCCTGGAGTCTGTAGAGGGTTAATGATGTTGTAACCTTTTCTTCTCACTGCTACCTTCCTCTTGGCCCATAGATCCCTGTCTGCTGAATAGGATAATAGAAGACCCCGAGTTGGAATGATGCTACTTGTTTGCTAGGAAGGGGTTCATCTACTAGTTAGGCAACTGGAAGTCAATGTCTTGAATTTCCCAATGTATCCATAGCATATCACTCACTTGTAGCTCTTCCTGATGCTTGAAGCGAGAGCTCAGTGTGTATTAGTTGGCTGAGAGAACAGAACCCTTGTTTGTTTATTGCCTCTGGAGTTGGCTGCAAGGAGATTGCTCTTACACAACTTAAACCTTTTTTTTTTATTATTTTAATTTTTTTTTGCATAATTTTTATAGAAAAGTCAAAGCTGATCCCTTTGGACAGGCCCCAGATGAGTCCCTGCTCCCCTTCCTTTTGAGTAAGGCTGAGATTTCCCTCACACTCATATTTTTTAATAAAAAAACCAAATTATCAGTTGAGGGAGTTACACTGAAAAACCTTTGACCAGCCTGAACTGTCCTCTTTTTGTGCAAAGTGCGTCATCTTCGGTTCGCAACAGCACCAACGCTGGCTGGAGGAGCTGGGGAAAGCTCAGGGTGTGCTCAGCACATTCCAGGATTAGACCCATTGTTTAATAACACTCCGTCTCACCAGCTCATCATTTTCCATCCAGTCTTTCTGCATGAAAGATGTAAGAGTTTTTTTCTGTAGCATCTTCCCTGTCCTTGCCTTCCTGGTGTTCTCACAACCCACTGTGCAGGGTTATGTGGCTCCTCCCCCTGAGGTCTCAGGTGACTAGAGTGCAGAATTTGACTCAGGTTTACTTTTTATATATATATATATAGTCTGTATCTTAATTATTTTATGTTTGTTTAGTTCAAGTGATGCAGAGTGCTGGTTCTTCAGCAGCTGCCTGTGGGATGCTTGGGCTTTGTCAGTATATCTATCCCTGGTTTCAGTGCTGGAGCCATACAAGCAGCTGCTGCCACTCCACAAGTGATGCTCTACTGACCATTTCCAACAACTCCCACCTGCTCACGTTTGCAAAAGAAAGTTTGAAAAGCCCAGCCATGGGCAAACCAGCCCTAGCACTGCTTTGTGGCCAGGGCTTTTCCATCCCTAACTTCCTTGGCAATCTGATGGGTGTGGATTCCAGAGAATTGTGAGAATGGTTTGGGCTGGAAGGGGCCTTAAAGGGTCATCTAGTTCAATCTCCCCATCCACTGAGGACAGAACCTTCTTTTAAGGGCTGGTAACCTCTGAAGGATTACACATTTAAGTCCAGCTATGCTGGGGGCCTAAATACTCTAGGTTTGCATCCTTTCCCCCATCTTAAAGATGATGTTTCTAGGTGGTCTTGTTAAATCTTCCTCTGATGATATGCAAGCTAAAATGCAGCTTCAATAGCGAGGAGAGGGTGGTGAAACTGAGACTTGTGATGTCCAACACCACCTTGGAGCTGAGAGACAAGCACAATGTACGTGCTGCGTGGGATTTGGGATTTGGGCTCAGCCTGTGTTGAAGGAGAAGTTGGTGAGTGAGTGGCCTGGTCACAGGGCTGGAGATTGCTTTAATTATTATAAATCCAAACTGATAATCCCACTTAGATTGTATTCTCTTTTAATTAGGAGTAGCCTTATAGCAGTAGCTTTAGCAGCGTTAAAAACCTTATTTGCCAGGGAAATAAAATATGAAGCAGTCAGTTTTTCCCTTTGCATCTTTGTGCTTCTGGGCCCGGGAATATCTGAGTAACTGTGCTGATGAGAAGACTTCTGGTGAAATGCAGGCAAGAGGCTTTAATGGCTCCTGTGAGAAGTCAGTCCAGGTTAACTAAAAGCTCTTGACTGGTGCTGTGTGGCGCATAGCCTTTGGGAGCTGGGGAGGGAACACCTTCTCCAGGCAGGTCTGGGGAAGCAGGTAGAGAAATAAAATGAAATGGGTGTTGCTGGTGCAACATTCCTTAATATTTCTGCTTTGGAATCACTGTGAGAAGTATTTTGTGAAAACCTCGGTCACTGAGATACGTGTGGGCACAACAAGGTCTCACCTGGGGAAAAGGTCGAGCGCTGCAGATAAAAGCACTGTGCCTCTGGCTTGCCTTTCTTGAGCAGGGCTTACCTTTTGGAGACTTGGGCTCAACTCTTGGCTCTAGTCAAAATTTTGTGACATCTGGAAGTTTTAATCCAAGGCTCAAATGCAGAGATAGAGCTCATTCCATGAGAGGATTGTACAGATAAACTCATTAATGTTTGTGGAATACTTAGGAGCCACTCGAGCATATCAATAAGTTTAGAGTGTTGTTACTGCATGGACTTTGATTAAATCCCTTCGTATCAGATCTTGTCCTAAATGCTTTCATCAAAAGCTTGTGGTTTTTTTTAAGAGTGGTTTTTAAAATTTGTTGTGTTTGTTGACTGTTGATTTCAATTCCAAGTTGGTGGAATATAAGGCAGTCCTCTAACTGCTTGGAAATGTTCAAAGCTTTTCCAGGCTTATTTCTTTAGTCAATAATATTGTAGTAAGTTGCAAACTTCTGCTGTAGGGAGTTTTAGCAAATCTTAATTTTGCCTGTGGCAGCTCTGTAGGTCTTTGCATGTGCAGCCCTGGTGGGGTCAGATCCAGCCTCCTCCCTGCAGGGATGTGGGAATGAGCTGGTGGGGTTTTTCGTGGCCAGAGTCAGGCAATCCCAAGTGAAAAAGACTCTGTTGCGTTGGCTGTGACTAGGCTGGAACTGGGAAGCGCTTGCTCCATGCTAAGGACAGATGAACGTTAAGAATTTGATGTAATCCTAGACCTCAGGCAAGAAACTCAGCTTGACCTTTCCTGTTGGGTGCTTTTGTGCAATTCTACTGGACATTTAGCAACGAGAAAGGAAGTGGAGGAAGGATATCGGTTCAACCATATGTCAATGTTGGGACCTAAAATGACAGGGAGAGGAAGGGCTGAGACGTGTGTGGAGTCACTGGTTAAAATAAGAGCCTTTATAGAGGGGAACTGGGGGGCTCAGGGGACTGACATGCCTGCTGGAGGTCACCAGTTCAAACCCAGCATGTGGAAGTAGTGACCAAAAATTAATTAATGTTCTGTTTCTATATCCAAGGAGCCTCCCTCTCCTGTGGTCCTCTCCAGCCTGATCACGGGTCGTAAAACTGGTTGCCACAAGTGGTCCCTGTTGGCAGATTAACAAAGGGGTTAATGACACTGCTGAGGGGGTGAGAGGTGTCTTGTCCCTAAAATCCAGCTCCTTAGGGAAGTTTTAGTCTGACTTCATAAAACAACGTGGCTTTTGAGTTCCAAACTGGGATTTGTACTGAGGTATTGCAGATAACAGACCAAAACCAGCACTGGGATAAAGATGGAATTGTCCCTGATGCAGTTCAAGGTAGTTCTCCCCACCCGGGTATCTTGGAGAGAGATGCAGTTTGGTTCCTTACTACGTTTCCTCAACAAAAACCCACAGGTACAGGGCTGGTGCTGGTTTGAACACCCAGGACTGAGCTGGATCACAGCAGCATCTTCTGCCTGGGGAGGTGGATGGTATGATTTGAACAGATTCAAACTGCAGATTTATTTATTTTCTTGCCAGGAATCAGAACCTCTGGCTCTGGGCTCATTCACTTCAGACTTGCACTAACTTTAGAGGCTCCTCTTTAGTTTGGTTCTGGCTCCAAGCTTGAGCTAGCAAAATGCCCCAACAGTGTAAGAACCATGTCTGAAAATAGATGCCAATTTAAAAATAATACTTCAAGGCTTGCTCAGTGCCAAATCAGACCTTTGGCCATTTATAGGCTCAATCTTTCTGGCGTAGATTGGCAACTGATTCTTCACATCAAGACCTGGTGTTCAGTCAAATAGGGCATATTGCTGAAATGGAGGCAGAAAGATGGGGGGGGGGCGGGGAAAAATCCTCCAAGCTTCCCCAGGCAACACTTCTCCCCCCTCCTGCGAGGCAATACAGTATTGGAGATGGTCTTGCAGGTCTTTGTCAGTGAATAGTTACTGGCCATTTAAAGGGAACTGCTTTTATTGAATAAAGCTAGCACAAAAGTGTGAATGCTTCTAAGTCTGCTTGTGGAAATTTGTAAATCAAAAGCAGCTTCGTTTGCAAGGAAAACCTTATGCTTTCAGTAATTTACACCAGGACTTTATTGTTACTTCAAATCAGTTTAGTTAGGTGCTTGTGATGTTTTTGGGAGGCTGGATGCAGAGTGAGACCCTAGAGCAGCTTTATTTGGTTTTTTTTTTTTTTCCTTTCCAAGAGTTGCAACTCCTTGTGGCATGTGCTGATCCCTTGATCTCATCCCCCTTGATTTGTTTCCAGGCAGGTGGACAGATCCACTTCCCAGTCCCCTCGGGGACTCTGAGGGGACACCCCTTCCTTAGCATGTGGGAAGATGTTCTTGAACACCCTATTTCATAAAAAGCACTTTTCTTTTTAGAATTTAATTTAATGCAATGCAACATGTGATACTTTATATTATTGTTGTGCTGGACAATAGCAACCCCAAAGTGAGATCTCTGGACAGCAGCATGGAATAGGACAAAAGGTAACTTGCAAGTGCTAATTCCTGCTCAGTGAGGGTGTTGAATTGTTACTGGCAGTGCTGAAGAGAAGAGAAACTGAGGGATGAAGCAGTGAAGTGATGAGCTCAAAATCTTGAGTCACTACCAAAAATGAGGCTGAGTTTTCTCAGTAACTGGCCTCAGCCTGGGAAACCAACCCTTGTAGGAACTAAACATCAAGCCCAACCTTCACAAGCAAGAACTGCTTTTCTTTTTTTTTTTTTCTGAAATGAAACCGGGGTTGCTGGTGGATGGGGGTGTTGGTGTGCATGCACCCCCTAAACAAAGCATCCCAGTCTTGGGGAGCTCCCCAGGGCAGCTCCAGTGTCAGCCTGAGCCACGGGAAGGGTGGTCAGCCCCGGTGTGGGATGGGAGCAGAAGAGGGCAGGACTCGGCAGTTCCTTTTTCTTAGCATGGTGCTGCAACTGAGACAGGGCAGGCACTCTCCCTTCCCAAATTTTCTTTCTAAATTCAGGTTGGAGTCACGTGGGAATCTTTTATTTTAATTTTGCAACTGGCCAGCAGAAGTATGAGGTATCATGCCAATGGTAATGGGGGTTTATAGTTCTCCTTGGAGCTGCTTGCCCAAGAAAGGGAAAGCTGGATCGTGTGGGTCCTTGGTCTGGGTGCAAAGGAGCTGGCTTGTTAAAAGCAATATTGGTCTGTAAAGAGGGGACTTTTGGGTGTTCTCTGTCCAGTTTCATTCTGAATCAAACTTTACTGGAACAGTGAAGTTCTGAGCTCACAGCCCTTGGGACTTGTGTGGCTCTCCCTCCTGGAGATCCCTGCTCAGGCATGCTGACTGTGTTTTGGGGATTTTAAGGAAAAACCCTTCTAATCTGATGCTACTGCTGTAATTCATGCAGAGGTGGCTTCATCCAATAAAGTCAGCTGAGGGTGCTTTGGGATGCTCATTCCATCCTTTCCCTGCAACCAGTGCCAGTGGGTCTTGGGTTGGAAGAAATGGCGGGCAAATATGTGTGTGTGTGTGTGAGCTTGTTTGTCAGGGAACATCCTTACTGTTCCAAATACCTCTGCCCTTCTCCTTCTGGGATTTTGGGCCAGAGGTCTGGCCTCCAGGTAGATGGCAGGAGCAGGACAGCAATAATTACTAAGCCCCACAGAAACCATCTGAATAAGCTATTTAAGTCAAACCCAGGTATTTTTCTGTGCCTGGAACGATTATTTTTAGCCAATTAATCAATACCAATCCCTCCCAAGCCTTGGAGACTGTCTGGTGCAGCTTGGTGATCCCTGGGGTGTTGACTCACATCACGCAGCACTGCTGAGCATCACCCCAGTGCAAGTGCTGTGGGAGAGGACAGGACCACTCTGGCTGGCTGGTGCTCCCTGCAGGACCATAAGCCACCAAACCCACATTCTTCTGAAAGCAAGAAACTGCCCCACTGCATTCTTTTATTACACTTTTACACTAATTAATGTAATTTTCTTTTATAATAGTACTTGCTGTTGGGCTCAATCTGGTGCAGCAGGCGCTTCCTAACAAACCTGGTGCTGGCAGCATCCCTGTGGAAAGGATGGAGACATGGGCACATGTGGGCACCTGCTGTTTGCACCCTCCTACCCTGCCATGCTCAGTATCTTTGGTGCTGCTCCTGCTGCTTGTCCCTGCCTGGATGGCAATTATCTGGGATCTCAGTGATGCTCAGGTTTTGTTGGTGGTCCCACACCAGCCAGAGGATACCGAACGCAGGGCAGAGACCACGGGAGCGTTGGCAGTCCCTGACTGTACCCAGCTTGCTGAAGGGGTGCAATGAGTGATGCTGCTCCTCCTGGAGCCTTTTTAGCTGCTGTACCCTTGCTGAGACATGACAAGGTTATGTCAGTGTGGTCTGGCGATCTATTGATCACGGCTGGCGAAGGCTCGTGCGGGAGGTTGGGGGTTTGCTGCTCTGCATGAGGCAGGTTAACTCATCCTGTACCAGTACAGGACGCTCAGGCACCTCAGGTGAGGCTTTTTTTTTGCAGAATGTGGGTATTTATGAGACAGCTCCTTTCCATGTTGCATCCAAAGGCTCTTAAATTCAGTGTGATTGCTGTTATATCAACCCTCAGGCACTGGTGGCTGCCTGGTGGGAAGGGGCTGGCACCTCCTGGATCCTTCCTCTTTCCAGGGGTGCTGGCCAGAAAGGCCACTTGCTGCACAGGGACAGGCACAGCTGTGGTTATCCTGACATCCCATCACTGGAAACTTCCACTGAGTGCCTGTTCTTCTTGTGCAATCCGTATCTGAGACCACCAGCTTGCCTTTGGTTGGGGAAGCTGCAAATCAAGAGACACTGGAAGGTCTCCTTAGAAGGAGAACAGTGTTTTTTATGGATGCTTTTTGTTCTTGGAAATGGTACTAGGAATTAGGAACAGACTTTTCAGGAGACAGAATAACTAATGGTCTAGTTCTTGTAGCCAACGAAACAAAATGTATCCCAACACCTTTTTAAATGTAAAATCCATGAATCCTGGTGCTGGGGTCTTAGGAAAGCACTTGTTATTTTGAATTTGGAGTGCTGTGAAATGCTGTGTGTGGATCTCCATCACCTCTTGTCCTGCCGTTACTGGATTTTTGGGAACTTGTAGCTTTTTTTTGGGAGCTGATGGGACTTGCAGCATTGCCTGGCTGGGGAGCTGTGGGTTTACTCAGGGCTGGGAAGGGGCATGGATGGTGCTTCCCAAAGTGACGGTGAGCCAGGCAGCAGGTGTCACCACATGGGTCACTGTAGGCAAGGCTGGAGCCTGGGAATAAACTGTGGGGAAAGGGGCACATGGAATCAAGATGGGGGGGAGGAAGAGTAAATCTGTCATTCAAACAATTCCCCAGCCTTTTCCTGAACCTCAGCTCTTCATCCTCTGCCAAGCTGGTGATGGGTCAGCATGAGCCTGGCTCCGTGTCTTGCACTTGCTGGCAGAAAGATCCCCACTGCTCTTTCTCTTACCTTTCATTTTTTGGGGTCCATTTTGAGGCTAAAAAGTCAATTTCAGGGATGCTGCCACAAAGCTACTGTTTCTCCTGCATGTTCAGACACCCCCTGGTACTTTCCCCTCAATTTCACTGCTGTGTTAACTCCTTTCAAAGGCATATTTATGGTGCCAGAGAATTTGGGTTTAATAGCACCCCATCCAAAACACTCTGCTAAGGTGTGTCCCATAGGAATGCTGACCCTGAGCCCACCCACTCCTGTCCTGAGGAGGAGGATGGTGATGAAGGGGGAAGCAGGAGCAGATAATGACACATATTCCTTATCCCCTGCAGCACCTTGAGGTCAGGGAAATTGTGGGGAAATGGGGCTGCTCCAGAGGTGAGAGGTTGGACCTTAGAGTTTGAACCTCTGACTGTGTATTTGTATTTATATATATAAAAAACCCCCATATAAACACTACCAACCCCCCCCTCCTCCCCTAATTATAAGATGCCCAAAGCCAGTGTGCTTAATGACCTTTGACAAAACATTTTTTTCTTTCTTTTTTTGAAAACCGAGTCCCTGGTTTCATTTGTCTCTTGGAGTTTCACTTCTACCTCCTCCCTCTCATTTCCCCTTTACCTCCCCACTTGGTACTTTTCCTGGCCACCCCAGCCTTGGGTCTAGCTGGATTAATGCCAGCCCGATGGACAGCTGGGAAGTGATGCTGAGGGCACTGCAGAGGAGCTCCCCCTTAGGAACTCCCACCCTGGCAAGGTGAAACCCAACGGCCAGAGGGATTAAAGTATTTTAACAGCGAAATGTCCGTGTTGACCATGCAAAATAATTTGATGTTTTACTAGTTCATGCTTGAAAAAAAAAATATTTCATTTTTGTTTTGGGGTGTTCCAATCAGGCCGGGGATGCTTTCGCAGTTACCTGTGTATGTTTATAAACTCTTTTAACTAGAAAAATTATTGTGCTTTTGATAGGCTGAAAATGTTATCATGGAGCAAAATAGAAACCCAAAGCATTTTGTGTTTTGCTTTCTAGTTGAAATTCACAGGTTGGGTTGGGGTTTTTCTGCCTGTTCTTGTAGAAATTAATTTAGAAACTCTTGGTGTCTTCATTAAAACTGGTTCCCCTATTAATTGAACAGAGTTTTTGAAGTCTTTTTTGTGAAAGGGGAGTAAAAATATTTATCATGGGATGTTGTGTGTGCAAAGCAGGAATAATTATTTTGCTTTTAATAAATTTGCATAAGGAAATATAAACCAGATATGTGGGGGGGGGGGGGGGAAAAAGAGCTTTCTGGTTTTAATCACTGTATATCTCATTGTAATGCATAATTGTAGAACTGAGGAAGAAAAAAACCCAGAAACCAAAACCTGTTTAATAGTATGTTTTTGTATCTGTTCTATAGTGTAAATAGTGTGTTGGGTGCATTGCACAGAGATGAGTTGTGTGGAGGTCCTTGGGTTAAAAGAAAAAAGCCTGCCCAAAACCTTCGAGCAAGGCATCAAACCGAAGCCAGCATCCAAACAAAAACAGAGGAGAGAAAAAAAAAAAACCACATGGGAAGGTAAAACCCTATGGCAGGGAGGAAAAACAAAAGTGATTAGTTAAAGTCCTGCCTCGCCACTGTTTGCCTTGCAAAGAGGGAGGCTGATTTAAAGGAGGAGGGGAGGGGGGGAAAAAATGGGTGGATTAATGTGAACTTTAATACTGAAGCAGTGTGTGTTTACTGCTGGTGACCACAAGACATAAATCTTGCGAGCACAATGTACAATGCGAGGCAGCCCCCAGGTTTTTTTTCCCCTCTCTCTCTCTCCCTTTTTTTTTTTTCCTCCAGCCTCAATTTGTGTGCAAGTGTGTGTTAAGTGCCGTTGAAAAATAGTGACCTTTAATAAAGGATCGTATCCTGAGACTATTTTCCCAGACACAGAGTGACCTTTCAAACCAGACTGGGGTGAGGGGGTGTGGGGTTTGGACTTTGAACCGGCCAGTTCCCGCTGCGTGCCTCTGTTTGCCAGGCTACTTTTTATTGTGTGGCCGGGGAGCGCTGGCTATGCAAAGCAGGCTGAGCTGCCAGGCTCAACCTTTGCAAATCAATTTGTCTGCGCCCGAGTGAAAGATGCTGCGAAGGGGACAGACTGCGTCGCTTTGTGCCACCGGCGCTTGTGGCACTCCTGGAGAGCTTCCCCCCCCCTCCTCCCCCTCCCGGCAAAGCACCATGCGCTTTTATTTTTATTTGTATCTCATTAATTGGTATATTATTATTTTTTTAAAAATTTATTTCCCCCTCCTGCGTCCCCAGAGAAACTGCCATGGGGGGGAAAAGGGGATTTCTTAGCCCAGGGCATCCCCCAAAACCACAGGGGTGGCACTAGGAGACCCCTCCAACTTTCCATCCTGTTTGAACAGGGTAAAACCCAACCCATCACACGTGCAGCATCCTCTACATAAATGCAAACACTTCCTAGGGGTTAATGTTATTGATTTCCCTGGGCTCTACATTAATCAGTAGCTAAAAATGCCAGGAAAAGACAGAGAAACACAATTACTTCAGGTCGTCTGAATTTCAGCTTCTCCAGGTGGCCCCTCCCAAAGAAATGGCAATCCCGTGCTTTTCGTAAAGCTGGATCAATTCCTGCATAAGCAATTAATCACTCCACACTCTGCAGAAGCTGGGGAGCAAAGGACAGGGGTCCCTCTATGAGGAGCCCCCAGGACCCCACTGGGGTGTCACCAGTGCTGCTGTCCTTTTTCTCCTCGTCTCATTGAGCCGACCTGTGAGACTGATAGTTGGGTTCCTTTGCCACTTCTCTTGGAGACTTTTGGTCATCCAATTAATTTTTGCCTTTGTTTCTGTGTGTCCCTTGTGAGCTTCCATTCTTAGAGCAGCACCAAGGAGCCAGGTGCACTCACAGAAGTTTTATCCTCTTGTGCTCCATGTCTCAACCCTCCCTGGATGCTCTTTGGTTGTGGTTTGCCTTGTTGGCTCGTACCTATGAAGCCGCTGCTTGCCACACAGGACAGGCTGGGTTTTGACATCAAGCTGTGGCCTGTTTATATTTATTAATTTATACTTGTTTTTTTTTTACTCTAGCTTTGCTTTTGCTCCTATTTCCCTGAGCATTAGGTTAACACCTTCTCCAGCTGGTCCACGGCAAATGGCACAGGGCCTTGAGTGCACGGAGAAACTGTCATGGGGCAGGCAAGGGTGAGGGGAGGGAGCACATCATTCCCCCCATGGCACCAGCTCTTATAGGAGCTCTGATTCCCTGGGGAAGATGGGACAGCTCAGTCCATGCTCTGGAGCCAGGGGGAAGAAGTGGTCTTGCCCTCATGCAACTCTGGCAGGGCTGTGAGAGCACTTGCTGGGAAGGGGAGAGGAGCAGGGGTCTGGATTAGTTACTTTTAGAAAGGCCATAAAAATGAAAGAGGAGGAAAGAATTTACAGTAGTCGAGATGGAAAGTAATTATGGTCTGGATAGAGAATTCGGCAGCAGCAGGGTCAAGGTGAGGATGGGCTTTGTTGGTGATCTGGAGGTGGTGACAGGTGGATTTATGGGTGTGGGAGACGAGAGGGAAAGAAAGCTTGAGTGTCAGGGATGGCTCTGAGGTTTCTGACCTTGGGAGAAGGTTGGAGTCAAGGAGAACACCAACAGAGTCAAAGGCCCAGGGCATTTTATATTTATTTTCAGTCACTGTAAATAATACAGATGGAGGAAAGGCCATTTTGCCCTAACACCAAAGTGGAGGGAGGTTACAAGTAGTGTAATGGGTTGTGGAGAACCACAAAGCGCTTTGAGTGCGTCCCACAAGAAATCATTGGTACAGAGTTGGGTGTTTCATCTTGGCCAGGCTTGTTATTATGGCTTTCATAGGTGAGCTGTGGGTGGGAGGCCAGTCACCCACAGACACCTCCTGTGTGTTTGCTGGGCAGGACAACCCCTGCCTGTGGGCTGCCCTTGGCAAGAGGGACTGCAAGCCGTGGCTGATGCACTGCTGGGCCACTCTTGTTCTGCCTTTATCCCCCTCTGCATTGGGAGGCTTCAGGGTGGCACTGGGTTTTTGAACACTTACTCCAAGACCTTATTCATACAGAGAATTCATACTTTATTCATACCGAGTTTATTCATAGCATTCTGTCTCGTTAGCCCTCTGATTCAAGGCATACACAAGGCTATGAAAGGGGGGTTAGCAAGTGGATGTGTGCTCCGAATGCTAATGGCATCTGCTTTATTTTGATGTCCTTTCCGACGAGTATATGGTGGATCAGTGTGCCCAGGTCTCGTGCGGGAGTGGGTTGTGGATGAATGGTAGCTTTGATTCAGACCAGCCTAAGGAAGCGACCAGAAAAGCTGGCAGTGGGCAGACAATGTGTTGCTCGAGTTGGGGTATGTTTTTTTTAGTCTTTTGCGTAGTGAAAAATGTTTCCAAAAGTGAGGGAAGGAAATTAACTTGTTAAAATTTTTCATGAAAACCATTGACTTTAGGGGTTAAAAGAAAAACCTGACAGCAAAGCTGGGAACTTTTTTGTCTTCAACCTTCCCTTCTCTGTCCTCTGTGAGGACTTGCTTCTCCTGTGAAACACCTGCATTCTCTTTACCTGTGTGCATAACAGGAGTCACCACAGGGACATGATGAGGTGAGCTCAGCACTGGTTAGAAAGTTCAGCTGTGGGAGGGGAAAATGCAGAGGTTGACACAAATAAAGGACAGATTCTCTAAGACCCAGCAGAAGCTGACTCCAGCTGATATGGCTTGGTTTGCAGTGGACGGGTTTTCTGTTAAGGTGCTTGTTTCCCTGTCAATGAAAGCCAAGGAGTACCAAGGAAAACAGAGCCTTGGGGCTTGGAAAAATAGATGATATCCCTTCCCTCCACTGAGGCAGCAGTGAGGACCAGCAGGTCTCCTGGCAGCCACTTGAGCAAGGTGTGTTGTCTGAAAGGCACTTTGGAGCTTCGTGGCTGTCTGTGGACACACCATCAGTCCGAGTATGGCCTGTTCTATCCAGCCCTTCTGGAATGTCTTTGTTGCCCTAGAGATGAGAGGTTTGGGTGGGACTGAGCTGTGCCTGGCAGGGTAGGTTATGTTCAGAGATGCTGTTTCAGGAATCATTTGTTTTTGCAAGCTTCCCTAATCCTGCCTCCTCTCTACTCTCTAAAACTGGCATCGTTGTTTAGGAGCTGCACATCCAAGTGCATTCACAAGCTTTCACCTGTGGAAACATATGTACAAACAGTTTAATTCTGGTTTAAAACTAAGCCTTCATATTTACCTGAGCTTTATCTTGCCATTGAAGAGATAAAGCCTGGCAGTATCCTGGATGGAAATGGCTGGGCTGGTGCCATGAGATGCCCTGGTTATAGCCCTGTAGCTGGAGAGCTCCTGTTCCCATGTTTTTTGCATCTGCTGCTTTGCACACTCTTAGCCAGGATGATTTTGGGGTAATCTTTCTTTCCAGCTTTAGTAAATGAAGCAATATTTGGAGAAGTGCAATAAACATGGGTTTTTTTGGCAGTAGGGGTTTGCAGGAGCTGGAAAAGCTTCTGAGGCAGGGAAGGGTCTCTGGTCCGGCTCCTGAACCGAGCTGGGACAGGCATCTAAGGGAAAGATGGGGTTTAATGGGTATGGGGTCTGATTTTCCTGACTAAACTGAATGTATTCACTAAAGGAAGGCTGATGGAAGGAGGTGACAAAAGCGCCCTTGATCCTGAAAAATAAGAAATTTGTACCGTTTTCACTTGAGAACTTTCTCAAAGGTATCTCACCCCTGTGAATATTTGGATATATCCTGTGATGACAATCATACCACTGAGGTCCTTTGAATGCTTTGCCTCGCTCTTGGGCTGGGGCACTTTAAAAAAAAGATGTCAAAATAGTCTTTATCAGTATCATTTTTTTTTTTTTTCATATGTTCATTTGGAATCTTTCTTCTGCATCCCTTGGCTTGTCTTGAATGTGTTTCTTGGCTCCCTGGCTTACCTGCAAAGCCTCTCCTCTGTGTATGCACACAAAAAAGTTCTTGGATATCAATTTACTTGATTCTACATGAGCCACACAGTGAGTACTTTTACAGGGTCTGCTTTTCTTCCCCTTTTAATCTAGATTAAGTCATCTGTTATTGGGTGGGGGATGCTACATGGCTATTTAAATAACAACAGAGATTTTTTTTTTTTGTAAGCCTCAAAAATCATTGAAACTAAAATTCTTGGATAATCTTGAACACCCTTAAAAAGAGGATTTTGATTTCTTTTCTTTTTCTTCTGGGAGGATTTGAAGCAATTCTGTCTAGATGGTGTCCCTGCCTGTGGCAGAGATGGTGGAACTGGGTTGTCTTTATGGTTCCTTTCAACCCAAACCCATCCTAGGATTCTCCTGTTTGGTGCTAAAGGGTATCTGGCTCAGAGCTGGATGAATTAAAGCTCTCAGGAAGGAGAGCTTTTGTCATCCTCCTAATGTGAGTCATGGGTGCTAAGGACTGAAACGCTTTGGTTTTCGCCCATCACCAACCTGGCTGGAGATCTGATTGCTGCACTGCTCAGAGCATCTCATGCTTTCTGCTCGGGCTCCACGGACCTTGGTAGTTGGCTGTCTCACCGGGGCCATGGCCTAAAGCCTGTGGGGTGAGAAAACAGCAGCCTTTTCACTCTTGAACTTCCCCCTGCCCACGCTTGACCGGCTCTGCAGGTGTGTCCTCCAGCTGTGGAATGGACTTGAACGGTACCCACGCTGCGAAAGGCGCTGGTTAGACCAGGGGTGGCCAGTGGGGCAGAGCAGAGGGCGTGAGCAGACCCTGCTCCTTCCTCCCCGTGCTCCCCCACCGACCTTCCCCCCTCCTCCTCTTCCTTACCGTGGCAGCAGGTCTGTGCTCTTTGCAGAGCCGGGTCTCCTGGCCCTCTCAGCCCAGTGAAATCTGTGCTTACTACACATATTTAAACACATTCCCCTCCCCTCCCTCAGCCCAAGAGCCAGGAGGGGAGGGTTGGGCAGAGGTCTGACACCTCCAGCACCTCACTTTAAACTCTGGGTAAATCTATTAAATAAGTGTTACGTGAAACTCAGTCATTATTTTCTTTTTCTTTCCCTTTTTTTTTTTTTTTAAAGAAAAAGTAAAAGTTGCATAAATACCCTTTTTCTTCCCAACTCGGTCCTCAGGGATTACAAAGAGTTAACACTTGTATTTATAGCAACAAGCCAAGCTAATAACCACCGTGGAGCTGGGAGGGCAGTCGTGAGGTTATCAGCAAACACGGGACTGGGCCAAAAAAAAAAAAAGTTTTGAAGAATTAAGGAGCTCCCACCCCTCTCCCCTCCCACCCTGCAGGGTGGGACCACTGGGGCTGCTGGTACAGAAACGAAAGGTGTTACAGGAGAGTCATTGTGTTACCGGGGTAGGGAAATGTGTGTCTTTTTTTTATTTTTTCCTTTCTCTCTTAAACTTCCTGGTCGGTCAGGCCGGGGCTGACAAAGGGGAACCAGTCGTGTCCAGACACATTGCAGACTTCTGGCAAAATAGCCCAAGCTCACGCAAATTTACACATTTCCCGGCGCCCAGCCAGGCAGTGCTTGTAGGACTTGGCATGGCTTTTCCTTCAGTTAGAAAAATGGCCTTTTTTTTTTTCCTTACCCCCCACCCCCTCGCTCCTCCTTTCTTCATTGGGCCTGGAGATGGAAAGCTCCTGTGTGCTGGGTCAGGACTATGGAAAAGAGTCGAAGTTTGGGCGTGGGGAGCAGTTCCTGCCGTGGTGGTTCTTTGCTTTAGCAGCACACGGGGAGCGTGCCTGATCCTTGATCCCGCTGGATACAACCTACCTGATTCCCACCTCCTTGGGGGGAGTATCCCACGGCCACAATGATGCGGACAGCCACCACTCTTTTAAGGTTGCCTGAAGCTGCAGGAGGGATGTGCATGGGTGGTACCTCAGCCTGGAAATGAGAATTTTTTTGGGGGGGGGGATAAAAACAGATCATTGCAATTGCATCTCCGTGGACCGGCTCTGCTGCCCCGTCTCGGTCTCCCTGCGGGGGGATGGAAACCAGGCTCCCGCCGGTCAGCAAAGCCTCTGTCACTTCCTTCCCTCCGCCAGCCTCACTCTTTCCACGAAGCAGACGTTCATTTGAACGTTCTCCGTTCGTTAAAGGTAGTTTTGAAAACACTTTTAGTTCTGTGGGGAAAAAAGCCCCCGCCAAATAAGCAAGCAACCAAAGTGGGAGCTCATCTAGACCTGGTGGGAGGAGTGCCTTCTCCATTTGGAGCAGACGGGCTGATAAGATTGTTGTTCAAGTACTCCTATTTGTTTTTGAAGGCTCTCCTTAGTGCCTTCCACAGCTACACCTCTTTGTCTCAAAGTGGCTCATCTTCATTGCAGACTCCCCCAGGGCACGTTCTCGTTCTTGCCTCACTCGCCGGGAGCTGTGGATGAGCATCCTCCTGGATCAGGCTGGGAATATCACACCAGCCCCTTCCTTGACACTAATGTACTTCGTGGCATGGAGGTTAGAATAACTTGTGAGTATCTGAGGTATCAATCAAAAGCAAGGAGAGGAGGGGAAGCTGGAAATGTTTGGACCTTTGTGGGACTGGGGTGGCTGGAGTCTGGTAATTCGTCATACTCGGAACAGAAAGGGGAACCTTGGATTCCGGTTAAAAATTTCAAAGCCCAGAAGCGATCCCGGCCCTCGGCTTTTGAATTTACATCCTTTTCCCCCTGAAGCCTTAAAGCACTGAAGGTTTTGGCACTGCAGGGGACTTCTCTGCTTTTCCTTATTGCAGACCTCGGGGCTTTTTGGGCAGTGTATGAGCAGACTGTTTTAATCCCCAGTGCTCACACCTAGGGATGCCAAAGGATCGTGCCCAATTTAGGCACGGCCGTGTTTGTCTAAGTCCCCTGCGTGGCCAGGTCTGGGGTTTTGGGTCTGCTGGAGCGTCGAGGGTGATTGCACAGCTCACGTTTGGTTGCAAGCTCACCCACAGCAGCAGGGCAAAGGAAACGGGTTTGGGATTTCAGGTAAAGAGGCAAGACTCAGTGTCTTGGCTGGAAGCAGAGGATGAGACACACAGTTAATTCAGCAGAGGGGTCTCTTATGTGGGTGGCATGTAACTACCCTGGAATCGAGCCAGGACTGAGACCATGTGTCTTAGGAAACAGCACCTGGGATCTTCTGTGCTCACACTGTCCCTACAAAACCTGTGGCTGGGGCTTGATATTGCCACTTTCTAGGAGGGCACGTGGAGCATGGAGCTGTTGTTGCTGCCGAGGGCAGAGTTGTGCTTGCTTCCGTTTCTTGTGTCCTCAGAAGCCAGTTTTCCAAGGAACGGACTATAGATTTTGACCATTTTAATTTGGCCTAAAGATCAGAATGTGGCATTTCCCGGGACAGAGTTTGCAGGGCGGTAAGGCTTATTGAATGTGCGTGCTTGACTTTGACTCACCTGCTCTTCAAGGTAATTGCCTGAGCGATAAGTTCTTTCACTAAATCCTAATTTCTTGCAGGCAGGAGCCCTGTGGCCCAGAGCCCTGCACAGTGAGGGAGGCAGCTCTGCAGCTGTACCGCAGATGATCGTACTGCTTAGTTCTGTTTGTTCAGTGCTGCTCTGACTCCGCAGTGCCTCTAACACTGCTCCCAGCGTGCAGGTTTATTCACGCGGGCAGCTGAGTCTCACACTCCTGTGAGCATTTAGGTGCAGCTGAGGGAACTACCTGTACAAATAAGGATCCAGAAAGCACAGAGGTTTCTTGGACTTTGTGCTCAGCGGAGGGGCAGGGGAACACAAACCTTTTGGACTTTGGGTGGTGGTGCTCTTTAGCTTCTCGCTGCCTTGTAAGGGAGCAGCAATGAGTGATGCTGGGTGCCAGCCTGATGTCCCCTCCACTTACCCAGATACACCCTCAGGCAGCAAACAAACAGCTGGGAAGGAAAACCCACAGAGGGAGCTGCTCTCTCAGATTTGGGTGGACAAAGGAGGGGAAGCTAAAACTTAGACAAGATGAGACTATTTTAAGAGTTCATTTTTTCAGCCCACTACCCTATTTTTTTTTTCTCTGTATGCATATATGAGTGCAGAGTCCCGTGAAGATACAAATCCTTGCTTTTCTCTCCTGTTGTCCTGAGGAATATTGGATAGCAGCAGCCAGAACAGACAGATTACAGGAGGAGGTGCTCAGCAAAGCCCGGCTCTGGAACAGCTGTGTGCCCTGCTGAGACTCCCCAGGCACCATGTGGGAGCTCTCTTGCAAAGACCTTTCCCTAGTATCTGTTCGATTTTAGGAGAAAATTCCTCACTGAAAAGGTGTTGAGGTATTGGAATAGGCGGCCCAGGGAAGTGGTGCAATCACCATTCCTGGAAGTGTTTGAAAGGATGTGGCACCTGGGGACATGGTTTAGTGGTGGACTTGACATTGCTGCGTTAATGGTTGGACTGGATGATCTTACATGTCCTTCCAGCCTTAATGATTCTATTACCTACTTGTCCATGGGATGGACTCCCTGGTTTACCATAAACCTGCTCCAGCAGAGAGGTGGCTGCAGTGCTGGGGTAGGATGTCTCACCTCTTACCTGCTGGCTTCAGATCTGAGTGTGGTCTTGTGCAGTTGATCTCTCTGCAGGCTGTTTAAATTCTTACTGGCATGAGACGTGTCAGAGTTGCCTAGTGCTGTAGGAGCACCTACCATGAGCCCACCAAGTCTCTAATGGCATCGGAGACTTGAGAGATGTAACCACCAAGTTACTCTTGCTCTGTGTCTGCCCAAGGTCCTTGTTTGCAGGAGCATCCTCTGAGGGGCAGTTTTTAGACAGACGGTGGTGGTGGGTTTCTACTGTATGGCAAGGTGGGAACCACCCTGTGCTGTGCCTCGAGACTGGGACCCCCCAGCACAGATATTAAGGGACCAGCTCTGCTCGTTGGTTTTTCATTTGGTGTCTTGAGTTCCAAGATTTTCTGTATTTCTGGAAATTCATCACGTAAAACACAGTAAGGTATCTATTTTGTGAGCTGGAAGACCTCCAGGGCAGGAGTGGGGGCAGAGGTGTGTGTTGTGGAGTCTGAACTGAAATGCTGGAAAAAAACACATTGGGTTTGGATAGGTCTATGTGCTGTTTGTGATGTCTTCTTCTTGCAAGGCTCGCTGAGTGTGTGCTGAGTGAGGCTGAGCTTTGAATTTTATGAGGAAGGTGTTTGTCCCCCAAGTACAAATGTCTAATTAGACCTGACACGGCAGAGGCATTTCCCTGACATTTATGTCGCTGTCTTTCAGATCCTTAGGAGCACGTAGTCTGGTGGGAGGCACCTCAAACAATGTCAGAAACAACATAAAATTCTCCATTAGCCACGACCCCCAGAAAAGAAAAAACAACAAACCAACACCCAACCCTCACACTACTTTTATTAGGCACACTAAAAGTGAAAGCAGAAGGGTGGGGCTGGGTTTCTCGGTCTCTGCTTGTAGAAGGACATAAAATGGCTCATTTAAATTCTTAAGAACTGCATAGGAGGCAGGAGACACAATGAGGATCTTGGAGAAGAAAGGCCATCAGCTGAACAAACTAATCGCACGGTAATCAAAGGGGAGTTCTGCAGGGCCCTGTGGGAAGTGCTTCAGAGGAGGTTCCAGCTCAGCATAGCGAGCGCCCAGTCAAATGACATCTTTAATAAATTACAAATTTAAAAAAAAAAAAAGGAAGGAGGAAAGGTATGTGTAGCAAAAGAGAAAGAAGGGTCTAAGACATTTCTGTAAGAGCACGTGCCCCAAATGCTGCAGCAGCTGTGCCTCCTCCATGGGAAAGCTCAGCAGAGTTGGTGCCATTGGGGATAACTCCCAAATCCCACTTTGCTGAGCTTGGTTATCACTCCTGCGCGTGAGGGGCGCGATCCACTCTTGGAGTGACCTCCACAAGTTTTGCTGCGGAGGTTCAGTTCTCCAAGAAAGCCGATGTGGCGGGAGCACTTTGGAGGGGGTGAGGAACCAACCTGCGGGGACAGTGCCCTGATGCACAGTGTCCTCTCTGCTGGCCTGCATCGGTGCCAAGTGCTGCCCTGACCAACAGTGCTTACAAGGTGCCTTAAACCCAGGAAAATTAAAAAAACCCCCCCTAAACAAACCCTAAGTAATTATGGGATGTGCCGTTCTCAAAGCACTGTACAAGCAATAATTGAGCTTCACGCAGCACTGGTATGTGGTGGGGCAGTAATTTTTTGTGGTGGTCATTTTTACAGGTGAACTAATCTAGATGCTTTTTTTTGTTGTTGTTGTTGTTACAAAAGTGAAAATAAGCATAACTTCTGATAAACAGGAAACTAAGTAAAAAGCAGGGGGGAACAAAGTCTGCAAAGTCCAAACCAACTAGTGCTAACCCACAGAATAGGGAAACAGGAGGTAGTAATAAGAAAAAAAAATATTAAAAGCAGAAATATCCCAAACTGCGGAAAGGAGTTTGACTGACTTTAACCAAAAGGGCCAATTTTATCTTGGTGCAGGTGGCTTTGGTAGAATTTTACACTGTGGAGAAATTGGGCCTCAAGGAAAATTTCTCAAGAGAATTGGTGGTGGGGAGGTATGACCTGAGAAGTATCTACTGCCTCCTGGATGGAGATTGGTAATAGAAACCAAGGACAGGCTGGACAGGACTCTGAGCAACCTGATCTAGTGGAAGGTGGCAGGGATTTGGAACTGGATGAGCTTTAAGGTCCTTTCCAACCCAAGGTATTCTATGACTCTGTGGAATCCACACTTTGAGGGGTGGGAGTGCTGCCCCCCTGCCTCCCCAAGCTTCATCTTGTTCAAGTATCAAAGCATCTTGGTCTTTTAACTGTGGTTTTAAACCAGCCACTGCATTCATTCCCCTCAAGAAAAGCCTTGGCATTAAAATCCTACAGGTTTGGAATACTTCACCTTAAAAAAAAAAAAAATATGAGCAGCGTTTGACCTGATGCAAGCTTGCCTTGCTTCAGCTTCTGGCACGGCTTTTCAGATCTCCAAATAAATTAATAAAAGCTTGAAATGGGTGTCAGTTTTAGAAGCATGACAGCAGTCCTGCCTGCGAGCAGGGGGCAAACATGGAATGACAGCAATTTTTTGGTGGTTTAACTCTAAACCCTTTGGAATCAAAATACTGGGAGGAAAGGAACTATGACAGAGCCTTAAATGAAGGGTAAATTCAATATGGTTATAAATGCCAATTTACCTCGTTACAGATTCTGCCTGTGACCTGTTGCCTTTGCCTTTCACTTTCTTCTTCAGCTCTCTGAGTTTTGTTACCTTTCTCAGCAAACTGGGATGTTTGGGAGAACAGAACTTGCAATGTACTTAAACCAAAACCAAACCAAACTCTTTTTTTTTTTTTTTTTAAAAAAACTATATTGTTGTCTGTGAGTGAAGGGTTATGGGCATTGCACATGAGCCTGCAGAAGCTGTGCCATGGCCATGGTATGACTGAGACTTAGGAAACCGTGAGGTTGTGGCACTGCATTGTGGTTGGGTTTGTTCAGAACAGGGGACACTGGCACATAGACTTGGGTGATTATTTTCCCTTCGTGCGTGTGAGACCTCTCCCTGCTCTCTGGAGGCACACTGCATTGTTGGTGGCTTTACAAGTGCTGCCTCTTTTGGGGAGCAGCAGGAGAGTTTGTTCCCTGCCTTAATCATGTGGATTAGAGTCAGTCCTGGGGTCAGAGCTGCTCCTTGGGGGCTGGACAATGGGCTTTTTGGCTCAACTTTGAGTGAGGGGATTGCCTGTGTGTTGGGCTGGCAAAAGGGCAGTGCTGCAAATGTACCCCTGCTCCGCATCACCTTCTGCAGAGAATGGCTGCAGGATCCCAGTGCCTCTGGTGCCTGAAAATACAGGCTTTGCTCGAGTATGCAGCAAGGTTTGCCTAAACTCAGAAAATAGTTTTTTGTTTCAAACACAAAGCGGAAAAAAAATAAATTGGTTGAAGTTAAGTGTAAATTTATCATCAATAATTAAATGATAAGTAAAATTTTATGTAGCTCTCAAATTCGAATTATCAAACTGAATATTTGAAAACTTGCCTTGACCTGCAACTGTAAACTTCTGCACTGCCAGCAATTTCATGTAACTTCTTTTGTCTGTTTCTCAGAAGCTTTTAGAAAACCTCCTTCCTTTTTCACATGAAATTATTTTTTATGACTTCCTGGGAGTATTCAGGTGACACCAAGTCTAAAAATTATGAGCAAGCCTCTCCTCATGCTCCTTCCTCCCTCTTCCCCTACTCCCTCATGTTTATTTTGTAAATAAGTGTCACTAAGGTTCCTGAGAAACAAATACACAAATATTGCTTCGACCAATAACACTGAATTGGTGCTTTAAATTACACTTGTCCCTTCAAGACTTGGATAGTTTTAATCAGAGCGAAAGGAGCTCTTTGTCCTTCTAATGGCAAGTGATGGTCTGTCTAGGAGAGCCCTGTACCATTGTCAGAGTGGTTCCTATGGGGAAGCCATAGGGTAGGGTTGTATGCCTGAAAGCTTGCCTCAAAACTGAAATACAGGGGGAGGAGGGGGTTGAAGACTTGAATTTTTATTTAAAAAGGTTCTTCTACACGAGTGTTTTTTTTGTTCCAGTAAAGGAAAAAGTCCCAATATCTCAAATACACAGATTGCTCTCCTGAGACTGGCAGGAGTGGTTCTGTGCCCTTTGCCCCCAGTGAGCTGTGGCTCCTCCAGGCTGCAGCATCCCACATTTGGGTGCATGAACGATGAGGATGTAAAAAAAAATAAATAAATCGGAGATCAGGCTAAAACTACTTTGAAAAATTAGCCCTGGAAGACAAGGAATCATGGTCTTGGGTTATTCGGGGTTTGAACCCTGACCCAGGGGATCAATCCTATTGCCTCTGGTGGGCCTTGTCTGGGTGAGTGTTGTCAGGGAGGCAATGAATTCTGATGGCGCTTTTTTTTAAAATGAAAATTAATTCCCAGCAATTTTGCACTGATGCAAGAGTGTTTACTGAGTCCAGAGGAGTGACTCCTGATTTCAGTGGGTGTGACTGGGAGAGCAGCATCACTGGTTTTGACCAGGCAGGTCTCCTTAAATTTTCCGAGCAAGCAACCTATTGGGATACCTGCAAAGTCTTTTGAAACCAGCTTGTTACTCAGCCCCAAAGGTGCTGAACATCTCCCACGTATCTGCTGAGAGGAGCAGGAGCAGTTATGGGTAGATGCTCCACAAAGTGCACAATACTCTGCCTGAAAGTAACTTCGGGTACACGTGGCAGGAAGTCACACACTTCCATTAAAAAACTATGGGCTTTTCCACTGATTTAAGTACTTGTTCCCTTTCCTTTATTGTCTCATTTCTAGTTTATCTCCCTGGCCTAATTTGTTTGTGCTCCGAATGTCTCCATTCACTTTAATGCAGCTGTTTCTTGGCTGTGTCTTTGAGGAAGTTGAGCATCTCTGTGCAACAAATGAGAGCAGGGCCAGGGAGGTGGGGTTAGAAATGGTTTTGCCAGGAGCTTTCACTAAAAACAAAAAGGACAAATGACTGGCATTTCCTATGGTGGAGGCATGGATTTTGTTTAGGTGTTTGGAGAAAAGCACACTTTCCTCCTGGATCCGAGTCCTTCAGGATGCACATGCTTCTGGACTGGATGGTCATACATGGGAAGAGGCCCATCACTGCTCACGCAGGTTTCTCCTCCATGGAAGCAAAACTGTGTGAGTGAGGTGAATCTCGTGTAGCAGTGGCGTTTGTGACATTTGGAAGTGTTGCATGTTGGAGGCAGCCTGGTGGCATCATTGCTGGTCCTCAGCTGCTGCAGGTGTTGGCTGGTGCTGGGTGATGCTCTGGCAACACCGAGCTGGGAAACTGGTGTCCGGGTCAGGTCCCACGTTGTGACCAAGAGCATTTGTTGGAAAGCTCAGATTTGGAAGTTTAGGGATGGACATCTCTGAATAACAAAAATCACCTGCTGAAACCCCCTCCCTGCAAGTCAATTTTCAGAAATCATCTCACTTCTGTGGTGTTGTTAAGTAGCTGTTCAAGCAGTGGTAAAACTGGAGAGAGGAAAAGGTCCACATGGGAAGGGGACACAGGGAAATCTGTGGATGGAGGCACAGTTTTGTCTAAACACTGAACTCATTTACTGCCTCCGCAGGTACTGAAGGGCATGAGCTGGGAGGTGGCAGAGTCAGTTACCTTGCCAGTCGTAAAAGGTGCAATTATCACCCCTTTTCTGACTGGAGACTGTAAAAGGAGACTCAATGCTAGTATTTACTGTATTTTTCTCCCCCTCTATTAAAAGGATGGCCAAGTTTGAATTATGGTAATAGCGGCGCTCAGGGTTTAGGACTCGCCTCCCTGAAATTTTCAGGACCACTAATTTGTGGTTACTCCAGTGCTAGAATGGACTCGGTGGTGGTGGCCTTTAGACTGGCAATGCAGTAAAAGTTTAAAGCTGCAACTGCTTCAGAGCCAAAGAAAGAGAGAAGATTGAAACCTAAAGGTTAGCGTGAAATGCACTTTACTGTTATCTATGAGAACAAATGAGTTAAAAAAATTTCAAATACCAGAATACCCTACAGGGAGGAGATATAACTATTAAAGGGCTGTTATAGCTGCAATAAATGTAGGAACAATAAAAATAAATTGATGAAGTAAATGTCAGCGCTGTTCCCCTGAGCTGCCCCCACACCTTTGTCCAAAAGTAGAACATCTCCAATTACAGAGGGTGGAATCAGCCTTCAATGACAATATGACAAGGACAGAACGTAGAGCAGTGGCACAGGGAACACAATTATGCACAGCCTTGAAAAATTGTATCATAGTACAATGTATGGAAGAAATCAATTAATGATGCAGGGCCTCCACTTCTGTCTAATAGTCCTGTGAGGGAAGGATGAACGCACCCCCCTCACCTTGGAAAGGGAGAAAGGAACAACAGCGGTGAAGAAGGATGACCCATGAGTGAAAGTCTGTGTAATACCGTGGGTCAACACTTGCACACCCTGTGGTGTGCAGATATTCCTCTCTACCCCTTACTATTTTTAAAAATCGTAGCTTTTGGGAGAGTGTTTAACAAAAACCCCCTTTGGTGGCTAAACAGCCCACTGGAAAAAAGGAAAAAAAGAGATTTCTTTGGTGAAAAGGGCAAAGACGAGAAAAGCCGATGGCTCAAATCCAGAGCCGGGAGCTGAAAGGGAAACGAAAAATTTTAGGAGTAAACAGTGTAGATGGTAGAAGACAATTTATCTTGTGCAATTTACAACAGGTGCTAAACATTACGAAAACCAGAGCTATTAAGCAATCAAATTAAGCTATAATTAACAGAAGAAAACTGTGCAGGAATTCTAATTAATACATATCTGAGCACATCCGTGATCCCCTCCAACAGCTTGGCTTTCTAAACCCCTGCCATTACCCGAGAATAACTGAGGAGTCAACACTTGGAGAGTGCGTGGGACATTCTGGATGTCACCAGAGGTGCTCCCTCACAGCTGCAGTCCCGTATGCTGGCTTGGAGGGGGATGCTTTAATTTGGGATATGTTATTCTGAGCCAGCAGGAAGGCAGACTCATCTTTTGTTTGAAAATCTGATTGACAGAAGCCTGTAACAAGCTGGGTTCATCCTTCCTGCCCGTGTCTTCTGTAGCCATCCTCCCTTCTCCGGGAGTTGTATTTCTGAGTAAGACCTGTTTCCCAAGTTGCTGTTGGAGATGGCTGGCTGGCAGTTGTTCCTGGATGGAGATGCTGTGGTAGGTGTACCTGGAGACAGGAGAGGACTCTGATGGCCATAACTCTTACAGAAATACTCATTCTTGCTTTGCCAAGGAGCTGATACAGTCTTGAACAAGGCACTGGGTAAAACATGTGTGTCCTGTGTTCTCCAGCTTGTTAATAACTCTGAGATGACTGGGCACGTTTGCCCAGCTTTGGTTAAAAGCAGAGCTCAGCTCCCTTGTCTGTGCACTTCCCAAATGGAGACAGCAGTGCTTCCCTACCTTTACAGCAGTGTTGGGAAGATCAGTTGGTTAATGCCTGCGTGGTACTTTCAAGTGCTGTCATTATAGTGCCACGGTCTCTCTTAGGGAGGATTTGTTATTTTTACAGAATTAATTGTAAATCCAATAGAAAATAATTCAGCCTCTGAAATTCTGGTGAGATAATTATTGCGAAGACAGTATTAGTGTAGTGCCTTTCAGATGATTCACTACTTTAATTATTACTTTCTAATTCTATGCAAATATCATTTTAAAGCCCCTGTAACCTTCTCATGGGTTGGTTGAATTTACCCCCTCAAACACAGAGCTGACTCCTTCAATTCCCCTATTACATTCCTCAGGTAGATCCCTCTGGCTGGCAGCAGTTTTCCCTGGAAAGCAGCAACTTTTACCAGTGGTTAAGAGATGTCCCATTTCTGCAGATTTTTTCGCTCAGGATTGCAGGTCCTGCTGTTGGTTGTTGATTGACCATGTCTTGATAATTTTTTCACTGTGTGTCACTGTGGGTGTTACCAGATCCCAGCCATCTGTTCGAAGTTGTGTCACCTTCTCCATGCCTGCCTGGCTTCCAGGGACAGGTCTGGCTGGAAATTACTGTGAAAAAACCATAAGCCCAAGGTTTTTGGAAACACCAGGTGGATTTTGAGGCATTTGAGCCGACTTAACCTGGTCATCTCACACCCACATGGCCCTCCCCTCCAAACAGGAGTCTTCCTTCACAGGTTTCCATGCGAATGACTTGGGTTGGAAAGACGTGTTTTAATTGTGTTCTGAATAATTTTGAGACCTGCTTGTACTTCCTGGCTCCCTGCCAAGCTGGTGCATGAACAGCCCCCACCCTGCACTTAAGAGCATCACTGGTGACTCTTCCCAAAGCCTTGCCTGAGGAGCTGGCTCCAGGGGTCAGGCCTGGGCTGGTGGCATGCAGCTGGCTGGACTCCCAAAATTGTGCATGGATGGGGATGCTCCAGCCAGGGCACCAAACCGAACCATTTGTGCCTGGCACCGGCTTGTGCCTTCACAAATCCTGCTCTCCTCTGGGATTCCCCTCTGCTGGGAACGTGCATATGTGTAAAATGCTCTCAGGCTCTGGGAGCATCGCTCCTAGAAGTGATTGGAAGTGCCTCACCCTCATGTGTATGGATGTCCTAAATCTAAGTGTATGTGTGCCTGCCTGCAAGGTCAGGACCTTGGTTATTAATAACAATTAACAATTAATTAATTATTCCCTTTGGGCAGAGATGCAAACCTCTGGTTTATCGCTGGACATCCAGTATGACAAATTAAAGAGCGCAGCATGGGCTTTTAAAGGGAATATCCTTCCTATTCCTTGGCTGGTGTTTCACATGTCAAAGTTGACTGTTTTTTAATTTTCTGGCAAACTCCTTCTTTTTCACCCTTCTTAATTTATTCAAATTTTTACTTGCTGAATTTGTAGGGATTTTGATGCTTGTTGGAGTGAATGATTAATGGCATGGGGGAGAGGTGGAAAAGGCAAGTAATCTCTGGGAGGAGAAGCTGGGTTTGGAGCAGGCGGGCTGGTGCTGGTGACAGGGGAGAGATCCCGGCCCCAGGCAGGGTGACACTGGGTCAGGGGGATAAATCCACCCCCGTGTCCAAAACCAGTGCCTGGAGGACACACACAAATCCCACCACATGAGGGGGGGAAAAAGGATACCAGGCGCAGGCAGGAATTCAAGCAATTAATCCTTTACTTAAAGAATAATAAGCAGCCAGATTTTTACATACCAAAAGTGGGAACAAGGTAAAAGGGGTTAAAAACTAAAAAGCAAGGACAGCAGACACCAATTAACACAATGCTAATTGACAATTTCCCCAAGCCTCCATGAAACATGCCAGACCTATTTCCCCAATTACTAATTAAATCAAACCACACACACAATACTAATTTTCCCAACTTCGGGAGCTCGATAGACAAATAAAATGTGAAACTAACTTAAACATGTTGAAGTGCAGGGAGAATAAGGAACTTTGAAGGAAAGGGGATAAACTTTTGCTCTGGATTTAGTCTTTAAATTTCTGGCTGGTTTAGAGAGTTGGATAGGGGATGCTAATCAAGGCAGGTACATGGTGGGGTCCTGCTTGCAGGAGGTTTTTACCACCCTGAGAGAAGGTGGATACATGAGGCTGGTCTGGTTTGCTGCTTAGTGAGAGGCTTCCTGGAAAACAACCCAAAAGGGGGTGCTTGGGCATCCTGGGTATGAAGAAGGGCATGTGTTATTTGGAGAAACTCATCAGGGCTGGGGGAGATGTGAAGGCACCAGCTCCTGCCAAGTTTGCAGAGTAATGGGATTGGGGACAAGTGTGCTGGGCCAACCCCTGGGAGTGTTCAAGGCCTGGTTTGATGGGATTTTGAGCAACCTGGCCTAGTAGGTGTCCCTGCCCGTGGCAGGAGCGTTGAAACAGGATGATCTTTTAGATCCCTTCCAACCCAGCTGTTCTATGATCCTATGCTGCTCTCACTTCTTGAAGGTTCTGGGAGATGATGGGGTGTCCTTGCTGTCACACAGGGCAGAGGCAGCCCCACAAACCTGGGCAGGAGCAGCAGAAGGACAACTCAAAGTCTTCCAGTTCGTTGTGCTTTATCAAACCACCAACCCCTCCCCCGGCATGAAATAAGGATGAAATAGTGACGCGATAGGTTAATGCCGATAATTAAAGAGAGTTTAAAACTAAGCAGGAGACTGAACTGCGTGTGTGGGTGGCTGGAATGGTTGTTTGATGTGAAAGTCAATGACTGAATTATTCAGAGAGAGTGATTTCCAAATGATAATTTTACATTTCCCATAACTGATTTTGATTTATTCCGGCAGCAACTGATAGCCCAGTGGGAGCCAGGAGGGGTTCTTGGCTCTGCTGCTGCTGCTTTCCCCACTCCTTTGGGCACAGAAAGGTGCTTGGGGCTGGAACCCACCCCTTCCTGGGGACTGACCTTTGTGTGCCCATCACTGGCGGGACCTGGATTTTTTTTTTCCAAAGGAAAAAGCCAGGGGAAGCATTTGTTTTAAGCAACCTGGCATGTTGCAGTATATATACAGTGTCTTTCTGCTTGGCTGTGTTTCTGGATGCAGAGAAGGACTCAGGAACCGTCTGGATGCCAATGTGGGTATTGTGGTGTTGGCTTTGCACCACACCTGGAAGCGCCTGGGGCTTCATAGAAAAGTATCCAGTGAAGCTTGTTGCTCTTTCTCCTCATTCCTGTTTTCTCCCAGTCCTTACAGAAGGTTTGCAACATTCACCCAACTGCTTTTTGCCACTGCCAAGCCTCTTTTTTCCCCCCGGTACGCGCTCAGGATTCTGGAGTGCAACACAGGCTGTAAGTCTCCCATGAGGAGGAAGCTTCCTGGGATGTGCGGTGCTTTCTGTGCCTCAGCATTTCCAGGAGCGTGCAGGAGCATCCTGGGTCATTCAGGGGTTTCTGCTTTTTACCCACAAAAAAGAAGTAAGGAAGGAACCATGAGCCATAGCCCTGGCCTGGGCACCGTATGCAGGGCTTGTGTCCATCAGCGTATGTGCAAGCAGCTATTTGAGACCAGGTGGTTTGGTTTTGGGGACATTTCTGCTGAGATTTGAAGAGGGAAACTACCAAAAATAGTGGAGGTCCAGGTTTCTTCCCCTGATACATTAAAAATAACCACCACTGGTTGGGGAGGCCGGGCTTGTTAACCCCTTGCATACCTGCTGGGGTGGCTGTGGTTGGCATCGTGGCAGGAGTGCTCTGAGGGGCGGGTGGTTGTTTGCTCTGCTGCCTCGTGGGGCTGCTTTGAGGCTTCAGCACTGTTTGTCCCCTGCTACAGAGGCTCAAAGTGAACTTTTCTGAACACAGAGGGAGTTTTGGTTTGGGTTAAGTTGGAAAGATGATGAAGAGAGATAAATACATTGAATCCCTGCTTTGTCCCCCTGCTCGTATATCTGGCCTGCCAGAGCCCCACATCCCCTCCCGTGGTGTGCTGCATCCCCAGGGACCTGGAGCAGAGCAGGATTTATGGCCATGCCTCCAGCTTGTGTCTTTGGGGTCTTCTGTCATCATTCTTTGCTCCTGGGAGGTAGTGGATGGCTGGAGAGGAACAGAAGACTGGGGATGGCAAGTTTTTAGGGCTGGGACTTCTGTCCTCTAGTGGGGTTGTTTTCCTTGGCATCAACAATGAGACACGTTCTGGGGACAAACATTGCCACTGCAGGGAAGGCTTTGTGCTGCCACACTCCTGCATCCTTGCAGAGACCTCTGGTACAGAACATCCCTCTCCCAGGGCAAACAGATGGTTAATTTCTTAGGGGAGGCACAGCTGCTCCAGCCAGGGAAGTGTGGGGCAGCCGGTGGGATGCACAGGGCGGGTGCTGGCACTGCTCCCTCATGGTCCAGGTGAAAGCTGCAGGTCGTTTCAGAGGAGGCTTCTGCCTCTCTTCCTGCGGTCATTAATCCTGCCCAGGGCCAGGGAGATCTCCCCTAATGAAAGCTTCAGCGAGATTGGTTTGTTGTATGGAAAAGCCTCGGTTTTGGTGAATCAGCAATTTCTGATGAAAAATCTTTTGTCTGAAAACTCCCAAGCAGCTCCGACTCTGACCTCGGAGCGGCTGCCTTCCTCCGAGCGCATTACCGCGATTTATGGCGCGCTCCCATGGTTTATTGTTCCACAGCAAGCGGAGCTGCTGGATGAGTTTTGACTACCCTTCTGGGCAGGGAGGCAGATCAGCAGCGTGGGGCTACCCAAACTTGCGTGATTTAACGCAAGTCCTTGCTGCAGAAGTGGGTGTGCTCCCAGATCAAGCAGCTCCTGGCCACTTTCAGGCTGCTCAGGTTGGGGGTGCACCTACCCTTCTGTGGGCCCAGCTCATCCCTTACCTGTTCTGGTGACTGGTCTTGCAGAAATATTTCTGGTGCCATCAGCTCTTTAATTAGGAAGAGAAGTGGTGGCTGCTGCAGGTAAGGAGAGGTTGCTGGTTTGCTTTTTTATGCCGTGGGCCTGCCAAGGTTACTTCAGTGGCAGCAAATATCCAGAGTAAGACACAGTCTCTGCTACAAAAAAGCTAGCAAAGCATCATAATAATAAGAAAAATAAATTATTTTATAGCTGTAGCCTTGGCACATTGGTACGGAAGTGTTTGCTCAAACCTGCAAGGAAACAAACCCCGAGCTTGGGATTGAAGGGAGATCTGCAGAATAACTTCAGCATCCTCCAAGTGTGCAATTACGTGAGCTGCTTCTGCATTATGAGCATCTGTATTTGCCTCTTTGAGGACCACAGCAGAAGGAAGGGGGGAGCAGAAGAGTTCAAAAAGGCTTATCCACAAAAGAGGGAAGGAGTATTATAACAGGCACTGCGTATAAGCAGGGAGAGCATCAGCGATCTACATTGCCAGGGCAGAGGGACCTGTTGTAGATGAGACCTTCCCTATATGAGAGCATCCACCCATTTTAATGGAGATGATGGTTGGGAGTTTTGGAAAATATGAAAATGCGGGAAAACACCATGCTGGATGGAGACTGCGCCAGCCCATCCTTCCCTTGTCCAACACCATCTTTTTCCTGAGATTCCCCAAAACTTTGTGAACTGTGTGTTCAGCAGCTGTGACACCGAGACACCCAAGGGTGGGGTGGCATCCTCAAGGTGCTGGGGACAGAGACAGGACCAGGAGCTCAATGCTCTGGCTGTGTAGAGTATGGCCCATCCAGAAGGCCAAGCTCCCTCCCCATAATCATAGGGAAAAGTAATCAAATTACTGCCTTTCATGTCACATTAGTGAAAATGGATACTAGTATGATGCATATTAATATAACATGATGGGAAATTGCTAATACAATTAGACCATCACATTTTATTAGTACCAGAGTGACAACTCCCACTGAAGAACAGTGTGCTCGGGCAGTGGCTGGGAGTGAGCACAAGCCTTGTGTGCAGACACAGGGACGCTTAGTTAGCTTTCCAAAAACCCACCTTTGTTTTGCCCCCAGTAAGTGCTTGGTCATCCGAGGAAGGATTCCACCATCCCTTTGTAAATATCGCCTGGATTCACTTGGAAGTGAGTCCTCATCTCAAAAGTTGTCTGCCTCTCATATAGACATTTCTCTTCCCATATATATACGCAGACATAACATGAGAAAATCAAAATATACATCTTTATAGAGGGGAGTGGTATAAATTTTTCTTAATACATTCTAGCTTTTTATATCTGTACCTTTTTCACACTTTATAGTTAAAAAATGATCCTGTGCAAGTTCTGTGGGTTACATATTGCATATCTATCTATCTGTATTCATCTAAACATACAACCCAACCATGACGGGGCGTTGGAATTAAATAGTCTTTAAGTTGTTTTTTTTCAACCCAAACCATTCTGTGATGATGCTCATCCTCGGTCCAAGGGCCACCCTCTAAGAGGAGCAGGCTTCTTTCTTAGTTGGCAGCCTGTTAGGATGAGCAGTCCTGTGACACACACCGGGATGAGATGCTTTTCCCATTGACATGTGACCTGTAATCCCAAATGGCTGAACTCCTGAGCAGAAATGGCTTTGCTGAACAGTTTCTTCCTCTGGCCAGGGGCTCTGCTTCGGAAATACTATCTATCGTAATAATATTATCTATAATCTTGGTGTTATCTATCATATCAAGAAGCATCCATGGATTTTTTATACCAGGCAGGTGCAGTTTTTAAATATGATGCCCAGATTAATGATTGTGTCTTTGTCAACTTGGAGAACGAGGGAGGGACTTGGCACTCTGAGACATAGCTATTTTGTCAGTACAGCATGGAGAGGATGGCACCAAATAGGTGAGCAAAACTGAGTGGAAGAAGAGGAGAATATTCCTTTTTTGAGGCTTAAGGCATTGGGAAATGTTTAAAGCAAAGATGTTTGCAGTTTGTTAGTTTCAAAGAGAGCCCAGAAACCTACAGCATATTGTGTTTCTGTCTCTTAATAGTTTCTGTGTCAAAAATGGCGTGATTTGTGTTTATGGCTGGTTGTCACCCCCTGAAAGAAAGTGTGTTTCTGTGTACTCACATGGAGATGTTTTCCTATGTGTGTTTTAATAACACCTTCATCAGAGGCACTTCATAAATGCAAGCTTTATGATGGTGAGATGAGTAAAGACTGATTATTTCCTATTTAGTGAGAGAAACTGAGGCCAAAGGGAAAGCTGGGCAGTGGAGAAGAGCAATGTTAACCTTAGGCTGGGAAAGCACTGGTGGGAACTTCAAGCCTAATTAAAAATGTATTATTTTTTGGGTGTAATACTCCAAATATTCCAGTAGAAAAGTGCTTGTGGTTCTGCCTATTACAATCAAATATTTATGTTTTATATTTACTTCAAAGACTGTCAGCAAAAAGAAAGTGCTTTCTAAGTAGTTTAACGTGTGAACAGGTTGCAGGCCAAGCTGGGAAAATGAGTGTGCTGATGTTAAGTGACAGAGAATACGTGAATATTTACAGGTGTAAGGTGGGTTTCCCCAACCCTTTCGCACGTGCTGGTGATGCGGAGGGTGATGGTGAGAAGGAGGAAGGTGCATGTGAAGGAGCACTCCGTATTTTCTCGCTTTTTTTATTACGTGCCAGCTTTTGTTCAGGAAATCTCCCCACCCTGTGGAGTGCCTTGGGATGCTTTGGATGCCACTGCTCACTGCAGTCCACCAAAGTCCTCCTGCCACTTCCTGAGCAAAGGACAGGCACATGCTTCAAGCACCACCAGGTATCTCTGATTATTGCTATTATTTTGGAGATGACAGTTTAGCTCTGAGTGCAGAGGGGACAATCCTGCCTGTGTTTGAATGTGTTGGACTGGTGCTGGACACAACAACTTCCCCGCTTCTTGTGTTCTAAACCAGTTTTTTTTGTGTTCCCAGTTTTCCCCAGGAAGTTTATAAAGATGAGATAAAGCTGTCATCATCCTACTGCTGTGGGTAATAACAATGCTTAACATTCCTCATCTTTGAAGTGCTTTACAAATATTAAATAATTAATCTGCCCAAGAATGGAAGAAAGAGTATCATCCTTCAATCTATACACTGGGGAGCGCAGGCAGAGAATTCCATAACGTTTCTCCAGGTCAGGGAGAGGGAGTGGAGGGGTCATGGGTCCATTACATGTGGTGTCCATCTAGGGCCACTGGCCACTGTGCTTGGATGGTGGGATCACAGCACTTGCACTGGGGGGTGAGGTGCTCTTACCTTGCTTGTGCCCCTCTGAGCAGGAAAGGAGACACGGCATTTCCTCCACCATCACCTGGAAAGCCCAGGTGGTCTCTCCAAGAAGAGACAGCCACTTTATAGGATTTCTTTTTCCCATGAGGAGTTTGCAGGGAATAACATAGCCTGTGATATGGGTGAGGGCTGGTCATGATTTGACTTGGCTGTGGGAGGTTTGAATTGGGTTGGATCCCCGGTGGGGTACCAACGTGAGGAGCGAAGGATGCAGCCACTGGATCTGGGATCACAGCCTGAGAGCAAGGATGATATAGACTTTGCTTTCCAGAGCACTAGAGACCAATCAGGTACAAAGACTGTTTCTAGCAGTTTTCCAGAGATGAGAGACTTTATACAAATACCAAGGGAAGGCCTTTAATGTAGTTAAGTTGTTTGTTTCACAAATCTGAAGCTCAAGTGACTTAAGGTCTTAACTTAGAGTGGGATGGGGAGATGGAGCTGGGAGGGCTTTCCGTGGAAATTCCGTAAAGGTGAGATGTGTTTTACATGTGGCTTGGGGGGGGGGGGGGGCGGGAAGGCAGGACATCCCAGCTGCCTGCCCTTGGCCGTGTCGGGCAGGGAAAAACAGGGACTGGAAACTGGGTTTCTCACAGCCCAGGGGAATGTCCTCAATGACTTGCTGTCGGCTATTCTGGGATGACTTTTTACCTTGTTTCTTCGGGTCACAAACTTCATCCTGGAGCTGAGAAACTTCTCCCTCTGAAAGTCAAGTGGAAATTGGTGTATTAGCAAAGTGGGCTTTGGCTATTATTTATTTTTTTTTTTGACTTTCATTAGTTTTTTTCCTAATCAAAAAGAAAAAATAAATAGCGACCAGGTTTACTCAAGATACTCTGATTTTGCCCTTTATCTTAGCCCAAGTGTGCTGTCGTGTATAGCAAGCCCTGATCTGGCAGCGAGGCCCCATCTTGTCACTTTACTTGGCTTTTCCTTTTCTTCCTCCTGTGGGTCCGGTGCTGGGCAACTAAAAACCATTCTGGCTTTCCCAGTCTTTATCTAACCTCCCCAAAGTGGGCCAGGCAAGCCTGGTATTTCCACACAATTCAAGCAGTGTTGTTTTTTTCCTCATCGCAGAGGGCAGATCCCAGAATAGAGCATAAATAAATAGATGATTTTGGAGGACTGTAGATCATTGAGCGGAATGCAGAAAAGGCTCCTTGTTTTGAAAGAGCAGCGTGAGGCTCGGCAACAATGAGTCTTGAAGCCCGATGAAAATCTTGGATGCTTTGAGGCTCTGTGTGTTGGGTGAACTTTATTTATATTTGGCTCAGGCCTGCTCATGAGTGATGCCAGTGGCTGCCAGGGTACGTGGATGGAGCTGAATAAAGCTTATCCCAGGCTGATACAAGGAAATACTGAATCAGGCTGGAAATGGTCATTTCGAAGCGTTGTTTGGAGTTTGAAGTCAGTGCAGTTTCCACAAGGAAAATCACTTTTTTCCCCTCCCTCTTTCTTTAAAGTAGCAGACCCCCCACCATAATAAATGCAGACAGCACCTGTGTTGTTATTTCCATAACCCTCCCTACCCATGGCAGGGAGTTTGGAACTAGATGCTCTTTAAGGTCCTTTCCAAACCAAACCCATCCATGATTCTATGGAAAACTGCAATAACAGTTCTCCATATATTTGATCCCCTCCTCATCTCCCAAGACTTACTTCAGTGTGCCCCTCTTTTAAGATATTTATTGCTACCAGCAGCCCCCACCTTCCTAAATGAACTGTAAAACACACCTCCTTTGCTGGAAAGAGGGGAATTTGTCAGCCCTGGAAAAGCGCAGCAGGGAAAAAAAAAATCACTTTAGAACTCCACATCAAAACTCTTGAGGGTTCAACATGTAGGTATAGATATAGTATTTATTTATTTTTTTAGCTCAGAAAATGCATATTCCCAGGGTAAACCTTTTGGTGCTGCCCAAGGGGTGTGTGAAAAGGGAGGAAAAGTGGAGGCAGCTCCTTTTTGCCACATAAATCGGGAAACTTCATCTTTGCAAAGCTCCATCTTGGAAAAGATTCAACTGATTGCATATGATGGGGCTCTGTCTTTCTTCCCCCTTCCCCTCAAATTCCCTACTTTGAATACAATGAAGTTGCTTTGAACTTTTTCAGTTATTTAACAACTTTCAAGTGGAGAAATATTTGGGGGGTTTAATATCATTTTTTGGCTCTCCCTTCCCCCCCATTTTTTTTTTTTTGGCCTCCATTCTGTTTGCTAAACAGTAATTGCAGATCTTTCCTGCCACCTTTAATACTCCCAGCTAATTATCCTGAAATAAATCTCTTTCAAGTCTGCATGCCAGCAGTTGTGGGATATGAGCGGCTCTTTCAGCTCCCGGCTGCCTGTCACTCAAATGGGCCTCAGCTGCAGCTCCGAATGATGAGTATTAGTCTCCCGCTGGGATGATTCTCCCAATCTCCCCACTTCCAACAGCATCTCCCAGGGCTGCACCACGCTCCTACCTGTTAGCCTAATCTGGGATTTTCTTCTGCTAACGCTGTTATTTTGAAAGGAGGAAGAGGATTCCTGGGAGAAAGGCACTCGGTTAACCTTTTCCTAATTGCCATTCAAAGCTGAAAGAGAAGGGGGGGGTGGGGGGAAACCCCCCACAAATAAACTGGGATGATGGGTGTCTCTGCACGGGAGGGTGGGCGTGCAGGTGGGTCCCTCGCTGACCTGCTGGAGCCAGCTGCTGGGCCAAGGTAGGGTTTTTGGGGGCAGGCTCCCAATTTCAGCAGCCTGCCCTCCCCGGGGACTCGGCTGCGTTCTTTGCAGCTTGTGTCCCGCTCGCCCAGAAACAAGGTTGTCGGGTTGTAGGCAGAGCTAAATGCTCCATCATTAATTTATTATGTGCTAGCAGTAATAGCGAGGGCTATTTTTAAATGCCACTTAAGCTCGCGCTCACACGCGGGTTTGTAATTTGACTATAGGACATGCATAAAATGACATATTGTTACGCACTTAAAGATACGGGTTTAAATGAAAGAACTATTAAACTATTAGTATTTAAAGTGCTCGCTTTTATTTTTCTCCCCCCTCTGTACGTGAGCCTTTTAACGGCTTAACAAGTGGATTGTTCCAGAAACAGCCTTGCCATGTGGATGCATCCTGTGCGGGTGATGTGATGGGGTCTGTGGTACCCGTTGCCTCTCCGGGAGCTGCTGATGGGCAGCTCAGCAGTGAGGAGTGCTTGGAAGTGCCACGGGCACCTCCTGGCTCTGGGCTCACATCCCCGAAGCCAAAGGTTTTGGTTAAGCCATTAATGCACTCCCGGGTTGCTTATGGCCTTGTGTCAGTCTTCCCAAAGGTTCCCTCCCTAAACCTGTGATGGGGCCGCATTGAATTAATTCTATTAACTACCAAAGGAATTCCTCACTGCCGAGTTGTGTTTCCTGCGCCTGTAAATCATTTTGCTGCTGCTTTCCCTGACAGTTATGCAAGTGACCTTTTGATTTCACCATGACTTTTTTGGTTTTTTATTTATGACACTGATAACCACTCTGTGGCTGTGCATCACGGTGAGATTGGGCAGTCACGTGAGATGCTCCAGAATATAGAATATTTTATAAATATGCATAAATATATACAGGTAAAAAAAGTGGAAACAGCATGAAGTTGAATGTTCCAGACTTGGACCTTGGAAACATAATATTTACACTGAGTAAGTCTTGTTAGTTTTTTAAGAGTCTATTTCTGGGTGTTTTAACTTCCAGAGGAAGCATTGCTTGAAACCTTCACTGCCTTCTAACTGAGCATCTCTTTTCTTTTGTTTAATCACCAGGCCCAGGTCTGCAGAGGCCAAGCAGACCCTGGGCTGAGTGGGAGTTGTGGATGCTCAGATACCAGAGCCAGGGATGGTATCATCTGACCCATGTAGCATCAGGGCTGTGGATTCCCCCAAGGAAAGGGGATTTAGGCACCCCACCCCCTGTGCTGGGCTTTGCAGGTGATGTGGTGCCTTGGACATGTTGCTGACCCTCTAAAAGCTCCTGGCTCCAGAGAGAGCCCTGCCCAGACATCGTGCCTTCACACCGTGATCCCATCCCAGTGGGTCTGGGCATGAAATGCTGCGAGAACAGCAGCTATTCCAGGCTGGGAAACCATGTTGGCATCCCAGCGCTTGATTTGTAAGTCTAATTAGAAGTCAGAAGTGTCAATGGCGCAGCACTTGCAGCCACAATTATAACACCTGCAAAAAAAGGAGCCTGTTTTTCCCAATTGGCTCATCCTCTGGGTGCAAGTCTTCTATAAATATCGTGGTCTGATGAGGAGAGCTGTCTATAAAAACCTGCAAACCAGAGGAGATGCCCGCTCTGGCCCTTGTAACAAACCAGAGGCATCGTGGTTGGCTTGTGCAAGGTTTTGCCTAAGTAATAAATTGAGGTTTCCTGCGAAACATCTGGTCGATTCAGCTCTTATCTCGCTCCACAAGAGGTGAAAAAACCCTCTGTGGTTCTCCTTTGGCATGTTACAAATATAGGTACTTATTTGTAAGGAAACACCAAAATAGAAGTGTTGAAGTATCCTCACATTTGTTTCCGTGCTGCACTAAGTATGTTTTGGGGGTGTTGGTGTAGTGCCCTTCTCAGTCCTGGTCACGCAGTGCAGAACAGACACCTCATTTTTAAATGGAGGCTGTAGTGCTCCTGCCTTTACGCTCTGCCTTTTTCACCTTCTGCAGCTTAATCCCCAAACCAGACTTGATTTTTGGAGCTGTTGAGTTCTTGTAACCCAAACCCAGGGTCGTATAATTTGGCCTAAGCCATCCAGTCCCCATCAGAGGGCAATGTATGATATGTGTGCAACTTAGGTGCTAATGTATTCCCTAACATCTCGGGATGTGGTTGAATCTGGTTCAACATCTTTGCCTATCAGGGATGATGTAGCTCAGTTGATATCTAATTGTCAGCTTCACTTGCATCCTTTGAAGTCTGCTCCTTCTGCTTTTTTGTTGTTTTGGGTTTTTTTTTTTTGGTGCCTGGATCTTCCCATTTGGTTTGTGTTCCCCATCTTTTTGTTTAAATTGTGTCCTATCCATTATTCCAATTTCTACCCTTCGTCCAAGGGTACCCTTCCCAAAACCAATGTGAGGAGGGGAAGGGGAAAAAAAAAAAAAAAACCCCAAAAGAAAATTTCTGATTCCTTCCACTGCTTCCTTCAGGAAGGCTGGTGTGTTTGCCCACAGCCTTCCTGAAAGAAACCAATAAATAATGCTCCTCATCCCCTTAAAAATTAAATTAAACCCAAGTTTCTCTGGGGAGGAGGATAGGTTAATTACAAAGAGCTACCAGTGCCATAGCAAAAAAAGGCTCCTTCATTTTAATTTTTAATATTTCGGATGAAACTTAATATCTGATTTTTTTTTTTCCAATCTAATCAGTTTAGAAGGGGAGAAGCTGCCAAACACAGTAACATTATTCTGCCCCAAAACTTCTGCCAGTTAATTCCTTGCAGCGTTTGCTGGGGACACAGCAAAGGGGTAGATGGTGCCACTCCAGCCAAAACCTGGATGATGGGGAGACTCATCATGTACAAAACATTTACGTGTCTGGGTATGAAAGGTGGTAGAAAACCTTGGTGAAGCCCCAAGGGTCGATGGGAAACTGCGTATGGGATTGCCTAGGAGGAAGAAAATGTCACATTTTTATTTGAAAACTGGTATCTCCTGATGTTCACAAGCCACGTGTTGGCCACTTGGGAGTGAAACTGTCCCAAATAGGGATTAAACTGGATGCAAAGTGGGAATTTAAAGGCTCACAAATCCGGCCTGAAAAAAACCAAACCCTAACAAAACACTGTTATCTATCATATGTGGGCAATGAAGTAGGTGAAATATTTTCAGTTAGTTGAAAACATGAGTAAAATAACTCAGAAGTGAAGAGTTTGGGGCATGTTTAATAGGAAGTATGGGAACGGCTTGATAGTTCTTGTAAGTACTGTTGTTGTTCAGCAAAATGGAACATTTTATCTCTGTTGTATCTGTTCTGCTGAATGTCATGTTCCCCTTAGCATCTATCCATCCCCTTAGTATTTATTGAGCTCTGTAGCTACACCCAAATTTATTGCATGCATATGAGTGTTTGAGTGTGCATTCAAGTTTTCCAGGAGGTTGCTGCTGGCTGCCTCTTTCCAGGGTGGGATAGTGGGAAGTGGTTAAATATCCACGGTGAGCTTGGCTGCCTGGTGCAAGCAGGGGACCTTGACTCTACATGTTTTGGGGAATAATTCTTACTGGAAAATTGCAGTACTAAATCATTAACTTCTAAGGAGCTGAAGGGGGGAAAAAGGAGAGCTCACTCAAAGGATCCCAGCGTGTTGCCCCTGGATTGCTCCGTGTTGTTCTGCTTATGATATAAACCACTTAAAATGCTTCTTGGTGCAGTATGTAGGGCCGGGGCCGGGCCACTTAGAAACTCACCCTCCTCCTGGCAGTGATGTCATCTTTATGCTGGAGACATGACTTTAATGAAGCAGTGAAAGGAAGAAAGGCACGGCATGATTTCAAAAGGGGGAGGGGGGGGGGGGGGGGTGGAAATTAAAGAGTAAACTGCCTGAAACTAAGCCCCTAAGTGAGTGGAGAAGCACATGTGTGTCAGCTGCCTTCTCCAGCT
>JAWWEU010000111.1:2694690-2729690 GCA_035583155.1 Acropternis orthonyx
CTTGCCAAGGCCATGCTTTGGGTACCACGGAAGACATTGTCCTGTCTAAATGAGGTCACATGGCAGGAACAGAGGGGTTTATTAGGGGGGAAAAAAGGCTCTGGTGTTCAACCGGAGACAAATGGTATGTCTTTGTTAATTTAAATGTGCAAAGCAGCTCTGTGCAGTCTGCAGAAGGGGGTACAAGTTGAGCCCTGTGTGTTCATCCTCCAGCAATCAGTTCTCAGCCATGAAGAGGTGATGGGAAGAGCACGGGCTTGGTTGGTGTTACTTATTTTATCAACACTCTTGGTAGATAGAAGGGAAGTTGCTCTTCAGAGGGTAGCACAGAATTGCAAAAAAACTCCCCCTCCCACCCCAAAACCCCCTCCCAAACTCTCAAACCAGCTACCCTATCCAAACTGAGCCTGGATAATGAGGCATCAGGAAGGAAAAAAAAAAAATCTGTAAAGAATTTGTCAACCTTGTAAAACAGGAACGAACTTGAGTGTTCACTGGCACTTGCAGTGAGCTGCTGGGAAGGGGGGCTGGCTCTGGTGGTCCTGGCCAGGCCCCCCCGGGAGCTGGCAGGGACATGGCAGTGGCAAAGCCACGGGGACAGCAGATCCTGCTCTCCGTGCAGCTCTTCGAGGGTCCGCGTGTTTGCCAGGGCTGGTGCCAAGTGCTGTGTGGTTGGGGTTGTTTTCCTTTTTTTTTTTTTTTTTTTTGGTGTTTCTGTGTGCCTTCCTGCTGAGAGGTGGCTCTTTTGACATGTTGTTATAGTGATGGAAGGAGCACGGATACACATTCCTCCGCTCTGCGCGCGAGACATATGGGAGCCAGATTGTACCTGTCACAAGTTGCCAACCTGAATTTCTGGGGTATAAGGGGACACATTCCCCAGGGAATTTCCACTTGACGTTCTTGATTGCTTTGCCTAATATTTGTTTTGTGACCTTTCCATTAGCAGATATGGCGCACGGTGCTCGGTGCCGCTCGGGGAGCGGGCGCGTCCGGCTCGCACCGATTCCCTGGGAGGTTCACCATGGAATTGCACGGGCAGCACCACGCACTGGACCCATCGTAGGGGGAAATTTGACTCTCCAACTCAGTGCTGGATATTTGGTGTCACTTTAGGAGGTGTTTCCCTTCCAAAGTGGCTGTTGGGACCACCCAGAGGTGGAGCATCTATAGCCAGGGTGCAGGGCAGAATTAATCCAGATTCCATTGGTTATTCCGTCTTGGTCACGGGGCTGCGCTGCTTTGCTGGGGCATGTGTTGGGATGTGCAGGACATGCCATTCCAGGCTGGCTTCCTTGGAGGAATGGGACAAATGCTTGCTGCTGGCCCCTTCCTCAGGGTTCCCATCATGTGAGCACGTGCCTGTTGTATAGACTGTTAAATCTGTCTGCTCTTGAAAAGGCTTTCATTTGAAAATTGGTTTCAATTTTATTGGAATAATCAGTATTATTTTAGAAAAATCAATATATCATCAGCCTGAAGCAATTTGTGGGGGTTTTGCGGCTTACTGAATTTAAAAAAATAAAAATAAAAAAAAACACCCTTTGGGTTTTGCTCCGGATTGATAGAAGAATTTTTAACTGTCAAAATTGCCAAATCTGAGAAACAAAAGCCATAGCTCTGGCCACAGGAAGGGAAAGGCAGGTGTGCTGGGCTGGAGGCTGGGCATTTCACCCCCTGCACAGGGGATGTCTCTCACTGCCCCTCGGTGAGCGAGAGCAGAGCCTGGGCCCTCTGCCCACCCCGTGCAGATGTTCTCCTGGTCTCGAGGTAACAACCCTGTACAGATGATGTTTATGCCAGGATCATTTCTGCAATTGGGTCTGCAGAGAGAACTCAACTCGCTTCGCCTCCCTCCCTGACCAGCATCCTGCTCCTGATAGGTGTTAGTGCTGCCTTGCTCTGGGACTGCACTTGTGGATTAATGAGCTCAAGAAAATGTCTTGTGAATCCAGACTTTTTAGTCTGGATTTTACTTTATGTAGACAATAGAAGGGGGAAAATTCATGCTGCTGTGTGAACTTAGTTGCTCCTGTAACTCGAAAGCCAGGATGATCTTTCTGAGGTAACACTGAGTGAAGCTGATTGGAAAGACCCTGGAGTTCTTTGGGAGGGGGAAAACCTTGGCGTGGCAGAAAGGCCACTCAAGGAAAGAGACCTGCTGGGATTGAACTCCCTCAGGCTGGTGTTACAGGTCAATTCCAGTGCCAACCAGCACGGGAGAGATGCCAGTAGGAGCAGGGGAGACCTGCACTGTTCCAGGCTGGACATTGTGTCTTCCACCACGCCTCTAGGATTGTGGTGCTGCTGAATCCAGGAAAAAAATGAAAGCTTTCCAACTTGCTCATCCTTCCTCCTGTGGCCATGGCATTCTGTGATGCAGGAGGGGCACTCAGGACTTTAATTATCTGTATGTGCAGTAGAAAAGTTGCTGAGGAAGGAGGTGCTGTAGTCTGGGAACTGGTAAACAAAAGAGCTATCCCTAGGGGTGGATTGTTACGGAAAAAAATTCCCCTTGGACCAATACTGCCCATTTCCCTGTGCCTTCTGCATGTCCGTGGTGTTTGTGGTTCATCAAGTCTTAACCTGTATCACAGAATGGTCCTGTGAGGACCCTTGGCACAGTGTCCAAGTTCCTCAAAATGTTTAAAAAATAAAACAAAACCAGGGGTGAGAGGGTGGCAGAAACCTGCCCTGGGCTGAACACCTCCACTGGGATGTTTTGTTTTGGGAAGAGGCAGCGGAGGGAAGGGGGTAGGTGGATGAGAAGGAAGCATTACCAAACCAGCCCACACACACATATTTCATCCTATCGTTTATCAAAGTTTTATGAGCATCTGGTCTTGGCCCCAAAATCTATTCAGCTGAGGGATTTTTTTTTTTTTACTTTTTTTTCAATCCGAGTTTGACTACAATCAGGATCTGCTGTAATTCTACTTGGTTTTTTTCCCCCCTCTGTTGATTTTCCCTGGGCTGGGTTTGCATGGCCAGGGCTCCAGCCTGGCTCCACGTGCGGCACATAAACCACGTGTGACATGGAGTGGCTGCTCACGGATTTTTATTTCCCAAGGGAGAATTTATCCAGGAGTGTCTCTGTTACTTAAAAACACTTCCTCATCCTTTCAAAGCCAGAGCAAGTGGCTGTGTGGGGCTTGGCAGCTTTGAACAGACGGGGAGGAAAAGGGCAGGGAGAGGTGGGAATGGGCAAGAAGAGCCAGTTTTGTGTTATTTCTCCACAAAACAGGAGATCTCAGGCAGGTTTAAGTTGGGTAAGGCTCTATTTTGTTGCCATGTATCACAGAAGGACATACTAGGGGTTGGGTTTGGGGGTTTTTACCACTTTATACATGGAGCAATCCCTCAAGGCTTCTCTCAGTTCTCCCAGCTCATCTCATCAACATCCATGTACACATGGCCACATGCATTCACACACAGCTGAAGGAAAATCAAAGAAGTTTCACATGCTACAACAACTTTGTTTTGGGTTTGTTTTTTTTTTTTTTTTAAATTCACAGCCTGGCTTAGCAATATCAGGTCCCTGGGCATCAATTCCCATCTTCCCTTGATTTAACAGTTCCTCCTGAGCAAGCCCCAGAAAAAGTTGTAGGAATATCTGGATGAACTTCTAGACAAAAACTCCCATCAGTTGTTGAAGAAGGTCTTTTTGTTTGTCGGCAGCTGATTATTTTCTTATGTATGTGAAGAGGTGATAGAATTGTTCAGTGACTTCAGTGCAGTGATAACTTTTGTCCATCCAGAGAAATCCTCGTTCCTGGGATGCACTCCAGGGCAGAGCTCAACCCTATTTGACTCGTGGGTAATTTCAAACAGTGTCTTAAAGTTTGTCTTAAAAAAGGAAAGGAGAGAAAGGAGGGAAGAGGAAAAGGAAAGAGAAGGGGAACGAAAAGAAAATAAGGATGTGAGCAGGTGAGCTCCGGTGTTATATTCAACCTTTAATTTCAGGATGCATTTCCACAATTCTGCCAGGACTGCAGACCCTGGAGGTTTGGAAGCTATTTGGGGGTTTTGGGAAGGCTTTTTGGTCTGACGTAGCCAGGCATCCCAAGATGTTACACACACATCAAGGCTCACAGTGAGCTGGTTTAACCAGGTGGGTTTGCTCAGTGTAAGGGACTTTATCCCAAAGTCCAGGCAGCTTAACATGGAACGAGCATCTTATTTCACATTTATGTAGCTTCAGAGCTGTTTGTGTTTTTAGCAAATTGCTTTCTTTTTATTTTTGGCATGTTGAAGAACACACCCCCTCCTGCTCCTAATAGAGGGAGATGGGGAGGGTGGAGGTCTCAGATGTGCTCCCAGATTTGTGCCACAGCCCCTTCCAGCAGCTCTGAGGCCACAGGCAGGTCAGGAGAGAGGACTGTTCTGTGAGTCCATGAACTGCTGGTGTTGTTCCAGAAACATCTCCCTGGGCACCCTGGCCCCGTGCTCTGGATGGCTCCCAGCCAAGGGCATTGAGAACCACGAACTCCCACCTGATTTCCAGCAGAGTCCTAAATACTGGGCCTTTCCCAAAACTCTGCTGTAACACCCGGAACTTCAGGCTATATCAGAAATCCTAAGGCCACAATCCTAAGAAAGGGTCTTGAGTGCACTGACGTGGGATATACAGAGCTCACTTGGTGGCTGTATTTTTAATACGTTATTTAACATATTTAATGCATTATTTACATATCACATTGAAAGTTCTGCTGCCTTGTGTGTGTGCGCTGTGTTACACCTTGCCCTGAGTATTATGTGGCAACCTCCCTCCTCCAGGAAAGGTGATGGATCCCTGAAACCTCACCACTAAAATGCGTGGGGGGCAAGGAGGGGAAGGGAAAAAACAGAGTTTCCAACTAAAAATATCTGCTGTTAAACATTCAAGTTGGCCAAATAGCAGACAAATAAATACTTTAAATATTTTCCAGGTCTAATTGTTCCTGTATTTAGTCTGGGCTCTGCTTTACTGAACAAAAGTGAAAACAAGTAAAGTAGATGATAAGCATAAATAGCTGGATTCTGCCAGAAATATTTAGAGTTTCTGCACTGCAGGAACCACACATGGGGTTTGTTTTTCCCTGGCTCCAGCCCTTTTGTCTGAACATTTATATATTTCTTGGGCCCACTAAGTACAGCCAAACTGCTCCAAGATTCCCTGAGTGCAAACAGCCCAGAAAGTGAGCAAAGGTAGGAAGGAGAAGCAGGCATTGCAAATCTGTTCCCTAGTCCAACCTGTGTATTTTGTGGGATAGATCTGCTCACCTTCAGGAGCATAGTAAAGAATAAGGACCTGAGAAAATGGGCATTTAGGAGGTATGAAAAAAAAAATCTTGGAAAAAACCCAAACAACTAGGACTAAAACTCTAGTTGGATAAAAATTGGAATGGCCATCTCACAGAAATACCCAAATTTAAATATTACAGATTCAGCACTTTTTGTTCCAGAAGAAATTATGCAAATTTGAATTTAATAACAAATTAAAAAAAATTTAAAAAAAAGAAGCAATTAATGCTGGCATTTTGATATTCCCACTGATTGCCCCGAAATGCTGCTTGGAGAATTGTGCTCTGTGGTGGCATCCATAGTCTGGAGCAGAGAAATAAATACAGCTTGGAGCAAGCCAAGCCCTGCCACGGGAAAGGCCCTGGAAATGCTGAACCCTTTGGAGTTATTCTGACCATCTAAATATTTCTGATGAAGTTTGAACAGGCCCGGAAGAAAATAACTTCATTTCCTGGTAAAAATGTGAATATTCCCCGGGGAAAAAAAAATCAATACTTCCTTCTGGATAATTTAGATTTGACAGAAACACCTTTTGGTGCTGGAAACATTGGTTTGATTTAAAATTCCTGAGCAAGTCCCATGATAGTTTATGTGGCATTTTTTTTAAGTGGACCTGTGGAAATCTCTTGCAGAAAGGTGACAAGGGTAAGCTCTTCCTTTTGCTGTGAGGAAGAATAATGCTGTCATAGAAGTCTGGGCAGCACTAGGAGGACAAGCTCTCAGTTTTCCTGTGAGGAAAAGTTTATTCCCCATTTTATAGCTTGATGGCAACTCAGTGAAAAGAAAGATGAACATAAGGCTTTGATTTGGACTCTTAAAACTGATTATCCTTGATAATTTTGCCTCCCTCAGGCTCTGTGGAAATCTCTTGTAAGGTCCTGGTGGGAGGACAAGGTGTTGTCTTTAGGTTTTCACTTGACCTGCAGGGACCATGGGATTGGGTTTTTCTGCCCAAAGGACCTTCTGAAAGCTGGGAAGAGCCAGCTGGGGTTGTTGATTGTCTCTGAAAGACTTTAGGTCTGTGGTCCAAAGTGAAGCCATGGAAAGAACCCCATTTTGGGAATCAGATGGGCTGGTGATGCCTTGTGCGTGTTGCAGCAGGGACCCAAAATGGCTTTTGAATGTTGGTCTCAGTAGATGTGTAACCATTCCCAGAGCAATCACCACCAAATTAAAAAATGGCATCAGGAAAAATTATTACTTCGGGGGTTTTAGCAAATTTTAGTTTTAAGAATATAATTACTCAAGTCAACATCATTTGCTGAAGTGGGTAATTCTTTATTGGATTGTGGTTTGACTTGAATCAGCTCTTTTTCCATTCCTGTTGTGCAACCTTCCTGTAATGCCTAATTTGCTTTTCTAGACACTTTTCTTAGAACAAGTAGCAACCCAGAAAAGCTTTCGCTGCTTTTAGCGTCTGTTTTTAGTAAAAATCCAGCATGTGGGGGGAAAGGCAGGCTGAGTTCCCCTGTGCATCCCCAAACCAGGGACATTTTACTACCACGCAGCGGCTTCCAATTGCTCAAAGCCACTTGCAGGGCTGCTGGTGCTGCTGGGCGCGTTGCCTTGAATTATTCCACTGTTGCCACGTGTGTTGGTCAGCAGGAAGAACCTGGGCATGGAGGACACCCTGGTAATTGCACAGAGTCCCCGTGGCTGAGCGTGCGCTCCAAATGGCTGCGCTGAGCCCCCTGAGCAGCACTAAGGGAACTTGTCTGGCTACCGGAATGAAAATCGGGAATTCCTGCCAGCTCTGCTCAGGCTTAATTTCTCTCTATTCCTGTATGGCACCACCCACCCTCAGGGAGATAGAGATGAGATGGTATAATCTCACAAAGTACGGTTACCCTTAAAAAGGGAGTGTACAGACCCAGGATCCAAAGGTGAAACCAACTCTTACTGTGATTGCTCTGAACTTACCAAGTTCAAGGCACCTTTAGGCTAAATGCGAACATCGCACATTGAATTATCTCGTCCTGTAATAAATTTAGTGTTCTTTGTGGTCTAAAAACGTCCTTTTTTATCTATGAAAATGTCCTGGTTGAGGTCAATACAAATAGGCTCCGACACCCAAATTTAGGTTTGTGCTTTCACATTGGATACTAAAATCAAAGGGATGGGAGGAGAATGATTGTTTCCCATGGCTGAAGAGCAAAGTAAATGCATTACCTTAATAATACTAGTTGTGAGATGCAGAGATAAGAGAGGTGGGTGGGGAGCAGCAGTTCCCATCTGAGCCCTAATGGGGACTGTGGGAAAACTTCAGTGAGCAAACCCCAAACCGGGTGAAAATCATTGCAGCTTGAAACCCATTGCACACCCTGGCTCAGGCCAAGCTCGTGGAGGTTTTGCAAACCTTTTGATGAACCTGGGCTGAGTTTTAAGCTAATCTGTCCTGAGTTAGAGTCAGGTGGAAGTGCTCTTGTTTGGGCCGAGTTATGCTGTGTGTTTGAACTCGAAAGTTAATGTGAAATTTAGGATGTGAGAAACTGACGCAGACCCAGAGAACTGAAAAAGATGTTTATAGAGCTTGGTAAGACCAGGAGACCACCTGATTTGCCCTGTGTCATTGTTCTATTGAATTTGATGTAATTCATGGTTACATTTAGAAGGGCTCAGCCAATTCTTGTTTATGCCTGTTCTCAGAAATTCTCGTTTATATGCTGTTCCCATCACATTGTTGGAGGGCAGATCCGTGTTAAACACTCAGAGTGACAATGAAATTGAACCAAGATGGAATTAGTTCTCCAGATTTTATAACTTTTTCTGTGCAGGAAGAGTATTTCTGCTGATTCAAACCTAGACAAAAGAGTACAGTAACACAGAATGGTTTGGGATAGACGGGACCTTAAGGATCATCTATTTCCAACCCCCCTAATTCATGGCAATAATATTCCTTTTAAGAACAGAGAAGCCTTGTGGAATACCCTCTGTCCTACCTCTGGGCATGATGAATGTATGTCCCACAGTGCTTCTTTCTCTTTGGTGACATCCCTACCACGGTGCATCTCTGGCTGAACATTTTCTGTGCGGTCCATCTTTTCCAAGCAGATGCTGCTGCACAGATGAAAAAACTACCAAGCAGCATCTATTACCCCCGGAGCTTGCACTGCTTTTGTTATCTGGGCACGTTAAAACCTGCCTTACACCTGCTGAGGCTGGCTGCTAAGGATGTGGGTGGCCTTTCACTCCACCACCTTCAAGGAGAAAAGGCAGCTTGTAACAGGTCATCTGGTGGAGCAGGAAAACTCAGACCTGCCTGTTTAGGGTTTTTCCCCCAGAAAATAATACACGTGGTCTCACAGTGAACTGAAAAAGCATCACGTAGGGGAATACATGGTTAAAACCACATAAAAAGGTAACTTAAAAAAAAAAACCCCAGACAACACAACTCTTGAGTCAGAGTTATGTTCAAATGTTCAGCTATGCTCTCAGCTGATTTTGTTTAAGGGAATTCCTGGCGAATCTCAGGGAGTTTGGCCAGGTGATGCTGGCGGTGTGTGGATGTGGCTACTTGCACTCAGAATATGAAGTTGGCTTAATGTTTTCTCCAAAAACCCCCCCCCAAATTAAAAATGTGTGCTGATTTCAGAGGAGCATGTCCTGTGAATGAAATGCTTCGCTTTAGGGTGATATGTTGTGACTTCTGAAAATTTGAAATACCTGTTATGGATCAGCTCTCACTTAGTGGGGACTGTATTTGTCAGGTAATGATTGAAGCTGCAAATCAGTATTCTCCAAGCCTGGAATTTCCAATGGGGAGGCAGATAGCTGCAAAAACATCAGTTTTAAGAACAAAATAAAATGAAACAAGCAGTAATAAAAGGGAAAAAAGTACTTGACAGGCAAATTTGGTGTTACACGTTCTGCATTTCTTTTCAGTCTTTCAAACTTTCTGAACACTGTAATTTGTTTCTGGTGTTAGCATCACTGTCATCAAAGATGTTGGACTCTATTAGCTCAGCTGTCTAAGGGATGTCTTTTTAATAAGGAGGAGAGTAGAGGGGGAAAAAAAAAACCCCACCCCACCAACAAGTTCAGCCACTTGAATTTAAGCATAATCACTTTTCTTACCATGTCTCTCATTTGCAATCGAGGCAAAGACAGCAGGAGAAATCTCAGTCAACTGCTCGCTTGCCCCAAGACAGGCAGAGGCTTTGCATTACTTGTGGTTTCTCTGAGGTTACACTCTCAAGGCAGGAATGTCGCGTGGAATGACTTGTGCCACAGCATGGACTGAGATTTGGGTTAAACAAAACCTGTCATTTTATGCAGCACTTCAAAAGTTCCTCTCAGCAGCTGTTTCTTTCTACCTGTAATTTTTTCCTAGGGTAGGGGTGTAGGGGTCCCTCTCTCCAAATTTGTCCCTAATAGTAGCTTATTCAGCCAAAACCAGAGCAGATGTAGGATGAGAAGTGTGAGGAGCACCAGATGAGCCCATGTGAGATGAGGGAGAAGGTGTGGGTCCTCCTGGTTGAGGCTGTACACTGAAACAGAAGAAATCAAGGTAGACCTCAGATTCTGTATGATCTCCCCACCTCAGCATGCCACATACACCTTCTCAGACAGTGGTGTTGGTCCTCTTTTTCTGTTTTTGCGTATTGGCTATAACAGTGTGAGTGAAAAGTGCTGGGCAGTGATGCCATGCCGGTGTCCTGCTCCTTGGCTGGCAGATCCCTGAAAACGCCCTCTTGGCTCAGGAGTTACTGCCTGCCAGAGGTCAGGAAATAATTCACCATCGTGCCATGGTCTTGCTTTGCCTCTTTTCTGTTGGTGGTTATCAGCAGGATATAACCTTTCTCAGATGAGTTATTTATTTGAAATGATTTATCAATTAATTCTGTTGATGAGTTAGTAAGTAGCTCAGTTTTGCATATGTAGTCAAAGCAGAACACAGGTTGTCTTCAAAGCTGGATGGGGCACATGGTGTTTTTCTGTTGGGTTGAGGAGTATAGCTCTTTCAGACAGGTTTCCATGGCCAACATGGAAACTAAAGCATGGAGTGTTAACTTTCTGTAAGCATCGCTCGTATTTACTTGACATTTTCTTTTCTTTGGTGTCCTCCCTGCTGGTACTTTCTTGCATTGGAATAATCAAAGGGGACACAAAGTGAGCCCAAACTTATGTGCATGAAAATTTCAGTGAATATTCCTCAGAGGTATTTGCAGGGTGTCAGCAGCTTCACTCATGTCTGTTGTTAGCATTTTTGTTTTAGGCAGAACATGGGACAGAGATATTTTGAAATTGTTAGGATTCCAACTTTTTTTTCCTAGGTTCTAGGGCATTTGCCACTCAACTCATGTATCAGCAATTATGTTCTCATGAAATCCTCTATATAAAATGAACATGACAGAGGATAAGGGTGGCTCTTTCCCACTGTTAATTCTCTACTAGGAAAAAGGAAAAAAAAATCCGGTGTAAATCTTTCCAGTGCTACTAATGTGATTTACCTAAATATATACTACATACTGAAGGATGTTAGATCCACGGGTGAACCTTGAAGGGAACGAAAATCACTTGTGTGGTCTCTGCTATCTCTTGATCATGTACTGTTTGGTGAATTTGAGGTGTTTGGGGACAGGGTCTTGGAGATCCAGCACCTGCTGGATCCAAGGGATTGTGGAAGATGCAACACAGTAAGTGAGAGACAGAGTCTGTCAGGATTGAGCCACAAGTGATGGAAATGTGGTCTGGGTAAATTTGTTCCTGGTGGAAGAATTACAGGATTTAGGATGGATATATGTCAAAATGAAGGGTTTGCTGCAGGGAAGTGTGTGGGACGAGACTGGATTTACTCAAGTAGGTAGGGACATGGGGTCTTCGGAGTTTGCTTGCATTAGGAGGATGACAGCAGGAGGTTGTGGTGTGTAAGTGGAGGTGACTGCCCTGGGCAGTGTGGAATGACTTTCCTGAAGTGGTTGATGTTTTGCTGGCTTGCTTGTGGATGCAAAGTCACATCTTTACACATTTTCAGCAGCACGTGTGTTATAAACATACCCTGAAAGAAACGTTTTGTCTGCAAGGTGAGGAACGCAAGCAGCCCCTAACTGATTGTGTTCCCACAGGCTTTAGTGACTTTGCTGCTTTCATCCTTGGAGAAGTTTGTTCTGGTGCACTTGGAAACTTTCCTTCCAGTTCCTTTACCATTTATGATGACTTTCCTTTTCCCGCTGAAGGTGTGAATTGTATTTTCAAATACTGAAAGGCTGCTCACCAGAGGCAGAACCTCTGGAGGAGGAAGCTCCAGTGGGAGCTCTGTGTTTTCTTGGGGGGTGTGGCAGTGCTGGCATTCTCTGCTCAGTGGTCAGGGGACTCATTTGAGCAGAGGATAACCCAGATTCCAGTTCTCTCTGTCTGACTTGGATTTAGAACTGTTTTCCATAATAGCCCCTCCAAAGAAATATGCTATCTGGAGAACCTCTGCCAAATATCTTAGTGGCACTTGAGGCTTGGGCTAGTTAGTGGCACCAAGTGAAACAAAAGCAACTCCCTGACGATAGCAGGAGCCAGACCCATTGCAAGTGAAAATGATTTTCAAATGTGAAAATATGCCATCTGGGTCAAGTAATGCTTATGAAAAATTCTCAGGTGTCAGTTGGATATGCTCTGTGAAGGAACTTTAATTTAATGGGACTCAGTTGAAAAGAAGCAATCAAGGAACAGTGGGAAAGCTGAATGCCCAACATAAATACCTTCAGTTCCAGCCAAACAATGCCATTGCTGGGCTGTAATCAGGAGAGGACTTCCAAGCAATGCCTGGAGATGTCCCTTGCCAGTTGGTTCAGGTAATGCACTCCCACGACTAATGCCTTGAGCAGATCTGGGTACACAGATTACTCTTTACTAATCCCTTGCCTTCTTAGTCATCCTCAAAAGACTCCTCAAAGCAGTACCCAAACCCCGGGCACTTTTTGCAATAAGTAAATGTTCTGTTGGTGATACAAGTTGTGGGACACAGAATTCAACTTTGCTTTGGCTGTGGTTCGCTTGAATGATCTTGACCAGATCTTGAAGGGTTTGAAAGGCTAATCCATTCATTCCTATTCCAGACATACACAGATTAGGCTTCTGTTGAAACAACTTGCACTTTTGAAAATAGCAACAAAACTGCAATCGGCTTTGCGTGTGTCTTAAATTTCCAGCCTGGAGAATGATTCTGGCCTTTGTGCCCTTCCTTTTCTGCCTTCCCTGAGGAGCACAACTGTGCTGGTCAGTCACAACACGCTCTCTTCAGCTGGTAAATTCAGTAGCTGGAGGTTTCAGGCATGGTTGCTTCTTGATTTCTGATTTGGGTACACAGTATAGTTTCAGTATGAGGTGAGCTGATGGGCTGTCTTGTGTGTGGGCTTCAAGTGCAGTTTATCTTGACTCAAAATTTACTTTTTCTTTTGCAGATTTTGAAACAAGTCTCTTAAAAAAAAAAAAAAACTACCAAGAAAAAACAAAGGGAGAAAAATAAAAGCCTAGTGGCTTTGAAATAGTCGCTTCTCATTTCTCCTTTCACTATATTAGGTGATAACAGAAATGTTTCACAGCCAGATTGTGCACTGGTGCAAGTGGAGACGTGCTGGGGTGTCTGGTCTTGTGTACATCCATATTCATCTATGCAGATATACCCACCATCCCCACGCATACGTGTGTGTGTGGACACCTGCACCCAGCTGTGGCCGCCTGTACTTAGCTGATGAGTTCTGATTAAGGGGTTGTTAATTTTCATGTCAGTCTGTGGATGCGTCTCCTGTGCTGTGAGCTGAAGGTAATGGTGTGCTGGGGAGCTGTGCACAGCCTACACGTGTGGGTGTCTGTTTATGCTTGTTGCCAGCCATGAAGGTCAGAGCCTTGAGAGGGTGGTACCTGAACTTCACTTAGACTCAGAAAGCTGAAAGTACATTTCTCTTAAGGAACTGGATCTGAAAGGGGTCGTCTGGTGAGTGCCCATACAGAGTGAGACCAGTTGTCAACCCCTGTGTGCACCTGCCAATGTGTACACGTGTGCAACCATTTATATACATATAGAACCATTAAATGGACATATGCATGTGCATATCCATGAAATGCCAGTCACAGAATGTTCTGGGTTGGAAGGGACCCTAAACATCGTCTTAAAAACATCTTAAACGACTGGACAGTTTCCTTGTGTAACATGGTGCAGAATAAATTTCTCCTGTAGCGCCCGGCTTGTCCAGCTCCACCTTCCAACCAGTTTTCTTTGAGACAGTCCTTTGCGTGCAGCAAAACGATTATCCTGGGCGCGTACCAAAGACTTTGGTATATTTTGGTGGTGCATTTTTATCTCTGTGAACATGGGCTTCACTTCACTGTTGCTGGGACTTTAAAGGCAAGGATGCCTCATGCAGTCAATAGATCTGACAGACTGTTGGAAAGAGATTTCAGCCCTGAACAGAAAAGTTCTGGTAAGCTCACATGGACTGTTGGCCAGCCCCCTTTCAAAAGGAGGATGTTAATAAGTACCTGCCTCTGAATTGCTGGCAAAAGTGGGTTTTTTGACATGTTTCTGCTGTTGCACCCACCATGGAAATGCACCTCACCAAGAAGAACAACTCCATGGTCACTGACGGTAGGCTTGACCCACATGGATGCCTTGCCCAGGCTGGGCTGTGAGCGGGGGAATCCTCCACGGAGTCGGGGATGCAGCGGGTATTACAAAGGGTGATTCCTTGCTGCATATTTACAACCCGCACGGCAACGTCTTGCTGGGCAGTCGGCCTATGTGGGCTGCATAATGAATGAGCGCCGTCCCCGCCATCCAACGGGCTGCCAAGGCATGGAAACTATACGTCTTGACTTAAGACTATAGCGGTGCGACCCTTCACGTGGGCTGCGTTACACTGACAAAGAAAAGGGCTTTTTGTATTGTCTCTGCCAGGCTGACCTTTAGAGTGTTTACTTTTCAATCAGCTTTAAGCGGGCAAGCTTGAACTCCCCGGCGTGAGCAAGTTCAGCGCCGGAGCGCTCTCGCCCAAACATTTGCCAAGATAACGCCGAAGTGACAAATAAACACGGGTTGTTTTTACAGGTGTAAAATCAACAGATCAAATGCTGACCCTGGCCAGTAGTAGTGAAGCCAGCCTGAGTTGTGTTTGAAGAATACCACTGCATCATTTACACTTGCAAACCCTTTGTAATCTTAATCTCTTTGTGGCTTTTATGTTATACTGGCCCCCCAAGGTTAAAGAAAGAGATTTAGACCTTAAACACAAATCCAGCCTTCAAGCTCTGGAATTATCTTTGCCTTTAAATGCAACTGATCAATGCCCATTTCTTTTGAAAATAAAACCCTTTTGAACCTTGAAAGCCTTCCACTGTTGAGCTATGTCTAAGTGCCACATGGGGAAATGGGCAGAAAAAAAGCCCATTTTTCCCTTAGTGCTTGCATTAGAGGTCCTAAAGTTCAGTCCAACGCAATCAATTTAATTGGCGCTAGCTCTAGTGACAAATTATACTGGTTTACACTCAAGTGTAGCACAGATTCCTCAAACGCTGGGAAAGGAGGGAGATACACTTCTTGGTCTCTACTTAAAGAGGGCAACAGTATTGGAAAAGGAGCACATTTAATTTATCACTGTCAGAGCAGGTGCAAAGTTTAATTCTAACTAAAAGCATTAAACAATTAACCCAGACAGTCAGGCCCTTCGGAAAACGCTCCGTTGCAGGGAACACATGGACCAGATTACCAATGGAAAAAAGTCATGGCTCCTCTTTTATTTAAATGAGTGTCTCCTACCACTTAAAAAAGAAAAAAAAAAGCGGGAAAGATGGAAAGAAAAAGGGAAAGAACTTTATAGCCTTCTGAAAACTACTGAATAAAATTCAGGATAGGAAACTCCACCAGAGTGGCAGCAAATAGCTGTCTTTTAAGTAACTCATTGATCTTTGATACTCTATGAATTAGGGAATCTGTACTTTATAACCTGCTGATGCCAGCTCTCTGTAATGTGTGTGTGCATGTGCCTTTCAAAGTGCCTGGCTACTGTGTTCTTCTGCAAGGGGACGTGCACCTTAGGCTGAATTTTATCCCTTTGGCATGTTGAGGAAATGCAAGGGCTCTTTGCAAACTGGGAATGGCTTGTCCAGAGGCATTTCCAACCTGTGGTTTCAATTTCGTACAGGAGACTCCCCCAAATTAAGGTCCCACTGGAGAAAGCCAATAAATCCATCCTTTAATCCTTCCTTCATTAGCAATGAGGTCCCACAGTTACAGCAGACATTGGTGCTGCCTTGAATTTAAACAATGCTTTGGTAGGCAAAAATAATGTTGGCTGAGGGGCAGAGTGTAGTACAGGTGGAGCAGAATTTGGGGCTAAAACCCATGTTCTGCAGAGTCATTCTCTCAGATGGTGAGTTTGAGATAGTTTTGAATCTGTGGGTTGTGCATTTATAGTAAAATCTATCTTTCCGTGATTTAAGAACAGAAACCCTCCAAAAAGACCATGTTCATGTCTTCTGTCCAAAAGAAGCTCATATGTATTCTGAAAAGGTGAACTCTACTAAAGAGTTAACAAGGGAAGAGCCCGAATCCTCCTGCAAGGTCTCTGGGCATCCTCACTCTCTTCTCAAAGTGGGTGAAAATTCCTGTCATTTCTACTGTGTTTTGTGTTGGTCTAAATTTGAATAGCCAAGGCAATTTAGAAGTCTGTCCTTTCTTCCTGAGCCTTTATAAAATATGTGTCTGCAGAGGATAAATCGCTTCATTATATTCCATTATTTTGTGGATAACGTGCTGGTGATATCGAAACAATGAGAATAATAATATTGTTCCCACTCCAGTGCCATCAATAGATACCCTCCTTCCCACCATCATTTCAGCATCATTACCATGTCTCATTGCTTAGACCTCAGGTAGCCAATTTTGAAGCAATTCATCCTCGCAAGAAATGCCAAATGCCCATGTCAGGTGTTCAGGCTGCATTTTTCAAACTCCCAGGTACAAATCCATGCAGGCTGAAGGGTTTGGATACTTACGATATTGTGTAACTAGAGCCAGTGTGCTCCTCCAAATGTATTAGAAATGTGACTTTTCTCCTTATTTTCTGAAACCTGCCAAGCAGGCTATTGAGCAAAGGCTCATTTTGAGATCTGCACGAACAGTGCAAATGGCTTGAATAAGGTGGAGTCTTTGCTTGCACATCTGTGAATGGGAATTTAACTCCGCAATTTATGGAGAACTTAGCCTGGAGAGGACCTGGGACAGCACAGGAATGAGATGCGTGTAACTTTGGGGGAGTTTGTGGCTCCCGCCGTGTGTCTGCATTTGTCCCCCATCCCTTAGGGCTTTGCTGAGGTGGTGGGTGTGATGGGGACCACTCTGGGCACGGGTATATCCCATACTGGTAGCTGCTGAGGGTGCAGTGATGGCTGGGGACTGCCAGGAGAAGGAAGCAGAAGGAAACACACGAGCATACAGAGCAACATTGCTGAGATATTTTCCTATCCCTTCCTTTCTTCCTCCCAGAGATTTTTAAAATTGTTTTTATCCCTTAAAGTACAAACCATTTATTACAAATACCAACACGAATTTCCTTGCAGTAGGATAAACACTCAGCTGTTCCACTCATTGGAGTGCCGCGACGTAAACAAAACCAGACCCAATGATTTCTGCAGCGAATTCCTCCTCTGGTGGGGAGTAGGATTTCTGCGTTGTAATCAAGCTGCTGTTTACGCCTGCATCCTAACAACGCCATCTGAATGACAGGATCCCACACGGACTTTTATAGAGCGGAGAGATAAGGCGCTGGGAGGCAGAGGAAGGAATACAAATGATCTGCTCGATAATGGCACCGGCTTTCCTTTGTGTGTTTGGGGTCGTACAAGCGAGGGGCAAAGCAAAAAGGCCCTGGCTGTATCCTCTGGCGAACCATGAGACTTTAGGTCTTGCCTGCTTCAGTGTCACCAAGGTCCTAGTTGGACCTGAATGAGTCTGGTGGGGCTTTCCCCAGTGAAAAGGTGGCAGAAATGGGTTGGTTTATATCAGTTTTGCGTGTTGCCCTTTCTGGGGTTTGCGTTCAAGATTTCAATTTCAGTTCTGAAGGTGAGCAGCAGATACCATTATAAACTTGTTTATAGTCACAGGGCTCTAGGAGTCGTGACTTTTAAAGCATCAGATCTCCAAACCTTAGATTCAAATTGTGAGAGCTGGTACAGTCCAGTCCCAAAACTGATGCTTCTTGCTTCCTTCCTTTGCTATACCAGGTGTCTGAAAATGGGGATGGGTTAGATAGAGCTGACAATTACATTTCAAAGTAGCAGCAAGATGCCAACAAGAAGGTTCTCCAGGTCCCATCCCTGCTGGAGTATGATGTGGCCCATAGCACTCATGCCCTGCCTTAGCTCTGGTGCACTTGTTACCTCTTATTTCAGAGAAAAAGGACTTGGATTTGTTCAACTTACAGCACTGGAAGCTTTGTTACATGTTATAACCTCAAAGTATAAATGTCCACAGCTTTTGTCTCTTTCATTCAACATGGAAGAGTTGTAGCCAACTGATCTGGCCCAACATGAAAGTTAAAAATACAGTAATAGTAAAAATGTTTTCACTATCTGTAAGTTGCACTGTAACATATAACTTGAGTTTAGTAAATTGGGGAAAAAAAAAAAACACCTTAAACTGTATCAAACTGAAAATGTTGACCATATCCCAGTCAACTGTTTTGAGGAGGTCAAATCCAAATACCTTTCTTTTTCTTTTTTTTTTTTTTAATTCCTGCAATCTCTTAAACTCAGTTGCATAAGGAAGTTTAATGTGGAAGCTTGGAATTTCCCTTGCAGTAGGAGTCCTTGACTGCTGTCTTGAGTCAAGGGGGCATCTTCTCCTCAGCCATGGAGTTGTACAATTCCTTTTTTTGTGTGTTATGCCATTACCCTTGATGTTAGCACAGGGCAACGAACTCCTCAGGCTTTATTGCACTTTGTCTTTTGTCATATACAGCCTTTTATATTGGTTTTACATGTATAATTTTGCAGTTAGTTGAATTGTCTGCTTGGCTTGATGCTGAGGGAACGAGGGTGGAAACCCTCCGTGGGATTTGTGTGTCCAGTTGAGGAGCATTTTCACATTTGGTGCCCCTTGATCCTCCCACACTGGACAGAGCTGAGCCTGTGTCCTGTCTGAGAACTCCTTCCAAGGCACTGTTGAAAGCACATGGCTGTTGGCAGCGTGGAAAACACACATGGAAACCTGTTGCTGGTATTTCTCCCCTGCTCCTTCCATTTTCCCTTGTCCAAGGCCTGATCTGCAGGCAGCCAGGGCCAATGAGAGGGTTTTCACCACCTGCCGTGGGTTTTGCATCCTGTGCAGGCGATGGGATGCTGAGAAATGGCTCACGTCCTCTTGCTGTTTGCGTTCTGGGGAAGATCTCAACAGGGCATTACAAGTTTGGGGGGCGTGGGCAGAGTTGTTGAGGGAGGAAGGATGGATACAATTAGGCAGCAAAACTGGAGCTGCAACAGAAATGAGGACTTTTCAGTGAAATGCAGGCACTGTGAGCCCCCAGCTCAGACTGTTTCCCTGGAACACGTGGCTTTATCTTAACACAGCAAATTCTGCATCTTCATGGAGTCACAGAATGGTTTGAGTTGGAAGGGACCATAAAGATCATCTAGTTCCAACCCCCTGGCATAGTCAGGGACACTGGACCAGGTTGCTCAAAGCCCCATCCAACTGGGCCTTGAAATTAGTGAATAAAGTTATGCCCCAGAAATATGGTCCTCTTTGGGATGGGAAACACACCGGGGGAAAGGCTGAGAACTCTTTCATGAAGTGAAATAATAATTTTTAAAAACCCCACACCTTCCTAGATCGGTGGAGGGAGCAGCAGAGGATGAACCTGTCGCTGTTCAATGTGTGGTGCTCCCCCATGAGATTCAGCCTATTCAGGCCTGGAGTTGAGAAAATACTTAAGCACACCCTAAAGCATGTCTTAAACCCGAGTAGCATTTGAATTTGTATGTAAAGTCAAGCAGTTGCTTCGGGGTCTCTGTTAAACTGAATATTATCACGACACTTACTGAGGTGGGGTCAGGCCCTGCTCTGCCTGCCCCGTGGTATCCCTATGGACACCTTATGCCTGCCCCAGGTTTCCTTATGGTATCCCGGTGCAAGCCTGCCTGGATTTACCTTCCTGACGAAACACTTCACAGGGAGTCAGAGGGCAAAATCCATCCCTGCTTCAACTGATGCTCCGCAATGCCAAACCTGGATGTGTCCCTGGCCTTTTGTTTAAAGTCTCTGTTTGGATACCGTGAAGAGCCAGGAGTGAAAAGGGAAAGCTCCTCCTGACGGCGAGCATGCTAATTCCGGCAAAGCGTGGAAGGGGTTTTGTTGATACGCTCTTTAAAAGCATGATCTGTTTTCTGCTGCTAGTTAAAGAGGGTAGTGGCAGTCTTTAGTGGCTGTGTCAATGTAGCCCATGTTATTATGTACAGATGTGCCAGCTGCAAGTAGGCATTATCTCTTTGATAGTGCTAAGCACTTTACAGTGGGTCAGAGAAGTGCAGCTCTCAACCAATAGATCTAATTGCAATCCTTTTATGTTCTCTATGATTGCAGGTTTCTCCAGCACTATAAACAAATAGTAATCAACTAAACCTGTTACCTCTGAGCAGCAATGTCACGATATGAAATATTAACTGTTCCAAATACAGTAATGATGGTTTAAAACTGTATTTGTTCTTGAAGGTAAAAAATAAGGGAAAAAACCAGGAGCTCTAGCACTGGCAGCATGAAGAGCCCTCTGGCTCTCTTTCATCTAATGAAAAACTGTGTCTGTATACGACATGTTTTATGTGGTCAAATACAGTGTAAATATTGTGTACATCTTTTGCTATTGCAACAACATATTAACAGCACCACAAATAGCCTCTGCCTCCGAATCTGCATTTTTTAAGACACTGTTATGATAATACAAGACAAATTTGTATTTTCTCACCTGAAGAAATACTAGACAGGGGCCTCGAATGTGCGGCTGAGACAGAGCAGAGCTGAAAGTGCAGAAGGGCCTGGGTTTATCCCTTTTTTTCCCCCATGTCAGGAAAATTTTGGTGGAAGCTCTTTCTCTCTGGCTTGCCGGAATTTTGGATGGGGTGAAAGAAGGAGTTATTTGCAGAGCAGCACTTTTAAGTCCTTAAACTGAGAATTGTCTACTCATATATCTCATACTTGCAAGCTGGACAATTTTGGATTTTGGCCAAGTCTGACTAGGAAAAGGGTCCCAGGGACCTGATCCTGCCCCTGCTCTCTTGACCTGTAAAGACTAGGCTGGTGCTAGCTGTAAGAATTCCCCACTGCCCCAGCCCCAAAAGGTACCAGAATTAATGTAATAATTTTTTCGGGTGCAGATGGTTGAATTTGAGGGCCTTGTGCCTCGGCACAATTTAATTTATTGCTGTGGTTATGTGCATGGGTTCAGGGAGGTGATGGAGCCTCGATGCACGTGAGGTGTCCATGGGTTAGACATGAGCTCCTCAGATGCTGAAGGAGCCCCTGGAAACAGCCTGAGCAACATGAAGTATCGAAATGGGACTTTCCACACAAATTGATCATGAAGTAGAGTTTATGAAATTCTTCATGGTTCGGGATTTAATCAACTCTGATCGATGCAGCTCTAATGCAAGGTGAACTTGTTGATCACTTCCACTGGAGGGTAAAAAAGCCCAAAGAAAAGCAGGGGCCATTATGTGCAGCGTGTGTTTCCGCTCGCTCTCGTGCTGATGCAAAGCGGAGTAATTAGCTGAACGCTGAGGCTGCTCATTGTTACTCATTTAGAGGCATAAATAATCCAACCAACGCCTCCCCATCCCCACCTGCATTTGTCTGGCTCCCGGCATGCCCCCCTTTTGTCCCAGGGGCACCCCTGGCTGACCCCCCTGCCTGGCCAAAGGGGGTCAGTGTCAGGCTGGGCTTTGAGCCTTCCCTGTGCCCCCAGCTCCCGCTCACCCAGGGAGTGAGAGATGGAGATTGGGAATTAAAATGTCTTTAAAAAGAAAATAAGCTTTTGTATCAGCCAGCTGGCGAAAGGATAAAGGACTGTGCTCACAAGATGCAATCAAAATTCAACAGTGTTTTATTAAACATGTAATATTATCAAACTAAACAAAAGAGCCCTCAATGGCTGGGAATACAATGAGATACAATTTATTTTATTTTTTTCTCATGGTGTCATTCATACAAAAGTATCATTGAGCCTTCCCAGTTACGAGCTGCACATGCAAATACCAGCACACGTGGCGGGCTCGGCAGCGGAATGCAGTGTGTCTTGCAGGTAGATCACAGATCATCCCATCTCCTTTCTGGGTAACTCCTCCCGCTGCACAGGGAGAGTAGGCAACTTACAGAATTAACCAGCCAAAGGGGCCAAGTTTAAATGGTCTGCTAAGGGCCTGGGTCTGTAAACAGTGTATTAGGTCCATTCCTCCAAGCCAGCCACGTTTTCAGGCTCCTGCCCTGGTGCCTCCCCCATGCAAGGGCTGCAAATCAGCAGCTGGCTTTGCTCTTTGTGTTGATTTTTATATTTTGCTCTCCGACTTCTAACACCTAATAAAAGTTGGTCAATAACGGATAAAATGCCGTGAACAAAACCGAGCAAAACATTTAGATACCCCTCTTCTCTCGTTTCCTATTTAATTTTGCACCTGTAAAAAGAAACAGGCCCAGTGCAAACTCTCGGAACTTGGATCAGACCTACGTTTTGTGGATACAAAATTGCCTATTTCTGACAGGTTTTGGAGACTCCTGTGACATGGGAGAGCACAGTGTGGTGAAATGAGGATGCCGGAGCCAGTCTCTAGGTTCTGGTGATGCGATCACCCTGCAGTGCTCATGCTGTGAGGCTGCAGAGTGTGGGCTGGTAGGGCCAACACATCCAGCCCACGCTCTCAATCCCACCTTGAGTGAGGTGCAAAGGACAGCTTCAAGTGCAAGGCAGAGGTGAACCAGTTATAATTATCTCCAAAGAGCGATCAACAATTAAATTGCGTTATTAACTCTGAATCTCACTGGAAATATGTGCTATCTTTCTTTTAAGTACCTGAGGTATAGCTCTTCCCTTGACTATATTTACTTGGTGAATTTTGATCCCTTAAAGGACTGGCAGCCGAACAGTCTATCAATTAAAAAGAGAGGGGGGCAAATTGCACCTGGTCTCCATCACCTCAGCCAAGCAACCTGGTGTAAAGGTGTTTGTGAACAGCAGCCCCGGAGCACCTCGGCTGCAAAAGCTTTTCTTCCCTGACGAACCCCAAAGGCAGAGCAGCATGAAGGAAAAAAAACCACCAAAATCACTAAGAAGCCCTAACCTTGTAACATACAGTTTTTGCTAAAAATATATATTAATAATATATTATTGAGCGGGCATAGATGAAGAAGGCCAGGGAAAGCGTAAGCAATAAGAGTGTGAGCAAGGTCAGTGTTCCTTGCCCGAGGACAGCACAATCAATAAGAGCTGGTCAATAGCTGCTTTATTACTACACTCCCACTCCGAGCAAAATCATTTTTAAATTAAGAATATATTTTGCAAAACTGAATTAACGATATTGAATATTTTGCTCTTTGATATGACTAGCCTTCAAAATCAAATTATTAAATATGGAAAAAAGCATATTGATTCAGCTAAGGATTTTTTTTTTTATGTCCCTGGAAAGGAAGTGGATGGTTTGTGATTCCCAATTGCACCTGGGCATTAAATTACGCTGGATCCTGCCCCCCCTCCTTTGCTTGAAAGGTGAAATGTAAAGATGTTTGGTTTTGTTTCCAAATGGCTCCTTTTTTCTTTGGAGAGGAGATGCTGATGGAGAAAGCTGAGTGTGTAAGATGGAGACTGGCAGTAAACTTGTGCAGAAATTGAGATGTCTGTGTCTCTCCAGTTTGGCACCCAGAGGGTTCAGCCTGTCCTAGACCCACACGTTTTTGTGAGCCATCCCCACCTTTCCTCCTGCCTCCCTGGCCTTCCCAGCTGATTCTCTCAGAGCATATATTGATGGTGTTCATTTGGAGCTGCCGTGAAGGCTTGCTCAGGGCAGGTTACTCAGCAAGGCAGTATCAAAGGGCGAGACAGGATCCGTCCCTGCTCCCCGGGGCAGGTCTGCTTTGGCTGTGCTGGATCATGCCAGGTCTCTCCCGCCCTTCGCTCCGAAGTTTAGAGCCTGGAGTAACTTGAGCAAATCTTGTTTCATTGCGTTAAAGTGATTACATGGGTTTAGGATGGCCATTTATCACGCTGAATTTTGTTTCCTTTGGAGGGAAGGGAAGAAACTCGCTTTTATTTAGCCGTATCTGTGTTTTGAAGGCTTAGCTTTGGCAATGTGGGTGTGAGCTTTGCCAGGAGACTGCCCTGAAATGGCCGGTTGGTCCCACTGAGGGAGCTTTAGTGGTGTGAGAGGGAGGGCAGTGGGTGCCTGGTGCAGCAGGGCAGCTGGCTTCGGAGCTTCCGTTAGCGACATTTGTGCTGGGAATCTTGATCTGGTGTCCAGATGTGTGGCTCAAGCCTGGAGGGGTGATGCTGGGGCTTTCTTCCCGCAGGCAAAGTGTAGCCAGTTGTCTGCCTCATCTCCCGCAGCAGAGTCTCAGGGATGTTCCTCCTCTCCTGCTGCTCTCCCCACACCCCTCCAGTGCTTTACTGGTGCCTGCCATGCACTCCCTTGTTGACATTTGTTTTGCAGTAGTTATCAGCTGCTGGATGCAAGCAGGACATGAGAGATGGCAATCTCTCCTGAAATCAAAAGATATTGGATAGACTCAGGCCTTCAGGGTTGGTGGTTTTTTTTGTTGTTGTTTTTTTTGGGGTTTTTTTGTAAGTTTTACTCTTTTATTGTTTGCTGCTTGACTGCTTCGTCTAATCCTCCTCAAAACATTCAGGTACAATTTGCCCAGGGCAGCTGGAGAGCCTTCTCCCTAAAATATGTCCTGGCTCTCTGAGCACCAAGGGCTACCCAGCTAGATCTTTATCCCATCTCACTCAGCACTTCGCTGTCAGTGCACTCCTTTGGAAAAGTAAAAAACTCTAATCCAGGGGGATCTCTGGCATCCCTGATCCCAGTGTTATGCTGGGACAAAATTTATCTGTTTGGTTCTGGATCTTTGCTCCTGCATGTTCAGTGGTTCGGGGATTCCCTCACATGCTGGGCGCTGTTGGAGGGGATGGCTCATCAAGCCCTCCATCCCTCCTCCTTTGGAAACAGTACTTGGCCTCACTAGAAATATTTAAAGAAAGGTATCAGAGGTTGAATGGAGGGTTGATGGGAGACTAAAACAGCTGAACTTTGGGAACAGAGGGAGAGGAAGGAGGAGTGCTATACAGAAACAGTTAATGACAAAACCTAAGAGGTGGGATTTCTGAAGTGCCTGTTTTTGTGGGGGGTGTGTGTTGCGGAAGGGACCCATAAGGCTTTAGCTGAGCCACTGCAGTGAGTTACTCTAATACAGCACATCCCTGCTGCCATGATCAGTGGCACACTGCCTTCAGCAGGCATCTGCTGGCCATGGCTGTCCTGTCCCAGCCCCAGAGAGACTCTGCTGGTGCATGATCTGCGCAGAAAAGCTCCTGCAGGCACTGGGCGGGTGGAGAGGGAGAGCCTTAAGACTTTAAATAAACTTGACGCTAAGTCAAAACCCAAACAAAACGAGGGTGAGGGGAAAGGAGCTCAGTAAATAGCCTTGTTCACTCTTACATATATATTATAGGTGGCAGTTAATGGCGGCGGTGAGCACACTTAGCAGACAGCGTGAAAATACACCTGACACAGCCCTTCTAGAGGGCTTGACCCACTGACACAGGGCGGAGGGCAGCAGACCACCCCTCATGGGTAAATATCCCCAGAGGTGTTCCCCATCTTAGTTTATTCCTTCTGTGCAGGCACCTGCACGTTGGGAAAGGCACTGGGAGAAAACTGAGGGATCGCATAAAGAAACCACTTTGCAGAGGCATCCTTCAAACTCGCGGGGAGCGCGCACCGCTGCACTCGCCTGGCGGGACACCTGCAATCTTTAAGGCCCAATTAGTCTTTTCAGAAGTACGATGGCAGAGGGGGAGAAGTTTGACCTTCTGGGGCCAGTAGAAAAACCCAAACAAATCTTCCCTTTCACTGCCTTTGGTTGAAGTTGGGAGGGTGCAGGGCACAGGGCAGAGGGCTGTATCGACAGAGCTGGCCCTGTTGTGTTTGTGAGTCGGTGCAGGTGCGAGCCATGGACAAGCAGGTGTTTGTACAGAGGTGACCTTGAGCGCAGGTTCTTGACCTGCCCTTTCCTCCTGACTCATCTTGCCTCGAAAAAGGGCTGGTTTCAGGTTGTGGCATGCCTGTGAGCTTTCTCTGCATGTAAAAATAACATTATTTAGAGGTTTTTGTTAAGGACTTCTCTTACAAGATGCTTTTTGACTATTTTCCTGGAAGAGATGCAGCTCCGATGCTGCCGGAGCTGCTTTAAAAGGGTTCAGTTCTGCAGAGATTTTTTTTCTTCCTTAAAGAGAGTTTATGTCTTTAAAGAGGTGAAAACAAGCTACTCTGTATTTGGAAAAATGCATGGCTGGTGGAGGTTTTATCTGGGGAGGAATCTGGGTCTGTTTGTGAACAGGCTAAGGTAAGCCAATCTGGAACAGGGGGACATGCTGGGTGAGCTGCTGGGCTCTCTTAGGCAAAGCGTCCTGGGAAACTTAAGCAAATTGTAATTTTCTATTAGTGTTAATAACCTCTTAATCACAGGGAGGAATCAACGGTTCTTTATATATATGTGTGTGTGTGTGTGTGCGGGGGTGTGTGTGTGTGGCCAAGCAAACCTTTACGTGTGTGTGTCGCACAGATTTCCTGGGCTACCAGTCTGGGCTGCCTTCTTGCCTTAAACCTCGCCTGCAAGTTTTCCTCCTGCTTAATTTTGTGTGTACGAGAATTAAGGCTTGTGTTTACTCGAGGAATAGAGCAGGATATTTCATCAGAGAAGCTGACAGCTTTGTGCTCCTGTAGCATGTCCTACATCAGCCTCCATTCCCACCCTACCCACCCAATTGCCCCCATTGTACAAACCTAGAAGAGGGCAAGGGGGGGCACACACTTTATAGGGGAGCCTGTGAGGGCAGAAGGTGGCATTCCCAAGTCCTCCTGCATCCATCCACGCCATCTCTCTGATTTCTGTAGGAGTGTGAGCTCGGCCACGTGCTCCCGATGCCAGCGGAGGGACCAGGAAACAAAGGCAAAGCTGGGCAAAGAGACGCAGAGTTGCAAAGAGGCTTCTGGTGAGTTACCTCAGCGTGAGCTCTCACGTTAATTAACATCTTCATTAATGATCTGGGATAAGGAAAATACTTGCAAATTATATCAAAAGGGGAGGAGCTGCAAATATGGAATGATACAGGGAGAACTGAAAGATGAGAAACATGAGTAAATGACAATAGGAGACTTAACGTGGAAAAATCTTGCAGCCACTGGAATACAGCTGGAGGCTCCAGTGAAGCCTTAAGATTGTCCTGGGGTGATGGGAGTTTGCAGGGAGATGTGGCAGCAAAAAGAGGGCCCCAATGTGTTGGAGCTGCTTGTGGATGGTGTTGGGGGCTGAGGGGGCTGGTTGATGAAGAATAGACATGGGCACAGTGTGACTGGGGAGCACAAATAGGGAAAGGAAACTGAAAGTAAATCACAGAGATTTGGATGAAATGTACTGAATGTCGAGAAAACTCCCTAATGGAGGGATGTCAGATTTCTGAGTCGTTACTGGGATGAAGCAGCATTGCTTCATATACTCACAGATTTGAAGCTCGAGGGGAGCCCTTTGACCACATGGTCTGACTTTGTGTGTGGACCTGAGGTCTTCATCTATTTACTCTTGTACTGAAACCAATGGCTTGAGTTTGACTGAGCTGTGTCTGGGGGGGGCATTTAAAACCAATCTGGGTGATCTGCTGAGGAATGAATCAGGACAACAATCCTCTGCTGGCAGGGAGGTGAGTCGGGTGATCTCAGGGGTCTACACAGACTCTGGCTTTGCAAGACAAAGTAAAATGTGAATGTGCAGGTTGAACAGAGACATCTAAACTCACTTGGGACCAGCCCTCTGGCACTATGGGCTCTGTCAATTCCAAGTGGACCAGAAGACCAAGACCTGTAGTGTGGAGCAGTCAAGGGGTATACTTTGTTTGCAGGGAGACCACTGCTTGGTATCTGTGTCTATCAGCCAAGTTGTAAGACTTCTCTGTGGCAATACCATGTGTGAATGTCTGCATCAGGCAGTGCCAGGAGCAAACACTGCTGCGTGTGCAGATCCACAGTGTGTGTACAAGTATGGACAGTGTAAAGGATGGCAGAGGGGGTCTGAGGAAAGGCCGGGCTGCGTCGTCATTCCTCCCAGCCTTCGCTTTAACTTGTCGTTAAACAAGGATGTCTCTGCCTGAATTAGCTGCAGCTTGTTTGACTCTTTGTCTTTGAAGAGTTGTTCTGTGGGTGATACTGAGTTATGGTGCATTACCTTCCATAGATAACAGGAAGGAAAGAGAAAAGATTAATGGGGACAAACACCCCACAAGCCAAAATGTTCTCAATAAACCTTAATTGAAGTGGATTAGCAACGAGGACATGCTTTGTATGTGTGTGAGCACACACACATAAATGTTCTGGGGACAAGAAGGGGTCAGATCTGGACTCTGAAAAAGAGTTTTCCACTGATTCCTAATGACTTAAGACAGATCTAAGCAACACCAGCTGGAACCAGACAACTTTGGCTCCAGAATTAGTGTAGATAATTTATCACAGCAGTGCTTGAATAATAAGACTATCGCCGCTTTATTATATCAGCCAGTGTCATAACCAGATAGAAAAGTTTAATATTAACAAGGGGAGCTGCCTTCAGTAAGCGCGTGTGAGAGAGCGAGCATTCTCATTTTTAAAGCCTGTGTGTACTAAAATGTCAGTGTCTTGACCTCGGGGAAAGGAGTTCGTTAAAAAAAAATACAAATACAAAGTAAATAGTCTCTCTGAAAGGTTTATTTAATCTGTTTCTCTTCCTGCCCTGATTTTTCTTAATGTATTTAAAACTTAATATTTACTCTAGCAAAACAAAATCTATAAAATAGTTTTTGTAGGCTCCTAAATAAGTAGTAGCAGCTCAGCCAGAGCCAGCCAGTAAGCACCGCGAAATATGCATTGTAGAGACATTTGAAGTTGTCCCCAGTGGACAATTTGCACCGTTCAGTGTTAAAAGGCTCTATTTCAGTGCTGCAGAAAGCCCCCCAGATCCCCTGACTAGGCACGGCGAGTTTACAGATGATGTACTCCACTCAGCCACCTCGTAGTTGCAGGGCTCTAATGGCTGGCAGGGCAAAGAGGGGATAGTTAAAATTCTCAGGCTGCTAAAATGGAAAAGCCTTGCAAGACTTTATGGCAGATGGGAAAAAAATAATCTTTGGAGACTGAGTGTTGCCAGCTTGACCAAGTGGACGGGCAGGGAGTGGGGTTAGGGCTGACTCTGCCGGGGACAGGGAGGTGTGGGACCGGGGGTACCTACCAAACACCAAACCTGCACTGAAACATGAAAATGGGTGAAGCCTGTGCAGCCAGGTAACCTTCCAGGCTGCGCTGTTTCGTCTGGTTGAGCAAAAAATTCCTCTGCTTTAGAAATTTATCGGACAGGGGGTGTTGATACAGGAGGTGTTTATACCTGTTTTTACCACAATATTGAGTTCTTTCTCCTGAAATCTGGCTTTGGCTTCTTCCCCTGTGAAGTTTAGGAGGGAAGGGAGCAATTCCACTGATTTTCACTGGCAAAGCAAGGCAGGGTGGGGATGTGCTGTACATCCTGGTGCCCGTCTGTCTGTCCCTCCTCCAGGGGCAAACAGCTGCACTAATGTGTTTCAGCTCCACGTGTTTCAGACGCTCTCAGCCTCCCAGGACAACCCCTCCAGCCCACAGTCCGCTGCCCAAATCCTTTTCAGGGGAGAAACGGAATGGTTTTAGCTCTCCAGAGCAAAGCAGACCCAGTCATGCTCCTCATGCCCTGCCACTGTCAGGTGGTGGGGGAAGCAAGAGTGTGAGAATTCATTTTTATGTTTCTTTATTCTCTCCAAATTATCTTAACTCATTTATCCACATCTTCCTGTCATTTTGTGGTGGTTTTCTGACTTGAAGTTTATGGCTTTGCTTGGTTTAGGGTTTTAATTTAGGGGTTTGGGCTTGAGAGGCTTGTGTTTTCTTGGTTGGGGTTTTGGTTTAGGGCTGGCACAGGGTTTTGGGAGGTTATGTTGATTTTTTTTTTTCTTTTTAAATTGAGAAATTGCAAGTAGGTTTCTGACACTCTGAAGAATACCTGTAGCCTCCTGTTGTGCACAAAGAAATGTGCTGAATTCAGAGAAGCTCCTTAGACCGCCTCTTTTGCTGGAGTTTACACAGGATTTTCCATTACCATTCACAGAATGAGCAATGTACAGAAAATATATAATTTTTTTTCCCTTCTTTTCACTAAAAAGACTCTGAGTGGTATCTGAGCTTTTTTGCCAGCTGGTTAGAAAGGACGCTGCAGGGGGACAGAGGTAGGAACATAGGAATAAACTCCAACTTGTATTTTGATTCTTTTAATTTTGAAATTGTGAGTTATTTCCTGCAGGCAGGAGGGTGGACACTGCCTCCAGCACCTCGTTTGCTGGAGAGAATTGAGAGCATTTGGTTTTATCAGCCGCTGGCATGGTAATGAGCCTATTTCTATTGAAATTGGCTCATTACTATTCATTTTTGCTGGCTCTCGACCAACTCATGAACCGCTTTTTGATTTTCAGGGGAGGGAAAAAAAAAAAAAAATAAATGTAGGGAGCTGGTCCCATCCACCGATGGATGTGACAATGTGAGGACACGCCGGGGGAGCGGCTGCACCGTGACCCTCTGGCACGGCTCAGCCCTGACCTGTGCCACCACCACTCTGGTGGTGACAGTCCCTGGGGCCCCTCCCCGTCAGTGGGATGGGGGTTGTGAAGATTCCAGCAAGGATTCATCCAGCTTACGCGTGACCTGGCCACACGAGAAGTTGGGTTTTGAGAGGGGATGGGTTCATGTGAGCATGGGAAGGCAGAGAGAGCATCTTCCTGTGCCCTATGTGCTTTGGTGGGCTGGTAGTTTCTGTTTGTGAGGTTTTTGGCAACTTGTCAAATTATGTTATTCAAGTGTATTTAGTGACATTTAAGGGTTTTTTTTTCCTTATTTTGAGCAATGTGTAAGTTCTCTCTCCCTCACACAGGCACACATATAAACGCATACACACACACACACGTCTCTGGGAAATGTTTTAGCACCAGTAAAAATCAAAAACTCGGACCTCTGACTGTCTGCCTGAAAAATCTCTTTCTCTAAAAATGACTGAGCATGTATTAATTATACATGAATGTAATTTTATCCCTGTTACCAGTTTGAAAAAACTCAGCCAGGCTCTGCCACCTGTACTCGCATGTGACTAAAATGCCATTAAACTACTTTTGCTTATGAAAAGAAGAGATCTCTTGTGCAGACAAGGAACCACTGGGCTTTGGTTGCGTCTCTTTCTAGATACTGGAGGAAACATAATTTTCAGGTGGGTTGTGTCCTTCTGAAATGACCTTTCAACACTAATTGCTTTATAAAAATCTTACCCCTGGTGTGAGGGAGAATTTTTTTTTGGCAGAGAAGCACCAAAATTTAATCCTATACATGCTTAGACAGATATATGACATCTACATGCTTAGATTTAATCCTTAGATATGCTTTTATTTTTTTTCCAAGATAGTTCCCCTTCAAATAGAGAAAAGAAATAAAAATGCTAATAGCTTGCAGTTGAATTGTCTGTATTTAATACTGTTTGCTGTGTGCTTCTGTGGAGCACAAGAAAGGAGAACATTTATTTTCTTCTATAATTTGAAAAATAAAAGTCAAATTGACTACTTTTTAAGTACCAAAAGCTGGAAAAATGATAGGCAGATGATGACTTCTATAAAGCAAACATTGTCCTCCAGGTAAAAAGCTGAATCAAGGACTACAAAATATTTACAACTGCTGATACATCTTCAGACTTGCAGCGTTTTGCAAGTCACGAAAAGAAAACAAACTGGTTGGTTTTGTAGCAGAACTCACAGTTTTGTTTTGTTTGGTTTTTTTCTTTCTACTGGGCTGAAAGTATATCTCCTCCAGAGCAAAAAGCGCCTTCAAAGTTTGGACTCAAGTTGTCACAGACTTTTGGAATTATTAACGGTGCTGTTGCAGTCACTGGTGGAGGAAAGCGACTTGCAGCACATGTAGGAGAACTTCCAAACTCCTTTGAGGAAACGGCTTTAGGTTTGCCTTTATGCCTGTGGAGCTTTCTTCACTGGAGGAGTTGGCAGGATCTCAAGAGTCTCCGTTCATGTTTCCATCCTTTTGCCCAGCAGATCAGGCCGGCTCTGAGGCACCATGGCTGGTCCAGGCGCTGCGGTAGATGGGCACCTCAGTGTAATCTTGTAAAAGCTTTCATCAGCTTTTGTTGGGTCATAACAAATTAAAACAGCCTGACCCAGCTTTTCATCTGAGTGTCTCAGGTCAAGTATATTTACTTCTGTTTGTTTATTTTTAGAACTTTAAATAGTCAGCTTTATTTTTGTTGCAGTAAACTGGACAGAAGCGATCTGTTATCATAGGCTGGAGGCGAATCACAGGAGTGACAGATGTTTGTCTTTGTTCATTATAGGGCTGGAGTTTGTTTAGATTTGCACTGTAAAGATTTTACACTCAGAATTAGATTTTAAAAAAAAATGGTCCCAAATTCAAATCATCCCTGTCTTACATGGTATGGATCATCTGGGCAAGCTATCAGGCCTGTTTGTGTTTGGTAAAATCCTGTGATGCTGTTTCAGGAACCCAGTTGAACAACAGTTCTGAACACACCAATTGCTGTAGTCACATCTCATGTTTTCCTGCAATTCCCCATCATGGAAAATGGGTGATGCAATGTAGGATGCATTGGGAAATCCTTGGTTATGTGGGATTGGAAGAGTATTCAGATCCAGCTCACTGGCCCTGGCAAAATGGGCCTATAAGATGTAAGGCAGCCATAAAGCCAAAACAGTATTGGTCCACGACTTGGAAAAGCAAGCAAATGGCCTTTAGGATGAGGCAGACAGGAAAATGGGATGTCCAGACAGAAACTAGAACATTTCTAGTGTCACAGGTAGCAGAAGAACCCAGGAGTCCTGGGTGTTGACAAGGGTGTGAAAAAACTGATGAGGTGTGGTGATTTTTTCATGATACCACTTCAGTTGAGACCTTTGGGTACCTCGTGAATATTAAAATTCTTATACACCACAGTGTTTTGTCTTATTCCTTAGCTCTGCTTTAATTCACAGAAACAGACCTCAGTTTGCCCTGGAAACAAGCTCCTTGAAGGTTATCTTCTGGGAAAGGAATGAAGTCTGTGTCTCTGAACAGAAAGAAGCAGTGGCTTAGGCTCAGCACTAGGCTGGGGGTGATGTGGGGCTGAAGAGCCATGGTTGGCTCCATGGGCTTCAGGGACAGTGCATGAGAATCATGCTCTGGGAATCTTAGAGTCTGCATGGATTATATGGACAAGCAGTAACACTGGTGGTACTGGGGGAGAGGTTTGCCTTGGCTGGTGCCTGAGCTCAGAGTACTCGGGAATCCACCTTACCAAGAGAAGTGAGTTTAGGTGGTTTAATCAAGAATGTTGTTGGAATTGGCCTGCAGTGGCAACACAACCTAGTTTTTTGCTCTTCAGGAATAGATACTTTCCAGTATCTGGTGGCTCTGGGTCAGATCAGCCCAGGGAGGAGCAGACGGAAAAAGTTACATGTGTAATCAAACTATATAGGAATTGTTTTGAAATGGTCCGAGAGGGCATGCACAGAAATGATGGGATGGAATGGCAAGGAAAAACTTGTGTTGAATATTACAACCTCCTGACAGAAAGATACATTAGAATAAGGAGGAATATCCCAAGGGGAATGGTGGAAGCCCCATTGCTTGGATAATTTCTAATTAAACTAGACAAAGCACTTGAGAATATATTGTAAGGGAAAATCCTGTAATGGCAGCAGGCTGGACAGGGTGACCCTATAGGTCTTTTTCATTTCTAATTTCTATGATTCACTAATGATTAAGTAATTCACAGATAAACTAAACATCCGTACTGCTGGGTCTTATCCGAAACTCACCTCACCTATCAACCTTTTCAAATTTACCAATTAATAGTTAATTAGTTAATGTTTGTAAAGCGCTTTGAAGATGAAAAGTGCTAAGTGCTAAGTATTATTAGAGAAATAGGGATAGATAAACTCATTTTACTTAATTTTGAACCCACTCAAACACTCACAGAAAGCTCAAAATTCAGATTCAGACTTGAGCATTATTGGGTTTGCCTGCCTTGTGGAGGGACTTTCTTTGAGGTTGTTATGCTGTGATTAAAATACAGTTATAATTTTGCTAATGCACTTATCACACATTTCTATATATGGTGCAGCAGTTCTAATCCTGATAAAATGTGCATGGAAAGCTATTGTCCCTGTCCTTACGCAAGCTGCTGTGTACAATACAAGCACTTTGCTTTGTAAGCGTGTGCAAGCAGCACGGAGAATATGAAAGCTGTTTTTTCTCTAATGGCTTTTACCCTTCCAGTTTATGTTGACTTTTTAGGAGTGTATTTAATAGCATCAACTGAATGAGTTAATATTCAGGAAGGAACTTCACTGAGAATTCCCAAATGATTGTATTTTAAGTCATCCTTTTGCCTGTTTTCACAAGTGGTTGCTGGTCTGACCTGTGACTTTTGTCACCTGGAAAGTGGCAGAGTCTCCAGTGTGACAGAGGTGACATCCGACGTGCACAGTGTGGCAGGGGGCTCAGGAATGCGGTGATGGTACAGCTATGAACGATCTGTATGAAGGTGAAGCTGTAGGTGAGACTAGATTAAAGCAAATTGGGGTAATCCCAATCCTGCCTGCCTGCCTGCCTGCCTGCCTGCCTGGAGTAAGGCAAAACCAGAATGACTTCCCTTGGAGGAAGGCAAAAGGGATTAATTTCTGCTCTTATTTTTCAAATGAGCACAAAATGGTAATAAAATGCCAGTTTATATTCGGAAACCAAGAGATGGACAAAATAGAGCACAGTAGAGGTAATCATTTCAGTAAGTTCTGGTCTGAATAGAGGGGCCCCCAAAATGACTACAGGGAGGAGCACCTCTCCTGTGAGGAAAGGCTGAGAGAATTGGGATTGCTTGGCCTGGAGAAGAGAAGGCTTTGGGGTGACCTCATTGTGGCCTTCCTGTAACTGAAGGGAACCTGCAAGAAACATGGGGAGAGACTTTCTGCAAAGCTGTGTAGTGAGAGGACAAGGGGGAATGACCTCAAACTGAATGAGACTATGTTTAGCTTAGATATCAGGAAGAAGTTCTTCCCTGTGAGGTGGTGAGGCACTGGAACGGGTTGCCCAGAGAAGCTGTGGATGCTCCATCCCTGGAAGTGTCCGAGGCCAGGCTGGATGGCGCTTGGAGCAACCTGGGCTAGTGAAAAGTGTCCCTGTTCATGGCAGTGGGTTGGAACTTTTGAATCTTTAAGATCTCTTCCAAGCTAAACCACTCTGTGATTCTATACTTAACTGGGTCCATGTGACCTGTCCATTACCTTTTGCAGGAGGGCTTCTTCCCCCATCCCTGCCCATTTAAATTTTCCTAGGAAATAATTTCCAGGCTTTCAAACTCAAATTTGTGAATCAGTATCTTAAAC